>JAJJWW010006088.1:0-31564 GCA_023531295.1 Papaver armeniacum | reverse complement strand
AACCACCCTTTGGGGTGGTTTTCTCTTCTCCATCCTTTGTTTCTTCAAAACCTCTTAAAAGAAACCGTTATTGTGTCGTTAATTATCGGAAAACTAGAAATTTAGATCTGAATCTGATCGGAGTTGCCGGAAAAAATTCTAAAACCCTGATTCATGATTAAATCTTTGACCCTCTCTCAAAAATCTCTGCATTAATTCAATTCAAGCAACCATTTTTATTTGATCACTATCCCTTTGTTACAAAGACACCAAGATACCATCTCTCTGCATGGACTCGAAACCTTTGGAAGATTAAAGACATAGTTACTAAGACCTTTGTGATACTAAGACTCGAAGACACTTTGTTACAAATACCAGAAGACCTGAAGAACCATCTCACATTCTAAAAAGAAGAAAATTTATGTTCTTTGCCCGGAGCTTGTGTCGACCGGCGAATTTGATCTGGCTGATCTACTTTATTCTCTCTCTCTTCCCTTATTTTGAGTCATAGTTGCCTGTGATTATATCTTGCTTGTTCTATTTTATCAAATTGATATTGCTTCTCTTTCGTCTTGACCTTCTAATTCTACCTTCTCTTGTGAATTTCTTGAATTTTCGGTCTAGTAAAAACTTGAATCATAATCAAATTTAGTACTGATTAAGAACTAATTGCTATTAATTCTGAAAATTTATTTACTCCTCTTATTAATTTCGTTTACTATTGCCAGTGGCTCAAAAAAATTATAATACTACTTGTTTGTTCCTTAGTAGCTATCCCCTCCATTGCCTGACTATTCTAAATTCCAGGTGTGTTCAACCGTTTGGTCTATTCTGGTGATTATCTGCATCTCAAAAAGAGGTGTGACTAGTCTGAAGGAAGATAATGCATTTCATCCTTGCAACTCTCGTAACGGTGCTATGAATTTATTCGAGATACTATTACAACACCCATCACATGTGGAGAACTAGAAGACCCCCTAATGAGATTAGCGAGGGATCACACACAAGAACCATGTTCAAAGCATTTCATCCTAGTCAGATTACTACTCAAGAAATTGAAAAGGAAAGCGTAAAGGAGGTAAGCCTAAATCTTGAGGACTTACTTAGATATTATATGCAAGGTATGCCTTTCTTGGATTAAATTTGTTTATGATAGATGTCAAATGAAAACTCGAAATCTTAACATAAATCCAATTTTGCATGCCTTGGAATATCCAATAGTTTCATACTTCTGGAAATTTATAAATGTCATAGCTTGGAACTGTCAGGGATTTGGAAACGTAGAAACTTTGAATAGTTTGAATGACATGTTAAACAAAGAGAACCCGGACATTATGTTTTTATCCAAACAAAGCGAGAATCTTTGAAATGCATAAACACTTAAGAAAGATACATGTTACTAATTATTGGATTGTCCTTCTTAGAGGAATGGCAGGAGGACTTTGCATCTTCTGGAAAAATAATGTGAAACTTGACATAATAGACTATGACTACAATTACATAAATGTTAATATTCATGCTTCTAATGATATGCCTAGCTGGATCCTAACCTGTTTTTATGGTAATCCCGACCGAACCCAGAAAGTAGAATCATGGGATATCATTAGACACTTGGCTCCTCAAATTGATAAACCTTGGGTCGTTTTAGGAGACTGTAATGTAGTACTTCGCAGGGAAGAAAAAAATAAGTAGGTTTCCTTTTAATGAAAGAGAGGCTAGGATCTTCAATAACTTGATAGGAAATAGTGGGCTACAGGATTTGGGTTTTATTGGCTACACTTACACTTGGAACAATAGGAGAAAAGATCGTAATTTCACTAAGAAGCGACTTGGTAGGGCCCTGGTTAACTCTAAATGGCAAACTTCTTTTCCAAACTCTAACTTGAGACAGTTAGGACCCCTGATATCTGATCATCTTCCCATTAGTGTTAACACTCATAACACTTGGAACGATGGCCCCACTCCTTTTAAGTATTTTAGTGATTGGATGAAACATGAACAATGTAAACCAATCATCCAAGAGTCTTTGGAATAGTGAGATACGAGGATCAATTTGCTATAGTTTTACTAAAAGATTACAACGTGTTAAGACTTCTCTCAGTCTATGGAATAAAAATTGTTTTGGTCACATCAGAACTAATATAGAGACGATAAACAAAAAACTGATAGAAATCAATAATAGACCTTACTATCCTGAGAAAGCTAATGACTTAGCTATAATCATGAACCTTTCAAATTGGTATAACATAAAGGAGAAATTTTGGAAAGATAAAAGCAGGGACCAGAACCTAGCACTAGGAGATAGAAATACAAGATACTTCCATAGTAAAGCGAAGCAACGATTTAGGAGAAATAAAATTGAAACCATACAAAAAAGAAAATGGAGAATGGGCTGTTAATAGAAAGGACATAGCTTCTTGTATCACTAGTCATTTTCAAAATATAGCAACAACTGTTAACCCATTTTGGATAATAAATCCTCGACCTTATTCCCTGTTGTATCACAGAATCTGATAACGAGTTGCTGTGCAGAACTCCTGACATTCTAGAGATACGAAAGGTTCTATTCTCAATGGAACCTGATAAGAGTCCGGGGCCATATGGGTTCCCACCTAACTTTTATCAGCAAAACTGGGATGTTGTTGGGCTTGACCTAACAAATATGATTCAGACTTTTTTTGAAACAGGTCACGTTTTAAAAGAAATGAATGCCTCGTTCATTTATTTGATTCCCAAGACTCTTAACCCAACTACACCTGCTGAATTTAGGCCCATAGCTTTATAAAACACTTCTTATAAAATCATTTCTAAGCTTATGGCTAGCAGAATGAAAGGATTATTAGATAAGATAATATCACCATACCAATCTGCCTTCATCCCTGGGAGGCAGATCAGTGATAATAACACAATTGCACATGAAATAATACACAAAATGAGACATAAGAAAGGTAAAATTGGTTTAATGGGGTTAAAAATCGACATGTCAAAAGCCTTTGACAGAGTCGAATGGAAATTTCTAATATGTATTATGACTAAGCTAGGATTTAATGAAAAATGGTGTAACCTAATTATGGAATGTATCTCAACCAAATGCCCATGCTTGAGTTCGATTAATAGACCCCACCTTTAATTTTATAAACCTTCGAGGGGATTGAGACAAGGAGATCACATGTCCCCACCTCTTCTTATTTTGTATGGAAGCCTTATCTAGAACAATAGTGCAACCGGGAATCCAAAGGTTTTTAAAAGGAATAAAAATAACTCCTAGAGCCCCCCACATTAGTCATCCGCTCCGTGCGTATGATTGTTTAATTTTTGTGAAGCTAATATTTCTTCTAGCAAAACTATGATGAGCATTCTAAAAGAATTTGGTATAACTTACAAATCAACTAATTAACTATCCAAATCGGAGTTTTCTTCGGATTATAAGACTACGATATTGTCAAACAAGAGGTGATAAACACTTTCCCCAGGGGTGAATGTCATTCCTCTAACAGATAAATATCTAGGATCCCCATTATTCACTAATAGATCAAAAGTAAAATGTTTTGAAACTCGGAAGATAAAATGGCTAGCGAGAATCTGAACTTGAATGGAAAAGATCTAAATTATCTTTGTAGGGTTGTAATGATAAAATATGTTGCTTCTTCTTTGTGTGTTTGAGTAGCTTCAAAATACCTATTAAAATTTGTAAAGAATCACTAACATGCGAGAGAGATTTTGGTGGGGAAAAAAATGAAAAGGTCAGAATAAACAAGGAAAAAAAGGTGTGTATCTTAAGACATGGAAATCCATGTGTAAGTCAATAGAGGAGGGAGGCCTGGGTATACAGAATATGCATAAATCCAATCTAGAAATGATTGCAAAAATAGGATGGAGACTCAAAGAAACTCCGGACTCTCTTTGTGCTACCATCCTAAAAGTGATATTCTTCATGTAAATTCCAAACCGAAGCAAAAAGATAGCTGGATTTGGAAGGGGATCCTTTCAGGAGTTGATCAGATAAAAAAGAATAGTTTCTGGAAAGTAGGCAATGGAGAAAATATAGACATTTGGACTGACTATTGGGTGGCTGGCATTAAACCATCACTAAAAAACAACTCAAAAGCAGCAAAAAGGTATAAAAAGGTTAGTGAGCTAATCACAAACAGGAACACTTGGGATCATAACACGTTAGCAATTTGTTTCGATCGAAGCACGATTGCCAAAATTTTGGAAATCATACTACCAAACAATAACTCTCCAAATGAAGCCATCTGGACTCTAAATAACTCAGGTAAATTTTCTGTTAAGTCTTTATATAACCATTTGAATGCCTCTGGTATGATAAACAGAGATTGACACAGAATTTGGGATATGAACATTACTCCATCAATAAAAATGTTCATTTGGAAAGCAACTCATTCAATATTACCAACTAGTATGAGAATGGCAGCAATCTTACCTAACATACATACTCCATGTCCTATATGCAACTCTGGTGATGAATCTCTAACCCATATTTTTATCAAATGCAATTTTATTTCTCGGGTTTGGATGCATCTTAATTTTGATATGTATCATGTAACAAATGGTATTAATGATTTTCATGAATGGCTTAACGCTTGGTTTGAGGATCATGAAAGAAATGGTCTAACAATGAAATGGTCTGTGCTATGTGGTATAATAACTTGGTATGTATGGAAAGCAAGATGTGAAATAGTGTTCAAGAAAACAAAACAGAATAGCGTTGAAACAGCCAAAACAATAGTTAGATTCATCAATAGTTATATGAACATAAACAAAGCGGGTTACAACATAACGCAAACTCTTTACTATAATCCAATGAATGATGAACATCTAAAGATCACAACAGTAGAACCAGAAATTAATGAAAGTTACATGGCTGTGAAAATAAATGTAGCATTGTCAATGTCAAATTTCAAGGCTAACTCTGCAATTGGCTTAACAGTCTCTGAATATGCAGGAAACATTGATGAAGGAAGGGGCAAACATGCAGATTGTAGTACTAGAGAAGAAATAGAAGCCATTGGAGCCAAGGAAGCATTTCAACTGGCAGCACATGGGAGTGGACGGAATGTGGTCTTTCAAAGCGGCTCAGAACCTACCTCTTGATTCTTATGGAAATATATGCTAAAAGTGCGAAAGAAAGGAGATACAATATAAGTGAAGACTTTGATGTTAATCTTATTACCTGTATAAACTTCAATGCTTAGGGATTTATTTTGAAAAGTAGATTTGATATCATAGAAGCAGCTCATCTTTCAAATTTTTGTAATAGGCATGGATGTAGCCAAGTTTGGACAGGGGAAAACTATAGAGTCCTAATGAACAACCTTCAATTCCAATTCTGGAATCCAAATGTAACCATTCCCGATCCTAACTATTGTGGGATTGTAAGGGAGAATTTTCAATATGAATGAATGAGGCTTTGCCCTCTTTTTCGAAAAAAAAAAAAAAAAGGGTACATGAGCACTGTATAAAAATATAAAATGAACTTTGATCCTACAAAGAAAAGTGCCGGCACCTTATACTTATATTTTCTATTTTACTTTGAAGACCACCAAAACAGTGATCAGTGAACAAAAAAGACCACCAAACAAAATTAAAGAAGATGACTTACACCTCCAAACAAAGAAAAGTGTCAGCATCTTATTGTTTCTTAGTACGTGAGCACCCTTACGACCTAGCAAGATATAAAATGAACTTGATCCTACAACAACAACAACAAATGAGTGTTAAGACAACGAAATGTGAATTGTAAAGTTTAGCAGTATCATACATCTATACATATATATAGTCACACATCAGATTTAGTATGTATACCTTCTTCGATCTATTCCCCTGATACACCTCCAACAACACAAAGTAAAACCCTGAGCGAAATAAAAAAATGCAATGTAAACTTCAATTGATTAAACCCTTGGTAAAGGCACAGATACAAAGAGAAATTAAGCACGTGAAAATTAAAGAAAACACTGTGCTTATCAAGCAGATTGAAGGCCATGCAGCTAGAAATGTTAGAAAGAAGCCAAACGGCTAAATTTCCCCATGAAACGCTGCTTAACAAATGAAATATGTTTCCTATGATAGTTTTAAGAATGGTAAAGGCACATATACAAAGAGAACGATGTGCTTATCAAGCAGATTTAAAGGCCATGCAGCTAGAAATGCGAGAAAGAAGCCAAAACCGGCCAAATTTCCACATGAAATACTGCTTAACAAATGAAAAGCTATTTTCTGTAATAGTTCCAAGTCATACTCGCTTATAATTAATTTTATCCTAATATGCACACCAATATTCCTCCCATTCCACTACACATTCTGCCATACACATTGAATCTCGGTAATAATACAATCCATTCCTTCAATAATTAGCGTATAAGTATTTATCCGACCCTCTGGTATGATTTGTATAAACATATCAAGTACTGGTGGAGATAAAATGAACAATAACAACAAACCATATAAACCCATCCAAGCACACATCAGCAGACCAACCTCTAATTAGTATCCCTTGACATAATGTTAAATTGTTGTAACTTGTTGCTCATCTTCCAAGTTGTAGGGAAGTCGTTCAACACTTGGATCACAACAATGGATATCAAAGTACGAAACTATCTAATATGACTCTATGGCAGATACGTAATGACAATCCATATAATCATCGACTTCATGGATACCCTTTTCATGCCCCAGGATCAGTCTGGAAGTCTTGTTTTTGTTTCCATCTGATTCAAAGCTTTTTTCTTGAGACTTTTTATTAGCAATCACAGCCTCTCATACGGTAATAGCTAATAAGTATCTATACATCAAAATTTGAAAACAAGTTTAACCATTACCTGCAACTCAAAAATTAACAAAGACTCAAAACTAGGGATATATATGGATCAGGGAGTGAACTACCTTTTGGTCAAAAAGTATCAAATAGCCAAACACCGAGAGTTGAAACTGGCTCTCCAACAACGCTATTAGAAACCACTCCCCAAATAATTTAATTGATTACCAAAACCAAATAATTAGACCAATTTAATTAATTGAACGGACGTAAGGATTAGATTTATCTCGATGTAACACATATTGTCCCAATTCCTGGTGGTTGAACATCTTAACAGCTCTTTAAACCTGATGATCTAAGGAATATTTAAAATATGTAGATAGCAATAACTTCTTTTCTGGAGATTTTTTTTTCGTTCAGCGGGAGTTTTGACGTTGGAGGTTGAACGTCTATGTGATAACTTTGAAAGCGGTCTAAAACATATTAGAAGATCGAGGATTTTTTTTTTTAACAAACGACAGTAACTCAAATAACATAACAGTAATTGAAAAGGATTGCAGAGGATGGTCTCACCTGTGATACTACCTTCACTATGAAAATTGAAGATCAAACAACTTCACCATGCACTTATTATGAACCTACAAATCAAAAGGAGTGCCGAGTATAATACAGTGTATGCATAAAATACGTCCACATAGAGTTTAGAATTACTTCCTAAAAGACGAACATAATTACGCATGTGGATCATAATTGGATACCTCAATTGATCATTGATACAATTGAAATGGATACCCAATGTGCAGGACACACTAAAGCCAATTTGTAGATTGCACTTTTAATTGGTACACACTATCAATTCCAATTTGAGGCATAAGTTTGTGAACTGTGTCTTCCAAATGTATGTTGCTAATCTGAATCGTTCACAACCAAGAAAATTTTCGAAAGAGATAATGAAATGTACATGTGTATATCCATGACTATTTATGGAAAAATTCATAAAGTAGATGGATAATTCAGTATCTATGATCGAATTTTCAACACCTCCGTATACGTCCATAACTTTTCATGTAATCCATATCCTAATGTTAAGAATATCATGAATCATAAAGTCAGACATACCTCGAGTTGTCCGTAATCCAGATACGAATAAAATCAATTTCATGCTCTTTCAATTTCTTGTCCTTCTTATCAACTTCTTGCTGCATAATATATCACATACCTGCACAAAATGATTATTGATACCAGACTTAACAACAACACTTTAAGTATGAAACTGACAACAAATCACCTATGGATCATTCAAGTTCTAATATTTTTCTAGCAGCTCGATCCCTTGCTACCTCTTCTGCAAACTGTTTGGTTATTTCATGTAATCTCCTCGTAATTTACAAAGAGGAACACCAATTAGAAAAGCTAAAGAGGCTCGATCCGCCAATTGAGTCTTTATGTACTGATATATAACTACTTTCGTGAATCAACTTTGTAAATTTAATCTACATAACCACAGTAGTTAGAACCTACAAACTGCAAACCGATAACCAACTACAAACTGCAAACCAATGACAAACAGACAACAAAACATGAAGGACTTCTAGAAAATCAATAGTTCACTGATTCATTTTTAATTTACTGATTTGCTGTTAATACAACGTGTGCATAATCAAGGTTTTATGTTTAAAAGTGGTAAACCTGCCGATTTTGAATTTTGAATATCAAGAAAAATAAGAGCAAAAGTGTAGGCCAAGGAAACTACATACTTAATCCGCACCTTCCACGAACCCAAGTGTCATTCCAGGATATAAGCTATCAAAAGCAGATTGTACGTCCTTTTCCCATTCATTGTATCAGACAGATCTGCATCAAAGGAGAAAATAAACCCAATTCAGCCGAAAGACCCATGCTTATTATGATAAATAATGTATAATTGAGAAGGTAACATTAATAGTGAATGTATAATTTAAAAAGTAAAAATAAAATTGACCTTTCCCGTAATTGAACAAATCCATGTCCGTGAAACTGGCACCAATATCCCTGCACTGGTAAAAAATGTCGTGTTTAACTTCTTTGGTCCTAAGATCGAACTTTAAGGTAATTTGAACAGTGTTAGCACCAACAGCTATACCACCTATGAAACATCTAAAAAGTTAGCAGCAGACACAAAAGCTGAAGTTGCATATCTTTGATGTTGAAATAATTCAAGGAAGCAACTTTCTTAGATAAAACCTCCGATCAAAGTTGTAATCTTTGGTTAAAAGATCTACATAAGAGCAATAGGGGTTCTCAACAACAGATAATTCCCGAAGTTTAAGATTTTGTAGCCTGTAAACACCTACATGAGATCAACCTCATGTTTCCTGAGTGATTGATTATTTAAATCCAACTAAAACCCGATGATTTTTAAGCCCTTGATAATTGGATGTACTAAAACCGAATGAAAAACTTGAATTGAAAAGTATAAAAAGCTTACCTGGAGTTAAGACAGTATAAAACTTTGGCATATAAGTATGAGTGGATAACCAAATAAGATGCCATATCCTCACACTTGTTAAACTCAGATTGTTCCCATCTTGCTCTTATCCCACTATAGCATACTCTTCTTTGCAAAAGCAACAGAATACAATGCTTTCTGAAAAATAATTAGACTCCTTACTCAGATTTCATACTAAAGTAATAACAACCAATGCTATTCACAATTTAACATTTACTTGAATGAAATTTACAACATTTGTCTCCCAATGTCCTTCAAATCTGGAAGACGAAAAGCCAATATTTGATTTTGATAGATAAAATCACAGCCTTTGCATCAACCAATACCTGTGTGGTTCTAAGTGCTGCATCTTCGTTGTAATTAAGCTGCAATTCCCGAGCAAAACAATTTTGGAGCTGTTTTCATTCCTAACCTGAATACGAAAAAGAAAATTCAGATAGGAAATTGGCTTAGCTACTTCAGATTCAAATTTTGTTCTTTTTATTTTTTTTTGAAGCAGAATCATTGTTGCTTCTGGAGAAGGAGAAGCAGATATAATATAAACTAACTAAGAATAAAAAAAATCAATAGAAAAATAATCATGGAAAGGAAGAAAACTGACCTTGAATTGGAGAAAAGCCAAAGCCTTTACTTTGAATTGGTTTCAACACAACAATGGCTGAGACAAAGAGGTTATAAACCCTAAAATTTGCTAAACACAGAAGCCTCGATTCTTCCTAAACCTAAGACGTCCCTTATTGCTACAACTTTTATGAATCTTATTAGGTGTAAGAGAGGAAAAAGTTTAGCTTTTTTAGGGTTAACTGAGATCGAATTTCTTGTTATAAATTTTACAGCTTCTCTTTGAATTGTATATTGATAGATTATGGCTACCTAAATATTCGAATAGCTTTGCTTTGACTTAGCTTTGCTTAAATGGAACAGTAATCTCGGGAATTCAAAGAGCGAATCGATTAAAGGGTTTGCATAGGAAAATAAATTCGGATTAGCTACCTGATCGTCAGTTTATGACGAAAAAGAAGCAAACCCTAATAATGTAGCAAGTTGTTTTTCTTTTCTCTGTATCATGATTAATGATTTGTTTTTCATGGTAAAAACCCTGTTTTTTTCGTAGGGTTTTGTTCTTGGGTTTTTCGTGAACGGAATAAGTTTATTTTATGTTCGTGAAGGTTTTTTTTTCGGCATTTTTGTGTGAGAAATCCTTGTTTTTCTCACCTTTGAGGAAAAGGGGAGCGGGGCAATTTTAAGAGTGGGTGAGGGTTACCGTCGAAGGAGGAAGTAGGTACTCCCACCGTTCAACGTGGGGGCTCATATGACTTATGATTTTAAAGCCCACTAAAACCCAATGATTTGTAAGCCCTTGATAATTGGATGTACTAAAACCGAATGAAAAACTTGAATTGAAAAGTATAAAAAGCTTACCTGGAGTTAAGACGGTATAAAACTTTGGCATATAAGTATGAGTGGATAACCAAATAAGATGCCATATCCTCACACTTATCAAGTGACACATCTTTGTTAAACCTTGATTGTTCCCATCTTGCTCTTATCCCACTATAGCATACTCTTCTTTTGCAAAAGCTGCAAAATACAATGCTTTCTGAAAAAATAATTAGACTCCTCACAAAGATTTCATATTAAAGTAATAACAACCAATGCTATGCACAATTTAACATTTACTTGAATGAAATTTACAACATTTGTCTCCCAATGTCCTTCAACTCGGAAGACGAAAAGCGAATATTTGATTTTGATAGATAAAATCACAGCTTTGCGCAACCAATACATGTGTGGTTCTAAGTGTTTGCATCTTCGTTGTAATTAAGTCAGAATTCCCGAGCAAAACAATTTTGAGCAAAACAATTTTGGAGTTGTTTTCATTCCTAACCGTAATAAGAAAAAGAAAATTCTGATAGGAAATTGGCTTAGCTACTTGATTCAATTGTTGAAGGTAATCATTGTTGCTTCTTTGTAGAAGGAGAAGCGAGATATAATATAAACTAATTAAGAATAAAAAAACATAAATCAATAGAAAAATAATCATGGAAAGGAAGAAAACTGACCTTGAATTGGAGAAAATCCAAAGCCTTTACTTTGAATTGGTTTCAACACAACAATGGGTCGAGGCAAAGAGGTTCTAAACCCTAAAATTTGCTAAACACAAGACCCCGATTCTTCCTGAACCTAAGACGTCCCTTATTGCTACAACTTTTATGAATCTTATTAGGCGTAAGAGAGGAAAGTTTAGCTTTTTTAGGGATAACTTGAAATCGAATTTGTTGTTATAAATTTTCTGACTTCTCTTTAAATTGTATATTGATAGATTATGGTTACCTAAATATTCGAATAGCTTTGTTTTGACTTAGCTTTGCTTAAATGGAACAAAGAGCTCGGAATTCAAAGAGAGAATCGATTAAAGGGTTTGCATAGGAAAATAAATTCGGATTAGCTACCTGATCGTCAGTTTATGACGAAGAAGAAGCAAACCCTAATAATGTAGCAAGTTGTTTTTCTTTTTCTTTATCATGATTAATGATTTGTTTCTCATGGTAAAAACCTGGTTTTGTTCCGTAGGGTTTTTGTTCTTGGGGTTTTCGTGAACGGAATAAGTTTATTTTATGTTCGTGAAGGTTTTTTTTTTCGGCATTTTTGTGTGAGATATCCTTGTTTTTCTCTCCTTTGAGGAAAAGGGGAACGGAGCAATTCTAAGAGTGGGTGAGGGTTACCGTCGAAGGAGGAAGGAGGTACTCCCACCGTTCAACGTGGGGGCTCATATGACTTATGATTTTAAAGCCCACTAAAACCCAATGATTTGTAAGCCCTTGATAATTGGATGTACTAAAACCGAATGAAAAACTTGAATTGAAAAGTATAAAAAGCTTACGGAGTTAAGACAAGTATAAAACTTTGGCATATAAGTATGAGTGGATAACCAAATAAGATGCCATATCCTCACACTTATCAAGTGACACATCTTTGTTAAACTCGGATTGTTCCCATCTTGCTCTTATCCCACTATAGCATACTCTTCTTTTGCAAAACCTGCAAAATACAATGCTTTCTGAAAAAATAATTAGACTCCTCACAAAGATTTCATATTAAAGTAATAACAACCAATGCTATGCACAATTTAACATTTACTTGAATGAAATTTACAACATTTGTCTCCCAATGTCCTTCAACTCACGGAAGACGAAAAGCCAATATTTGATTTTGATAGATAAAATCACAGCCTTTGCAAAGAACCAATACATGTGTGGTTCTAAGTGCTGCATCTTCGTTGTAATTAAGCTGCAATTCCCGAGCAAAACAATTTTGAGCAAAACAATTTTGGAGTTGTTTTCATTCCTAACCGTAATAAGAAAAAGAAAATTCAGATAGGAAATTGGCTTAGCTACTTCAGATTCAATTGTTGAAGCAGAATCATTGTTGCTACTGTAGAAGGAGAAGCAGATATAATATAAACTAATTAAGAATAAAAAAACATAAATCAATAGAAAAATAATCATGGAAAGGAAGAAAACTGACCTTGAATTGGAGAAAATCCAAAGCCTTTACTTTGAATTGGTTTCAACACAACAATGGTCGAGGCAAAGAGGTTCTAAACCTTAAAATTTGCTAAACACAGAAGACCCCGATTCTTCCTGAACCTAAGACGTCCCTTATTGCTACAACTTTTATGAATCTTATTAGGCGTAAGAGAGGAAAAAGTTTAGCTTTTTTAGGGTTAACTGAAATCGAATTTGTTGTTATAAATTTTACAGCTTCTCTTTGAATTGTATATTGATAGATTATGGTTACCTAAATATTCGAATAGCTTTGTTTTGACTTAGCTTTGCTTAAATGGAACAGTAAGCTCGGGAATTCAAAGAGAGAATCGATTAAAGGGTTTGCATAGGAAAATAAATTCGGATTAGCTACCTGATCGTCAGTTTATGACGAAGAAGAAGCAAACCCTAATAATGTAGCAAGTTGTTTTTCTTTTCTCTGTATCATGATTAATGATTTGTTTCTCATGGTAAAAACCCTGGTTTTGTTCGTAGGGTTTTGTTCTTGGGGTTTTCGTGAACGGAATAAGTTTATTTTATGTTCGTGAAGGTTTTTTTTCGGCATTTTTGTGTGAGATATCCTTGTTTTTCTCTCCTTTGAGGAAAAGGGGAACGGAGCAATTCTAAGAGTGGGTGAGGGTTACCGTCGAAGGAGGAAGGAGGTACTCCCACCGTTCAACGTGGGGGCTCATATGACTTATGATTTTAAAGCCCACTAAAACCCAATGATTTTTAAGCCCTTGATAATTGGATGTACTAAAACCGAATGAAAAACTTGAATTGAAAAGTATAAAAAGCTTACCTGGAGTTAAGACAGTATAAAACTTTGGCATATAAGTATGAGTGGATAACCAAATAAGATGCCATATCCTCACACTTATCAAGTGACACATCTTTGTTAAACTCGGATTGTTCCCATCTTGCTCTTATCCCACTATAGTATACTCTTCTTTTGCAAAACCCGCAAAATACAATGCTTTCGAAAAATAATTAGACTCCTTACAAAGATTTCATATTAAAGTAATAACAACCAATGCTATGCACAATTTAACATTTACTTGAATGAAATTTACAACATTTGTCTCCCAATGTCCTTCAACTCTGGAAGACGAAAAGCCAATATTTGATTTTGATAGATAAAATCACAGCCTTTGCAGCAACCAATACATGTGTGGTTCTAAGTGCTGCATCTTCGTTGTAATTAAGCTGCAATTCCCGAGCAAAACAATTTTGAGCAAAACAATTTTGGAGTTGTTTTCATTCCTAACCGTAATAAGAAAAAGAAAATTCAGATAGGAAATTGGCTTAGCTACTTCAGATTCAATTGTTGAAGCAGAATCATTGTTGCTACTGTAGAAGGAGAAGCAGATATAATATAAACTAATTAAGAATAAAAAACATAAATCAATAGAAAAATAATCATGGAAAGGAAGAAAACTGACCTTGAATTGGAGAAAATCCAAAGCCTTTACTTTGAATTGGTTTCAACACAACAATGGCCGAGGCAAAGAGGTTCTAAACCTTAAAATTTGCTAAACACGAAGACCCCGATTCTTCCCGAACCTAAGACGTCCCTTATTGCTACAACTTTTATGAATCTTATTAGGCGTAAGAGAGGAAAAATTTTAGCTTTTTTAGGGTTAACTGAAATCGAATTTGTTGTTATAAATTTTACTGACTTCTCTTTGAATTGTATATTGATAGATTATGGTTACCTAAATATTCGAATAGCTTTGTTTTGACTTAGCTTTGCTTAAATGGAACAAGTAAGCTCGGGAATTCAAAGAGAGAATCGATTAAAGGGTTTGCATACGAAAATAAATTCGGATTAGCTACCTGATCGTCGGTTATGACGAAGAAGAAGCAAACCCTAATAATGTAGCAAGTTGTTTTTCTTTTTTACGTATCATGATTAATGATTTGTTTCTCATGGTAAAAACCCGGTTTTGTTCGTAGGGTTTTGTTCTTGGGGTTTTTGTGAACGGAATAAGTTTATTTTATGTTCGTGAAGGTTTTTTTCGGCATTTTTGTGTGAGATATCCTTGTTTTTCTCCTTTGAGGAAAAGGGGAACGGAGCAATTCTAAGAGTGGGTGAGGGTTACCGTCGAAGGAGGAAGGAGGTACTCCCACCGTTCAATGTGGGGCTCATATGACTTATGATTTTAAAGCCCACTAAAACCCAATGATTTTTAAGCCCTTGATAATTGGATGTACTAAAACCGAATGAAAAACTTGAATTGAAAAGTATAAAAAGCTTACCTGGAGTTAAGACAAAAATAAAACTTTGGCATATAAGTATGAGTGGATAACCAAATAAGATGCCATATCCTCACACTTATCAAGTGACACATCTTTGTTAAACTCGGATTGTTCCCATCTTGCTCTTATCCCACTATAGCATACTCTTCTTTTGCAAAAGCTGCAAAATACAATGCTTTCTGAAAAAATAATTAGACTCCATATAAAGATTTCATATTAAAGTAATAACAACCAATGCTATGCACAATTTAACATTTACTTGAATGAAATTTACAACATTTGTCTCCCAATGTCCTTCAACTACGGAAGACGAAAAGCCAATATTTGAGTTTGATAGATAAAATCACAGACCTTTGGCAAGAACCAATACATGTGTGGTTCTAAGTGCTTCACATCTTCGTTGTAATTAAGCCGCAATTCCGAGCAAAACAATTTTGAGCAAAACAATTTTGGAGTTTTTTTCATTCCTAACCGTAATAAGAAAAAGAAAATTCAGATAGGAAATTGGCTTAGATACTTCAGATTCAATTGTTGAAGCAGAATCATTGTTGCTACTGTAGAAGGAGAAGCAGATATAATATAAACTAATTAAGAATAAAAAAACATAAATCAATAGAAAAATAATCATAGAAAGGAAGAAAACTGACCTTGAATTGGAGAAAATCCAAAGCCTTTACTTTGAATTGGTTTCAACACAACAATGGCTGAGGCAAAGAGGTTCTAAACCCTAAAATTTGCTAATCACAGAAGACCCCGATTCTTCCTGAACCTAAGACTTCCCTTATTGATACAACGTTTATGAATCTTATTAGGCGTAAGAGAGGAAAAAGTTTAGCTTTTTTAGGGTTAACTGAAATCGAATTTGTTGTTATAAATTTTACAGCTTCTCTTTGAATTGTATATTGATAGATTATGGTTACCTAAATATTCGAATAGCTTTGTTTTGACTTAGCTTTGCTTAAATGGAACAATAAGCTCAGGAATTCAAAGAGAGAATCGATTAAAGGGTTTGCATAGGAAAATAAATTCGGATTAGCTACCTGATCGTCATTTTATGACGAAGAAGAAGCAAACCCTAATAATGTAGCAATTTGTTTTTCTTTTTTCTGTATCATGATTAATGATTTGTTTCTCGTGGTAAAAACCCTAGTTTTGTTCGTAGGGTTTTGTTCTTGGGGTTTTCGTGAACGGAATAAGTTTATTTTATGTTCGTGAAGGTTTTTTTTTCGGCATTTTTGTGTGAGAAATCCTTGTTCTTCTCTCCTTTGAGGAAAATGGAAACGGAGCAATTCTAAGAGTGGGTGAGGGTTACCGTCGAAGCAGGAAGGAGGTACTCCCACTGTTCAACGTGGGGGCTCATATGACTTAGGATTTTAAAGCCAACTAAAACCCGATGATTTTTAAGCCCTTGATAATTGGATGTACTAAAACCGAATGAAAAACTTGAATTGAAAAGTATAAAAAGCTTACCAGGTTAAGACAGTATAAAACTTTGGCATATAAGTATGAGTGGATAACCAAATAAGATGCCATATCCTCACACTTATCAAGTGACACATCTTTGTTAAACTCGGATTGTTCCCATCTTGCTCTTATCCCACTATAGCATACTCTTCTTTTGCAAAAGCCGCAAAATACAATGCTTCGAAAAATAATTAGACTCCTTACAAAGATTTCATACTAAAGTAATAACAACCAATGCTATGCACAATTTAACATTTAATTGAATGAAATTTACAACATTTGTCTCCCAATGTCCTTCAACTCGGAAGACGAAAAGCCAATATTTGATTTTGATAGATAAAATCACACTTTTGCAAACAACCAATACATGTGTGGTTCTAAGTGCTTGCATCTTCGTTGTAATTAAGCTGCAATTCCCGAGCAAAACAATTTTGAGCAAAACAATTTTGGAATTGTTTTCATTCCTAACCTGAATACGAAAAAGAAAATTCAGATAGGAAATTGGCTTCGCTACTTCAGATTCAATTATTGAAGCAGAATCATTGTTGCTACCGTAGAAGGAGAAGCAGATATAATATAAACTAATTAAGAATAAAAAAACATAAATCAATAGAAAAATAATCATGGAAAGGAAGAAAACTGACCTTGAATTGGAGAAAATCCAAAGCCTTTACTTTGAATTGGTTTCAACACAACAATGGCTGAGACAAAGAGGTTCTAAACCCTAAAATTTGCTAAACACAGAAGACCCCGATTCTTCCTGAACCTAAGACGTCCCTTATTGCTACAACTTTTATGAATCTTATTAAGCGTAAGAGAGGAAAAAGTTTAGCTTTTTTAGGGTTAACTGAAATCGAATTTCTTGTTATAAATTTTACAGCTTCTCTTTGAATTGTATATTGATAGATTATGGTTACCTAAATATTTGAATAGCTTTGCTTAAATGGAACAATAAGCTCGGGAATTCAAAGAGAGAATCGATTAAAGGGTTTGCATAGGAAAATAAATTCGGATTAGCTACCTGATCGTCATTTTATGACGAAGAAGAAGCAAACCTAATAATGTAGCAATTTGTTTTTCTTTTTTACGTATCATGATTAATGATTTGTTTCTCGTGGTAAAAACCCTAGTTTTGTTCGTAGGGTTTTGTTCTTGGGGTTTTCGTGAATGGAATAAGTTTATTTTATGTTCGTGAAGGTTTTTTTTTCCGGCATTTTTGTGTGAGAAATCCTTGTTCTTCTCTCCTTTGAGGAAAATGGAAACGGAGCAATTCTAAGAGTGGGTGAGGGTTACCGTCGAAGCAGGAAGGAGGTACTCCCACTTTGTTCAACGTGGGGGGCTCATATGACTTATGATTTTAAAGCCAACTAAAACCCAATGATTTTTAAGCCCTTGATAATTGGATGTACTAAAAACCGAATGAAAAACTTGAATTGAAAAGTATAAAAAGCTTACCCGGTTAAGACAGTATAAAACTTTGGCATATAAGTATGAGTGGATAACCAAATAAGATGCCATATCCTCACACTTATCAAGTGACACATCTTTATTAAACTCGGATTGTTCCCATCTTGCTCTTATCCCACTATAGCATACTCTTCTTTTGCAAAAGCTGCAAAATACAATGCTTTCTGAAAAATAATTAGACTCCTTACAAAGATTTCATACTAAAGTAATAACAACCAATGCTATGCACAATTTAACATTTAATTGAATGAAATTTACAACATTTGTCTCCCAATGTCCTTCAACTCGGAAGACGAAAAGCCAATATTTGATTTTGATAGATAAAATCACGACCTTTTGCAAAAGAACCAATACATGTGTGGTTCTAAGTCTTCATCTTCGTTGTAATTAAGCCGCAATTCCGATCAAAACAATTTTTGAGCAAAACAATTTTGGAGTTGTTTTCATTCCTAACCCGAATACGAAAAAGAAAATTCGATAGGAAATTGGCTTAGCTACTTCAGATTCAATTATTGAAGCGAGAATCATTGTTGCTACCGTAGAAGGAGAAGTGTGATATAATATAAACTAATTAAGAATAAAAACATAAATCAATAGAAAAATAATCATGGAAAGGAAGAAAAACTTGACCTTGAATTTGAGAAAATCCAAAAGCCTTTAGTTTGAATTGGTTTCAACACAACAATGGTCGAGACAAAGAGGTTCTAAACCCTAAAATTTGCTAAACACAAGACCCCGATTCTTCCCGAACCTAAGACGTCCCTTATTGCTACAACTTTTATGAATCTTATTAAGCGTAAGAGAGGAAAAAGTTTAGCTTTTTGAGTCTAATGGAAATCGAATTTCTTGTTATAAATTTTCTGACTTCTCTTTTTGAATTGTATATTGATAGATTATGGTTACCTAAATATTGAATAGCTTTGTTTTGACTTAGCTTTGCTTAAATGGAACAATAAGCTCGGGAATTCAAAGAGAGAAATCGATTAAAGGGGTTTGCATAGGAAAATAAATTCAGGATTAGCTACCCGATCGTCATTTTATGACGAAGAAGAAGCAAACCCTAATAATGTAGCAATTTGTTTTTGTTTTTTACGTATCATGATTAATGATTTGTTTCTCGTGGTAAAACCCTAGTTTTGTTCGTAGGGTTTTGTTCTTGGGGTTTTCTGAACGGAATAAGTTTATTTTATGTTCGTGAAGGTTTTTTTTCGGCATTTTTGTGTGAGAAATCCTTGTTCTTCTCTCCTTTGAGGAAAATGGAAACGGAGCAATTCTAAGAGTGGGTGAGGGTTACCATCGAAGCAGGAAGGAGGTACTCCCACTGTTCAACGTGGGGGCTCATATGACTTAGGATTTTAAAGCCAACTAAAACCCGATGATTTTTAAGCCCTTGATAATTGGATGTACTAAAACCGAATGAAAAACTTGAATTGAAAAGTATAAAAAGCTTACCTAGAGTTAAGACAATATAAAACTTTGGCATATAAGTATGAGTGGATAACCAAATAAGATGCCATATCCTCACACTTATCAAGTGGCACATCTTTGTTAAACTCGGATTTTTCCCATCTTGCTCTTATCCCACTATAACATACTCTTCTTTTGAAAAAGCAGCAGAATACAATGCTTTCTGAATAATAATTAGACTCCTTACAAAGATTTCATACTAAAGTAATAACAACCAATGCTATGCACAATTTAACATTTACTTTAATGAAATTTACAACATTTGTCTCCCAATGTCCTTCAACTCTGGAAGACGAAAATCCAATATTTGATTTGGATAGATAAAATCATAGCCTTTGCATCAACCAATACCTGTGTGGTTTTAAGTGCTGCATCTTCGTTGTAATTAAGCTGTAATTCCCGAGCAAAATAATTTTGGAGTTGTTTTCATTCCGAACCTGAATACGAAAAAGAAAATTCAGATATGAAATTGGCTTAGCTACTTCAGATTCAATTTTTTTTCTTTTTATTTTTTTGAAGCAGAATCATTGTTGCTTCTGGAGAAGGAGAAGCAAATATAATATAAACTAATTAAGAATAAAAAAACATAAATCAATAGAGAAATAATCATGGAAAGGAAGAAAACTGACCTTGAATTGGAGAAAAGCCAAAGCCTTTACTTTGAATTGGTTTCAACACAACAATGGCTGAGACAAAAAGTTTATAAACCCTAAAATTTGCTAAACACAGAAGACCCCGATTCTTCCTAAACCTAAGACGTCCCTTATTGCAACAAATTTTATGAATCTTATTAGGTGTAAGAGAGGAAAAAGTTTAGCTTTTTTAGGGTTATCTGATATCGAATTTCTTGTTATAAATTTTACAGCTTCTCTTTGAATTGTATATTGATATATTATGGTTACCTAAATATTCGAATATCTTTGCTTTGACTTAGCTTTGCTTAAATGGAACAGTAAGCTCGGGAATTCAAAGAGAGAATCGATTAAAGGGTTTGCATAGGAAAATAAATTCGGATTAACTACTCCGATCGTCGGGGCTTATGACGAAGAAGAAGCAAACCTAATAATGTAGCAAGTTGTTTTTCTTTTCTCTGTATCATGATTAATGATTTGTTTCTCATGGTAAAAACCCTGGTTTTGTTCATTGGGTTTTGTTCTTGGGTTTTTCGTGAACGGAATAAGTTTATTTTATGTTCGTGAAGGTTTTTTTTTTTGGCATTTTTGTTTGAGAAATCCTTGTTTTTCTCCTTTGAGGAAAAGGGGAATGGAGCAATTTTAAGAGTGGGTGAGGGTTACCGTCGAAGGAGAAAGGAGGTACTCCCACCGTTCAACGTGGGGGCTCATATGACTTAGGATTTTAAAGGAGTTAGATGTTACCCTCGCTGCGAATGAATATTTTACTCTATTAGTGAGACATGATCATATGATTATAGTATTAACGAATTTGATTACGAAGTATAACGCTTATCTCTTGAACTTCGTAGATATGACATCGACATAATCTTATGAATGTTGTGATGATTATGAGAATGGGTAAAGGTGAAGATTTCATCCTAGAAAACAATGTTTTACGTTTGTTTAAAGGAAGTACATTTATGAACTTGTTTTATGAATCGAAAGGAAAATCGCTAGGCTTATTGACATCGTTATTCACTTGGATTACTAATATGTGTGAGATGGTAGAACCTAAAAATGCGGGGGTCTAACAACCACACCCAACAATTCGTTTGGAAATCTGAGAGGACTTACTCCAATACATTTTCTAGAGAATCAACTAGAAAGTCAGACTCAATCTAGAGTAAAATATATCAAAGAGTTATAATATCTCTGTTTCACAATGTAATCAGCAAATCGAACAGATAGAAATCCGTGAGCCTGATTATTATGTGAAACAACTTGAACGGTACCAAAGACCAATGTTCAACTATCAATCAATGTAAATCAACAACCAAAGGTTGGATGTTCTAATCGATCTAAACGCACAACATGTGATATTTCAATTATATAACAAAATATAACGCGGAAAATAAATAACACATACACAGAATTTTGTTAACGAGATAACCGCAAATGCGTAAAAGACCCCTAGGACCTAGTCCCGACACCACAATGTATTAGCTGCAAATGAGACTCTAGCCTATTACCAATTAACTTCAGACTGGATTGTATTTGAACCCTAATCAATCTCACACCGATTCAAGGTACAGATTCGCTTCTTACGTCTCGATCCCAACAGATACTACGCATTTGATTCCCTTAGCTGATATCACCCACAACTAAGAGTTGCTACGACCCAAAGTCCTTTTTTTTTGCTCAGCAGAAGCAATAGATTCTAGAGGAAGACTTGATAAACAAATCTGTCTCACACAGAAAAGTTTATAGGATTGAATAAATCTATCTCCCACGGGAGTTTTGTTCCGTCTTTTGATAGATTAAGGTGAACATGAACCAATTGATAAACCAGACTTATATTCCCGAAGAACATCCTAGTATTTTCAATCACCTCACAATAATCTTAATCGACTAGCTGTTGATGGTGGTTTTTAGCTTAAGGTTAAAATCGTAAAATCATACATCCGACATGACGTCACTATAACCACTAGCGCATTTATTTTTCAAAGATTCCTATGTAAGAATTACCCGGGGTACCTTTTTTTCACATATACATGTGGCATGTTCCACGGTAGAACCCTTAGTATTGACTGACACCATCTTCGTATATACCAAACCCTAATTCTCACACCACCATGCCATCCACGTCTCCGCGCCAAGGCATGCCAACCATGCCAGCCGCACCACCGTGCCAATGGCAAACCATGCCAACCACGTCTCCGTGCCAAGGCATGCCAACCATGCCAGCCACACCACCGTACCAATGGCAAACCATGCCAGCCACGTCTCTGCGCCAAGGCATGCCAACCATGCCAGCCGGCACCATCGTGCCAATGGTGTTAGAGCATAGCTCGGTCAACCTCGCATGCGTTGCTATATCAAGCATGTTTGTCAATGTTAGTGATCAAAACTATAAGTCTTGATTTCTAGCCTATTAGCTAAGTCTCGGACTAGGATAGGAAAAGTGTAGCCGAGCTCAAGGACTTCATGGCGATTCAACGACAACGACGAAGATCTACATAAGGAACCGTGGAACTTCATCAACAAAAAGGTATGTGAAGACTTGAACTTATCTATCACTCAAATGTCTATCTATTCTATCTCCTACTTCTTATGAGACAAAAGTCGTATGCTATATAGACTAGATCATACACATTTGACATTTCGAAATAAACATTCATGCTTATCTTTTCTCGAAATCGTATGTTGGTAAAGCGTTTCGCTTTGATCAAGTTTATCTTCACCTAGTGACGAAAGTCATGAAAAGTTTCAATCACTTTTGAGAATTGCTCTGGCGTGAATCGCCCGTGAATAACGGCTACATAGCGTCCTCGAGAATGTCTCAATGATTAAAATGAGGGTTTAGATCATATAACCATGTATTCCTTGAACCGAATTTTTCAAACTTTGTTGATCAAGAGAAATCGAAAGATTGTGGAATTGGCTTGCAAGTCCGCAACCTTAGTCGCAAACCTGGAAGTTCTCGACAGAGAATTTTTGCTGGATTTTCCAAAACTCGTTTGTGTGCTAAGTCCGCGGAACCGGCGGAAGTTCTTCCGAGAATTTCGCCGAGTTTGGAAAACTCAACCGATGAACTTAAGTCCGCGAACTTGTTTGTGAGCTTAAGAGGTTATGATCTAAAGATGTTCTATGAACATGAAACATTAATTAATAAGGAATGCTTTATGCAAACCATGGCTATAATGTTCATGAACCGATTCAAATCGAACAACTCTCTAACTAGTTCATATTTAGTCAATTGAACTAGTTATGGTGAAGAAGAACATGGTTAATATGAGATGCTCATATGGTTGAACTTTTGGGTTATCATGTTGAACCAACATACACGTACTCGTTTGGGCATGGTTTTCACGAACCCAAAGAAACGTTTACCCAAGTGTAAGTGACAAGCTTTGTTTTTTGATCTAACGGTTGAGAAATATTAGCTTGAACCTAAATGTTTTCATCTAACGATGAATATGGATTGCTTTGTAACTAAGGCAAAACCCGATTTGAAGGTATATATAGGAGACATCTAGCTTGAGCAAAAACTTAATCCCCACACGTATGTGTGATACTAATGCGCCGCTAGAGTCGATCTCCATTAACCTTTGATTTTCTTCTCTAAAATCAGGTTAACGACTTAAAGACTTCATTGGGATTGTGAAGCCAGACCGATACTACTTTTATCGTAGTTGGGTGATCTGATCTTGCATCTTCTATCGTATGAGTACAATCTTTGATTGGTTTGAGAACGTGAGAGTTCTCCGATAGGCAAGATAAAGAAGTCATAAACATCTTCGTCTCACTATTTTGTGATTCCTCGACAAACCACCCGGGTGGGGTCGAAGGATTGTTGAGAGGTGATTGATTAATCTAGGCTGTTCTTAGGGAATATAAGACCGGATTATCAATTGGTTCCTATTACCTTGATTTTATATCTAAAGACGAACAAAAACTAGGGTTTATCCGTGGGAGACAAATTTATCCTTTTGATAGACTTTTTTCGTGTGAGAGATGTTTATTTATTATCAAGTCTGTGATTTTGGGTTGCAGCAACTCTTAGTTGTGGGTGAGATCGACTAAAGGAATCAAGTACCCAGAGTGTCTGCCGGGATCGAGGCGTAAGAGTACAACGTACCTTGGATCGGTGGGAGACTGATTGGGGTTCAACTATAGTCCGCCTCACTAAGTTAGCTTGTAGTAGGCTAGTGTCTCGTAGCGGCTTAATATAGTGTGTATTCAACTGGACTAGGTCCCGGGTTTTTTCGCATTTACGGTTTCCTCTTTAACAAAACTTCTGGTGTCTGTGTTATTTCATTTCTGCATTATATTTTATATAATTGAAATAATACAGCGTTAAGATCATCAATTGGAAATCCAACCTTTGGTTGTTGATTGATATTGATTGATCCTTTAACATTGGTCTTTGGTACCATCCAAGTTATCTCTCTTTAATCGAGACTCAGCTTGCTTGAGTAAGATTAAATCAAGAGATTGAGATATTAACTTCTTGAGATACTTTTTATCTAGATCGAGTCCGACTCCGTCTAGTTGATTCTCTAGCAAAGTATTTTGAGTTAGTCCATACAGATTGCTAATCGAAATATTGGGAGGTGTTGTTAGACCCCGCTTTTCAATTGGTATCGAGCAGTAAACACATTCAAGACCTTTTACAAACCGTGTTTATAGCGTCGACTCTATGGACAAGAGTGCTATCTCAAAAATGCACCACCAGATCCGTGGATTTAAGAATTCTCTTCCATGACCGATTTGATAAGATCTGTAGAAGAAATTCTATCTAAACCTCCACTGTGTTTAAAATCCTTGAAGTGTTTTCGTGGCTTGAAAAGAAGCTTGAGAGCTTATCTCTTGATGTTGAGTTATACCTCCATAAAGAGCAAGAATCTCTTGACAGTTAAATGGTGTTATGATGAATAATATTCATGTTGAGGTTGATATTGATTTACTAATCAGTGAGAGCAATGCTCCTCCTCTACGTAATCCAATTAGTTGTGATAAACTAAACGAATTACAAGAGGAGTTTAAATCTCAGTCATCTGAGTGTATCACCTCAAAACATGAATTGATTCGTTGCTCAATTCCTGATACTTCCTATCAAGATAGTAGTATTGTCTTCTTTTATGAAGAATCTAGGACGTCTCTTTTTATCAAAAGAGTTTCCCTTCGCAGTACTAAAAACTATCTGCAGAAACTGTTTTTTATAAGTTGGAAAACAAGAAATCAGAAACACAAATCTTTTTGGTTCTCTTAAAGTTCTTTGATAAAATTATAAAACGCTTCCTTAGGTGTTTCTCAACACTACAAGATTTAAGAGTTGTTGGAAAGAAACTCTTTCTTGGCGCCATGGTGAGCAAGACATTGTTCATCTCAACACAAGTTGATTGTGTTGAAAGTGCATCCTCACTAATAAATGCCTTGTTATTTATACGGTGAGGGAAGCACAAGAACTGGGGCATACATATTAAGTTGGGTATGGTTTTGAATGTTTGGTAACGCGGTAAAATTCGATTGGATTCTTCTAAAAGGTATGTCTATAAACTTGAGCAATATTTATTTTTTATTTGCTTAGAGTACTTATAATGATCAATGTACCTTGCTTATCGTTCATTTCTACCTAACTTGATTTGTGTTTAAGGTTCTTATATGTGTACGTTAGAAAATAATAGTTCGGGATGTTTGGACTTCATGGTACACATACCATTTAAATTCAAAATCCAGGGGTTTAAGTTCGCAAACCTAGTCTGCAAACTTTTTTAGTCATGAAAATTCGTTTGCAAACCTGTATGCATACTTGCCCGTAGACGTCGATATTCGGTAGACTTGTCTTGGCCGTAATTTCTTCGTCCGAACTCGGAATGACCTCATTCTTTTTGAATTCTCTTTCTCTTTGAGTTCTCTTCAAAATAGAGATGAGAAACCTTGAATTTGGATGAATTAAGATTGGTATTTGTCCTGTCTCTTGTTTTTGAGTGTTTTGGCTCTATTTCGTCACTTGTTCCACTTCTCTTGGAATTGGGCACTTGGATTCTTGGAGTACTACTCTTCTAAGCTAATTTATAGCTTTTACAAGAATGTTGTTGGTGAATCACAAAGAAGGGAGTTCAAGAATGGGCAGTAGTACGTATTATTATGGAATTCTTGAAAGTTCACAATCATTTTATGTGAACTATGGTGCATGGTCGTTAATGACTTTGTATGATCTTCTTTGTTAATATTTTTATACGCCTTTGGTAGCTATTCTTGGTATAAATCCGAGCAAAAAAGGATTGATTATACCATCTAAGGACAAATCATCTTATATGTGCATTACGAGTTTGTCTTGGTGCCTAGGAAACTTCTTATGAGAATTTATTCTTGTTTTTGAGAAGGATTACTATAGTTTGGAATAGCCATTATTGTGATACACATAGCTATGTCCAACGTTTTCATCTTCATGTTTTTAGATTTATTGGTTTAAATTTTAAAAATATTTGGAGGATGATGTTATTGCAGTATTAATCTGTTTGATTTTTAAGTATTACAATATTTTTATGGGATATGTATTGTTTGCGTCCGTGAACTTGAAGGTCCCATATTGTTGTCAAAAGTAAAGTCGTTCATGGATCGGTATTCGTATTGATGAAATGACGAATGGACTTTTGACATATACAAAGTTAAGCCTATGCAATCATTTAATTGATGGAAAATAATATGAAAGCTTTTGTGTAACAAGGATAAAGTCTATTATGTTGTTATGATGGAAAATAGAATAGATACTTGTATGTTATCCACGGTATTGATCTTCATTGATCCATTTTATTGTGTTTTACCGTGAAGGCTCCATTGTGTGTCTTATGTTGAGCACCTTACAACTAAGTCGATTAACCTTGGCTTTGTTGGTTGTTCCATAAGATGCTATATGTTGAGCATTTTGAACTAAATTAATCATCTTGTTTGGTTATTTAGTTATTTTTGCTCCGAAAGTCTTCTTTTGTCGAGCAAAAATCTTTGACAATTAAATTGATTACTTCGGTGATTAGTTTGGTTGTATCCC
Organism: Papaver armeniacum; assembly: GCA_023531295.1. Classification (NCBI taxonomy): domain Eukaryota; kingdom Viridiplantae; phylum Streptophyta; class Magnoliopsida; order Ranunculales; family Papaveraceae; genus Papaver; species Papaver armeniacum. Next base: position 4,446 of record JAJJWW010006088.1, on the reverse strand, counting down.
AATTAAATTAATTATAGGTTCTCTTGTAATTAATCTAGTTGCGTTTCTATATTCCACAATTCCTTGTGTTGAGTATATGAACGGCTACACTATCATGTTCTATTGGTTAAATGTAGTCATGTATTCCGTAAGGTTTTCCTTATGTTGAGTACTTGAACGATTTAGTTAGTCATCTCCATATGATTGACTTACTCGTAGCTCCGTGAGTTTACTTATGTTGAGCACTTTCAATTAAATTAATCATGGGTTTACTTGTGATTAATTTGGTTGAGTTTTGGATATAGAAAATCATTCCCATGGTTTTTGGTGTCCAATTAAAAATCCTTCTTTAACTTCGAAATTAAGGTCGCTCTTGTTGTTCCTTTGGAAATGACATCAAATGGGGGAGAGTTCTTTTGAACTTGTGCTTAATGGTAATATCTTGCGGGGAGTGCGGCTATGGAATTTTAAAGGGGTTATCTTGTATCTTAAAACTCCTTGATAAATGATGTTAGCTTCGGCTATGAGATTGCATCTAAATTAAGATGATGTGTTGTCTTTCTTTTGGTCATGAAATGTCTCTTGTGGAAATTTCATTATGATCCCATTCTTGTACCTTTGCCAATTTTATTGACAAAAATGGGGAGAAATAATGTAGTTCACACTACAAATACATATGGTTTTCGGATCATTGTGTAAGGGGGAGTAGTTTCCATGATCGAGATGAAGTATTGACTAAGGGGGAGTGATACACATCACCATAGTATTATTGTTAAAGTCGTGATACAATTGGACTTTGATGTTACATAATAGTACTTTGGCACTGTATAATAATGATCGAGAATCTCGATTTCTCTCATTGTTATAGCTACGGGATCTTCAACAACGATGGTGCTAAAATTACAACCTTTTGGATCATTGCGGTACTTGGATGGACGAAGATTTCAAGGAACGCTGAAGAATAGACTATGGAATAAAGTGAAGGAACAAAGAGATAGATGTGTGCTCGGGATTCCGTTGGATTTGTTTTTGGAAGTTGGAGGCGAGTCTATTGCATTGTCGTATCTTTACTGGAACGTGTTTCAATCAAGCCGAGTGCGTCGATGTATGCAGAACGCGTGAAGAATTAAATCGGGGAAGAAATTCCCGCATCTTGCATGGATATATTCTTGATTAACTTTCGGATATATTGGAGTTATGAGGGTTTGTTCTCGGTCCAAATGAATATATATAGGCCTATGGGATCACGAGAGGGGTTTACGGAGAGTTGGGAGAAGAACAGAGCGAAATTTTTTGCTGCAATATCTTTCGCCTGCACAAGGAGGAAGAAACACGAAGAACAATGACGCCATAAGGCAGTCGCAGAGCTACAATGAACATCGACACATCCTACATATCGTTTCCTGATCACAATTATTTTGCAACAATTATTAGTGTTACGTAATCAAAGTTTTATTATTTTTCCTCCTTTTCATTATTTGTAAACACCTCTTTGAGCAATGAAATCAAATTTTGAGCGTGTTTCTATGATGAGAAGCTAATCCCATCCTCTAGGGTGACTGGAGGAATCCGAGTTTCACAAATGTGGTAATTTTATCAATTCTTGTTACGACTATTTGCAATGTTATTCAATTGATTTATGAGTTTCCATTGAATGGTTGTGATTACAATTGATGGGTCATGCTTAGCTTAGATGTTTTGATGTCCCATGCTTTAGTTTTACACCCATTACTTTCGAAATCTACCTTAGGCAATGAATTGGAGTCAATAAAACTCTGATCGTTTGATCTTTTATTGTTTAGAATTGATATCTGAACCATATGAGTACGAAAATTGGTGGAATCCTAGCCCTAGTCTCTCCATAATTTTCACAACACTTTTTAATTGAGTTTGTTATTTTTATTTATAAAAATTAGTCTAAAAAAATTTGTTTTCACAAGTCTCAACGAACCTATTACTACAACATCATTGAAAATCACATCAATTTTTGGCGTCGCAGAGATGCGGACTTGTCTTTAGGCTAGAGTTTTTAGATTTTTTTTTCTTTTTTTCTTTTTTGAAGTTTTTATTTGTTTTTGTTCTTCTTTACGTTTTTGGGTTTTTTGTCTTTTCCTTGCTGATAATTTAGAATTTGGAGCGAAAGAAAATTTTGCCAAAGCTTTTGGTGAATACTTAAAGACTTGGAGTAAAAGGCAAAGCGAAAGGAGAGCGAAAAGAAGAAGATTTTTATATTTTATAAAAAAAAAGAGAGGAAAAAAAATGAGACATTTTTATTTTTTTTTAGATATTATTTTTTTTAGACTTTCCTTTTCTTTTTGCAATTTATTTTTGGACTTTAAACTTTGGGACATTATTTTTAAACCCTACGAAAGGGTAGTTTAAATATAAACTGTGTGCAGAGAAGGACGGCGATTACGATATCGTCTCGGTGATAGGTGTTGTAAACACCGTGATATTTATCTATTGTTTATGCTTTATTTGCGAGTTTTCTTGTAAATTATGTATCTTATTATTACTTTTGAGCTAATCAGGTACTCTGGAGTCACTTGGAGCAAAAGAAAGAGAAAGCATCCATTTGGAGCGAAAAAGAGCGAAAAGACCAATTCACAGGCGAGCGAAGCTAGCTACGGTTGAGGAAAGAAGTGAATAGGCAGTCGGTTCCGAAACTCGACGAAGCCAAATGAGATGCGTGCAGCCCTTATCCAAAGCAATGGGGTGTCTTTATCAATATTTACTCCTACACAAAACCCAAATTGCAGAGAAGATTTATTTCTTCTTATCATTAGTTTTCTTTTACTCCAACTGAGATTCAGAGAAGAGGGATGGAGAAGATTAAGCTGATATCGAAATTGGAGATGGTTTAAAGGGTTGAATCTATTTTCATCAGGAAGAAATGATGATGAACAAGTGCTGTTGTTGCCATCGTTGAATCCGTGGTTGAGTAGAAACCAGATTTGATCTGGGAAGGAGCTGAGCTCGATTTCAAGAATTTGAAGATGGGTTTTGATGAATTTGTGAGATGGGTTCGATGGTTGGTTGAGAGATATGGGTTGATCTGGATCTGAATCGAAGAGGAGAAAATTGATGTTGCTGAGTACAAAGAAGATTAAGAAGCTGATGCCATGGATTAATGGGTATCTGTGATGATTCTCAGGGTTTGTCGTGATGAAGTTCTGATTAAGAGGATATGAAAATGGGTTGGTTCGAATTTGATGTTGACAGTGAAATGGCTTGAAATTGATTTAGGGTTTTGAAATCTAGTTGTTGAGGTCAAGAACAGAGATTTGGATGGATCTGAGATTGAGAAATGGAATATGGTGCTGGTTTGAAATAGAGAATGGGTCTGGTGGTTGAATTTGAGAAGCAGAGAGCACATGGGTTCTTATGGATTTCAGAGATGGAGAAGTGAGATTTGAGTTAGTGTTGAGCTCATGGAGGAGATGGAGCTGTAAATGGGCCTGCCTATGAACTAGTATGAGTCTGAGCATGGGAATGTGAACTTAGATTCACTGATTTGCAAGGAATGAAGCTGTTGCTGGTATTTGGCCTGATTGAGATTGAGTGATTTAACCAGATGACAGGGGTTGTCTTAGTGTCCTGTCATGGTTTAGTGTTGGCTGTTCTGGCGGTGCAAGAGGCAGGTGTTAATGAGTGCAATATGGAGATTATGTGTGCTGTTGCTTTGAGACTCAAGAATGGTTCAGTGGTATTGTGAATTATGTAATCTGAACAGCAGGTGATGGTATTGATTAAAGGAAGTGTTGTGCTCAACAGGTGCTAAGAAATGGGATGTGTGAAATGGAGCAGGAGCCTGCAGGTGAAGCATTGGCTGAGGAGATTGAAATGTGATATAGATGTATGCCTAGGATTTTACAGGTTATGAGGTGTGCAAAGTGTTGCCACTGTAATGGGTATAAATGAACTGCAAGAACTGAATTAAAATGGGTAATGGAGCAGCTGCATTGCAGGATTGAACTGCAATGGATGAATGTGGTTTGTTGGTCGAGTTAGCACTTGCATAACGCATTGGTGGTGGTTGCAGAAGACTTCTGAGGAGAGTTATTGATGCTATTAATCACTGTGATTTGAAATTGAGATTTACGAGAGATCAAGTTTGGATGGACATGGAAGTGTAGGTGGTAATGGAATGGTGATGCTAAATCAATAATGTTTGATTTGTTGATGGCGAGAATCGCTTAGGGGAATTGGTGATCTCGGTTTCTATGCATGATGAGTGATGGAATTGGAAGACGCGGCAGAGGTGCTTTGAGGTGGCTCTGAGTTATGTGGCCTGAATCAGGCATTGGGAGAAGCTGCAGACTTAGGGAGTTATGCAATGCGATTGGAGCTGTTGGTCACATTGAAGATGGCTTGGAATTGGAACCGAGTCTACGAGAATTTAGTGAGAAGGAATAATGAGCCACTATGGCCGGAAGTGAAGCCGTTGTTGCACCATCCTGGTGCAAC
>JAJJWW010006087.1:0-309679 GCA_023531295.1 Papaver armeniacum | reverse complement strand
GTGATATTGACTTGTTGTGAGTTGGTATCACTAAGGGAAAGGACATTTTTGCTAAAACGTTTATTCTAACGAAAAGAGTGAAAGCATAGACTAAGGGGGAGTCACATACCATATGCTATGTAGTTATGAGGAACTACATGAAAATAACAAAGATGTGCGGATTGAAAATCTACATATCTTACCTTTAGGGGGAGTATTAGCTTTGTTATTATAATGTCAGCAGCGGCATTTAAGGATTGAATTTAATGCAGGTTTTGTGTTGTTGAACTTGGAATCAAGCGTATGTGTATAATGAATTTTTGTAATTTGTTTATTCATATGATGTAAGAGTTTTGTCACTAAAATTGACAAAGGGGGAGATTGTTAGAGCATTGCTCGGTTAAACTCACCAAGCGTTGGTATGTCAAGTTTGGTTGTCATATTTTCGTGAATCAAAACTCATTTGAAGAGTCGCTTGATTATATACTAGAGTCAACTTCGTATAGGTTAGCTTGAAAGTGTTAGGATATGAGATTTACAAGTATTACAAGAAGACTTTAAGAATGTTAATAAGTATGGAGCTACAACGACAACATCATCCTTCCTCTTGAGGTTAGTAATATTTGACTTGAACTGTTTCATTCCCTAACGTATCTTTCAAGTCGTGCATATTAAAAACATAACTGTGAAGCTGTGTATGATACTCTAGTTAGACATAGTATTAAGGAATACAATACGAGGTTTATTGCTTAACCATTAAACTTTGTATATAAGACATCGACATGATCATATGAATGCTATTGTGATTATGTATGGGTATGAGTGAAGATTTCATACTAGGAAAAAATGTTTTACATTCTGCTTAAAGGAAGTAAGTTCATAAACTTGTTTTGTGAATCGAAAGGGAAATCACTAGGCTTATTGGTATTGTTATTCATTGCAAATCTATTTTGAATTACAAATATGTGTGTTTAGTATAACCGCTCATAAACTTGTTTATGTATCTTGGTAAAACTATTCACAAGGCCCGACTTATGTATTGGTATGACTTTTATTAGTGAAACCGATCTTAAGTAATCACTTAAGATGGTATGATCGATGCCTTGTAAATAACAACTTTTATCTAGTCATTGGGGAACCGATCCTAAAGAGGTGCAACAAATTTACAAGAGGGAATCGATCCTTGTAAGAGGTGCAACACATTTTTAGTAGATGGGGGAACCGATCCTAAGAACATGTGCAACAAGTTTGTAGTTTTGGGGGAACCGATCCTATGGACATGTGCAGCCAATTACAGGTAGTTACCATAAGTTGTGGGGAACCGATACTAGTACCTAGTCAACCAAATTTTGGTAACTAGTGTGACTATGCACAGTACTCACATGGAGGTAGAACAAAACTTGTTTTGGTAGAACCGTGAAACCCATGATTGGTGATTTGATAGGATAATCAATCACATAGTTCTTGGAATTCAGACGAACCAATTCTAAACTTGTTTGGAAGTGTGGCAAATCGTTTCCAAGATTTAAGTATGAAAAAGGACTTGCAAAGTAAAGATGTCGACATACTTTGAATATATGCAGTAATTCTTATCATTAATTGTTCAAAGATATTCCTTAATAGCTAAAGGAAAAATCCCAGGATCGAAATAAATTGAGAATCTTTTAATCAAGGTTTCTTAGTTTTATATGCTATTTAATCTCCAGCAATTAAATGCATATCTTTAGAAAATAATAATTAGTAATGTGCATTTACTGATTATAGATTTTTTTATTGGGATTTCAAATAATATTTGGACAAAGGCATTTCCAGAATTATGAAAACCGATTTTGTGTTTGTTGCATATCTTTGAGAATATTCGGTTTTGGAGATTCCTTGGTGTCCAAACTTCCTTGTCTATAAATATCAAAGTTTGCATTTCTAGCAAACTAATCCTCAGAGCCAGCAAAACTACCTAGTTGTGTTGTTACTGGTGGAGCCGCCTATTCGGAGAGGAAAGTAACCTAATTAGGTGAAATCTCTTACGGCCGCTCTGTTTAAAAACTTCTTTGGGATTGAGAAGCTCTATTAGTACCGTTGGTGGGCAACTAGATAATTGCGGTTTATTATTATTTTTCGATTGATTTGATTGACTAACGGTTGTTGAACTTTGATTGCACCTAGTTTATGCTTGAGAATCTTCTTTTCTGATATAAGATTCACTCAAACTAAATCGAAGTTTCGACGGGGATCTTTAGACTGTTTGTAGATCTAAAGACTTCTTGTGATAATCCAACGTTAACAGACTCCGTTATGTGTGTGATTGATCACAAGAGATTCAAGTTGATTGTGCAGGTGCAGATTGAAGATTAAAGAAGATTTCAAGACAAAAAGACTTTTTGGGTTCATAATCTTTGGTGTGCACAATACTTGTTTCGGATGGAAAGGGATCCAACTATAATCGATTTATCTTTGTGATAGATTGAATTGATTAGTTGAGTAGATCGGCACCAATACACTTCTTTGTGATTAATAGTATTGTTTGCATAGTCTTACAATTACTTCGGTAGTTGTTGAGAGATTGATCTAATGACCCGACAAAGGAGTTTATTGGTTAAACGGAAGAGCCTTTGTCGGACTCATATCACGTTGTTTGAAAAGAGTTGTTACCGAACATATTTGTTATTCCTTTACTGTTTGGAATACGAACCAAAGGAATTGTTCTAAATGCGTGAATTATTTACAAGTTGGAGGCGCAGGGATACTGAGGGAACTAGGTGAACTATAGGTTTAGTTACTTGGTCTCAACTATACAAAGTTGGTTTGATTTTGTATAGCGGCTTAATTATGAGAGTATTCAATTCTGGACAAGGTCCCGGGGTTTTTATGCATTTGCGGTTTCCTCGTTAACAAAATCTTGCTGTGTCTTTTACTTTTCTATTTCCGCAATTATAATTGTTTTATTATAATTAGAAGTAAAATACACAAACGTTAATTCCTATTTACTTGATAGTAATCCTATTGTGTTTGGTTAAGTCCGAACCATTTATCAAGTAAGCATACTTCGTTGTTGTATTGTCTCGATCTTGTATCCATAGTCAATCACACAAGTTATCTTGTTTTCGTATTGTCTCGATCTCGTATCCATAGACAATCACACGAAGTGTGAACCGATTAGTTGTATTGTCTCGACTCAGTCCATAGACAATCACTTTCGGAGAAAGGACTTATAGGTGGAAAAGTTTTAGATTGAGGTATATTTGGGTACCCTCGTCTTTTCAAGTTTAGCACTTAACTAATATAACTTTCCAAGAGATATGTTTTGATTTGCTGGAAAATCAAAAACATATAATTGAAAATCCTAATTAAAAGATTCACAATATTTCGGATTGGAATCACCTTGAGTATCATGGAATATCTTTGAACAATAAAAGATAAGAATTATGTCGACATCTAGAAATTGGTTTTGCTCTTTGGACCGGTTCTACCACGACTCCTAACATAGGTTAAGATCGGTTCTACCAAATCTCCAAATATAGGCGGGGATAGGTTCTACCATGACTCCCAATAATAGCTAGGATTGGTTCCACTGAGACTCCCAATATTGGTAAGGGTCATTTATACCAAGACTCCATACAAAAGCTAGGATCGGTTCTACCATGTATCCCAATGTAGATAAGGCACGGTTCTACCGCTCTGAACATAAGTCAAGATCGGTTCTACCATGTATCCAAAACTAGGTAAAGATCAGTTCTACCATAACTTTTAACATAAGTCAAGATCAGTTCTACCAAAGTTCTTACCTAGGTTCGAATTGGTCATCCAATAGATCTTCAATGAAAACCGGACCAAAACACCTATTGATTTCTTTTCGATTACGAACCAAGTTTCGTATATGTACTTCCTTTAAACATATGTAATCAACGATAGTTTCCAAGGGTGAAATTATAACTATATCCAATACACAATCAAGTAACGAGTTACATAGATTATGTCGATGTCGCATTTACGAAGTTCAAAAGATAAACGTTATACTTCGTAATCAAATATTCTTCCTTGAAACTTTGATCATAATAAAATGACCGAGTCTAATACTAGAGTATTATATATAACCTCGCATGTTATATTTTAAATCTTAAACGACTTGAAAGAAACGATAGAATGGAAACAAGTCAATTCAAAAGATCACTAACCTCAAGTGGAAGGATGATGCCTTCATTTTAGTCGATACTTCTTCACGATCTTCAGGTCTTCAAGGTAATACTTGTATGTATCAACATTCCTAGACTTTCTAGTCTAACCTAAACGAAGTTTACTCTAGTACATGTAATCAAGCGACTCTAATTGAGTTTTGATACTAAAATATGATAACCAAACTTGACATACCAACGGTTGGTGCGTTCAACCGAGCATGCTCTAACAAATCTATTGTTCATTCCACCGCTCTTTGAATTGCTAGTGCATCTATTGATGTTGCACTTGTGATACTCTCCCTGAAAAGAATCGAATACCAATTATTTTGTTATTTAACCAATGCACAATACTTATCCCAGATGAGCTATTAAAATCTTCATAGGAAGTATCAACATAAAAAAAAAATGTTTTTGTTCTTCTATGAGGCTTAGATTGGAGCGATTCTTAGTTTTTCCCTAATGATTACTGTTGTAACCAAAGTAGTCGAAATCTTTCCTCATCTACTTGGTTGGGGAGCGAGGAGCGAGGAGCAATAAGTTCGGCCTTGGTTCGCCTTAATCACTAAAAACGTTAAATCGTTTTTGCTCAAAAAATCAGTCCAAATCGGCAAAATCGTTCACCTTAATCACTAAAAATCGAAATGGCTTGGAATCAAAAATCACCTCTGTCATATAGCCTGTAGCGAGTAATCGGCCTTGGAGAGCGATTTTGACTCAATTGGTTGTAACACCTTCCCGCCAGAATTACTTTTCCCAATCCTTTGTGAATATTTGGACCATTTTAATATATTCAGTAGAGTTTGGTTTGCTTTTATTAAGCACAATAAAATTCCCATGATTCAAGGTATGTCAACAAATAATACCAAATATTTCCTTTTAATCATTAAATAAGAGGAGAACCAATATTTAATCCAGCCTAAATATCATTACTATAACTAGGAAGTTAGATGCCCAATCCAAATCGCACAACCCTAATACAACTACATGAAGTAAAAATATGAGCAACTTTTTTTTTTTTTTTTTTGTTATGAGCATTATTACATACAGAGCAGTGCTATCTCGCATGATTTTACGGGATGCTTTCCCACTCAAGCGGCCTCTAAACCGTTAGATCACTGTGTCCCACATGTAAAACCCAGATATGAAAGCCTTGAATCCTTTAGGAAAAGTTGTAGGTCCTGAACTAAAAGTGGTAGATCCTGAATCAATGTGACTCTAACCGTTTATTTGATCCTCCAACGTCTTTAAAGCCGCTAGAGCAGGAAGTCATCCCGCAAAGTTGTGCAAAATATCATTTGTCATACATAAAACACACCAAGATTAACGTGCTTCGAAGTTCCATGCATCTTAAAGAAGCAAAACATCGGTAACAATAACCATCTTCCAAACATGCACTTTCTATTTCTAGCGTGGAAGAATTGAAAGATAATATGTCAATCTGGTTAACATCAAATATATTTGTGGATTTTTCCCCCTTTTCTTCTTCGCCCTCCTCTCTCTCACCCCTTCTTCTTCTCCAACAAAAACACCTCTAGCAACTATTTGTCCGCTCAGATCTAGTCCAAAACGGACTAGATCTGAGGAGGTTTATTCATTTTTTTCTTCTGATTTCTAGGTTAGTTAGTATGCTTAGTTTAGTTGTTATCATTTTTTTTTAGTTATCTGCACCATTATGGTGGTTTTATAACCTTTTTGAAGGTTTATCTACGCTTTAATGGCTGTTCTTGGTTATTAGTTTGGGTTTTAAGATCAATTGGGATTAACTCCAACGACGAAACCATCATCATTGTTGTGTCCGACGAAGAAACCTTCATCATTAATTTATCGGAAAATGGGTCATTTGTCCAAAAAAAATTAAAACACGGTTCAAATGGACGAGTAAAAATTTTTATGGGTGAAATGGACAAAAAAAATAGCAAGGATGAAACTGGATTCATCCTGGTTTAAACTTAAAAATAAAGAAGGATGAAATTGCATCCTATGTAAAATAAAAATAAGAAAAAATATTTGAAAATGGACAGGATGAAACCGGTTACATCCTCGCCTATTTTTAATTTTTTGTCAATTTAAACAGTATCTAAATCTGACTGTCCTTTTCACCCAGGAAATTTTGATTTTGGTCTTTTTAACCAATATTGTGTTAATTTATCCGGCGACGGAAACTACATCGACAATTTTTTTAACGACGGAATCTCCATCCCTAGTTACGAGAGATTTGAGCAAATCACTCCTATTTTGGGAGCATATCTTTCTATAAAATAAAATCAAACAAAATGATTGAAGTTTAATTCCGGAAAGAACCATTTTTCCTTTGATTTAATCGGATCTTATTCATACTTGTATTTGTCTTACTCCGATAATCCTTTTCTTTCTCTTGTCGGATTTCTCTGTATTGTACTCTTACGGTGTGATCTTGTTTCTTTGTATTCTCTTATTTTCGATCTTAAACTCATTGTAACCTCGAATTACCATTAATGAAAATGTTCCTTGTTTATCAATAAAAATAAAAATTATATATATATATATATATGCATCAAACATGTCATTTTCTTTTTATTTACCTTTTATATTAAAAAGAAGAGTTTTAAGGCCGTGTTTGGTATGTATTTTGAAAACAGTTTTCTGTTTTTAAAAACAGAGAAAAGGAGAAAACGCGTTTGGTAGAGGTATTTTCTATTTGTTTTTTGTTTTTGAAAAAAGAAAAATGAAAACAACAAATAATCGTTTTTTGTGTTTTTTCTTTTTTCCTTTCTTTTTCCTTCTTTTTTTCAGAACAAAGTAAGAGCTTGCGGAAAGAATTGTATGTCTAAGAATTGGCTTTATCATTATCTCGACGAGTCTATACATTTGATTTAATTTAGTTGATTTTCCTTGATTTTGAAAATAATTTTTAAATTTACTACCAAATAGCTTTTAGAAGATGAAAACAAGGAAAACGAGTATGTTTTTAAAATAGTAGAGAACTATTTTTGTACCAAAATAACAGAAAACTGTTTTTTAAAATCGTACCAAACAATTGGACCATCCGTCCTCTTTCGTGCAGTAAGTTCTCATTTGCACATCAACCATCTTAATTTCCACGTAGAGTTTTAGACATGAAACAACAAAACTTAATGAAACCAGCACAAAAACTGCGAGTTAAATGCCGATCTAGCTGAACGTGAAACTGCTCTCACTTCTTTTAGTACCGCGAACAATGCTGGGGTTTCCTGATGAAGGAAGAGGCATTAAGATACAACTTACACAGTTGCACATGCCAAGTAAAATGCATCCTGATCCGCATTACAAGTGCCAAAATTGCTAGTCTTTTCTTTTGGCAGCAGAATCATGTTTCATATACAGAACAAAGAGAAGGCTTAAAATGTACATTTAAATGTGCTAGAAGGTGAACAAAGTAAAAAGTCAACAGCACCAAACACTAGAATCCAACGTGTCACCCATTAACTCACGTGTAATTGTCTGAAAAGCATTTCTTGGATCGCTCAATTTACACAAATACCACTACAACAACAGTACACTCCTATTTGACTCCTTTCTTCTTTCCCTTTCTCCCATATTCTCTTCTCTTCTCCCCACTCGAAAAAAACAATTCAAAAATCATCTCTAAAATTCCCAATCTGAGCTCAATGAAGATGATTCAATCAAAACCCTAGAATCCTAATGGAATTGAGCTCATAATGTCTAACAATGATGTCGATTCAAACCCTAACACTCCTGTCAAATCTGAAAGAAGACCATTACTGAAGAAATCAAGAACCATTTCTGATGAATTCCGAACTTCAACTAGTAATTTCTCCTCATCATCGTTATCAACTTCTCAATTCTCTCCGATATATCGTATTTCAACTTCTCCACTTCCGTCTACGAATCGGTTTTCAGTAACTGGGAATTCAATTATTGATGATAATTTATTAGAGAAGAATCGTAGTGTTGGTAGTACTATTTCTGATAGAGATTGGTATTATCCGTCTTTTCTTGGTCCTCATAGTGCTAGAAGTAGAATTAAGATCAAAACAGTGAAATCTACTAGGAATAATGAATTACCTCCTTTATCTACTATTCGAGTCCAAAATCGAGCTGCTACTGTAAGTATTGATTCTGCTAATAAAGAGAACTCCATTCGTTCTTCTTCGTCTTCCTCAGATTTAACTGTTTCAGATCAGAAATTGGAAGAAGAGAGAAAATTGAGAAAAACAGTTAGGTTTACGAACTCTAGCTATCACTCATCATCGACAGCTCGGTTTTCTCTCAAATGGATTCTGAAACGCATAAGGATTTCGATCAAAATTCTGGTTAGTTAGTTTTACTTATTTCCTTTCAAATTGAAATTGAAACTTTACTTGTTCTGAGCTTGTTATGTGTTTTATTGCAGCTTATGATCATATGTGTGTTATCTGTATTATACTCTGCTTACCTGCGAATGATAATTGAACAGCTCCAGGTATTAAGCTCTTCGATGAATTGAATGTAGGTTCTTTGCAAAATTTTATACTTAGAAACAATTTAGGGCTAGTTGTTTAGCTGGAAGAATTTGTTGTAATTGGATTAATGTTGTTGTTGCAGGGAGAGATTATTAACCTTCATAGACTGTATAGAGGAAATGATGTTGATGTTAAAGACAACCACAAATATTTGGAGTTTGAAGATGATCGTATTTCATATATGTATTTTGATAATGCTAACAGTAGAACTGTTGCTTTGTATACAGTGTTAATCGTGCTTGTGACACCCTTGTTGTTGTATGTATTTCTTGATTATCTTCCCTACGCAAAGATACTTCTAAAAAGAACAGAAAATAATGAAGAGGAGGTTCCCTTGAAGAAAAGGGTAGCGTATAGAGTTGACGTATTCTTTTCCGTGTACCCATATGCGAAACTGATTGCGCTTCTTTTCGCAACTATACTTCTCATTGGATGTGGTGGGTTGGCATTATATGCTGTCAGCGACGGGAGCCTTGCAGAGGCACTTTGGCTTACATGGACTTTCATTGCGGATGCGGGAAATCATGCAGATAGGGTAGGCACTGGACCAAGGATAGTTTCTGTTTCTATTAGTTCCGGAGGAATGCTTATATTTGCGATGATGCTCGGTCTTGTTTCTGATGCAATCTCTGAGAAGGTGGATTCTTTACGGAAGGGAAAGAGTGAAGTCATAGAGAGCAGCCATATACTAATCCTTGGATGGAGTGACAAATTGGTAAGTCACCACTATGGATTTTAGTTTATGTTTGACGCTTTAAATGTATCATAATATTTAGCTTACTAGCTTATAATATTATATCCGAGTTCATTATAGTGGGTTCATTGACGTCAGATTGAAATAGACATTAGTATTACCGCGGGGCTTTGTAGTCACCTTTCTCATTGTGACTAACAAATTATATACACCTGTAACCTTGTGTCAATATATTGTAGAAGCATGTATTTCGTCTGGAGCCTTTGCATCTAAGGGACTATTTAGTACAAACATCTATCATTTATTAATTTTGATGATGGATTTGGTGTAAATTTCTCAACTGGTGTTCTATCTGTTTCCATTTCCGGGCCTTCCATTTACCTTGTTGAAGCCTATTACTGGTACATCTGGCAAATGTTGTAGATGTTGACATAATCTATCTTTTCCTTAGAAAATATCCTAAATTTCTTCCTTAAACCTTTCTGCCTGTTCACTCACATCCTTTTTCTAGCCTATATTATTGTTGTAGTAGTTATTTTTCGAGTGATCTTATGGCAGTTAGTACCTTCCTTTACATATTTAGAATTCGTACTTTTTTAGTTATCCATTTTTTTCTTAATTAGTTCCATCTTAGCCTTCATGCTCTAGGGATACCTTCCAGCTTCTAATTCGCTGATTGAAGAGGAAGGATAAGCTCTAATAACCTTGAGGTCATGAGTTTTTCCCAGTTTATATACAAAAGCTCTGGTGAATTTAGGAGATGGTCTGAAAAGTATTTCTATTTTTAACTGAACAGGGGTCACTTCTGAAGCAGTTGGCAATAGCAAATAAGAGCATTGGTGGTGGCGTTGTTGTGGTTCTTGCAGAAAGAGACAAGGAGGAAATGGAGATGGATATAGCAAAGTTAGAGTTTGATTTTATGGGTACCTCTGTCATCTGCAGAAGTGGGAGTCCTCTTATATTGGCTGATTTAAAAAAGGTGAACTAGCTTACAGCTGTGTAACTTTATAAGTTACAGTTTTATATATTATTTTTTCCACCACTTATTTTGGTTAAGTATTTATTAGGATTCATATGGTGTTTCATTTGCTTATTGTAGGTTTCAGTTTCGAAGGCACGTGCAATAATAGTTTTGGCATCAGATGAAAATGCAGACCAGGTTCGCTCATCCTATGTCAGTATTTGGCGGTTATCAATGAAATCGCATATGTAACCTTCAATAGCTACACCAACCTTATTGCTGAGAATTGTTAATTGTATTCTCTGATCAGAGCGATGCACGTGCTTTGCGAGTTGTGCTGAGCCTCAGCGGAGTAAAAGAGGGTTTATCTGGTCATGTTGTTGTAGAGATGAGCGATCTAGACAATGAACCGTTGGTGAAGCTTGTTGGAGGAGATGTCATCGAAACAGTAGTTGCTCACGATGTGATTGGGCGATTGATGATTCAATGTGCTCTGCAACCTGGACTTGCACAGGTCAGTCAAAAAGACTAGTGTCAAGACTTAGTTGTGAAGAAGATACGTATGATATTAATTTCTATTATTTTCAAATCACTATTCTTTGGTGAACATTATACACTTACTGAGGAAAGAGGGAACCACATTGATCCAGAAAATTACCTGCATCAAATTGAGAGGACCCTTTCATTTATCCCTTCATATTTATCTGACTGGATCTTAATTTTGTTCATAGAGTAGTCCGTAGTCCTAAGTTCAGTGTCCTTCTCAACAGAAACAGCTATTTTCTGGGAAAATTGGAGCCACACTTTCTCTTCCGATCTTCTCATTATTTGTCGCATTTTGTTTTGCAAATAGTTGCAGAAGTCTACTGGATAAACATGTCCTACTTATTTGCCAATATAATAATAGCACACAGTAATGCTTTTTGCCGACTATTTAGTTTCAGTAAATTGTGTGGTTCCTTCTCCTCTTTTACATACTTAACAATGTATGGGAAATGAGGTGGTCACCAGCTCTTATTGTTGAGGTTTTTAGCAAACAGGAGCTTCTGATAGTACCTTCGAACTGAACACACTGATACTAAATTTATGGCGGTTGAATACATCAACATCATTCAAATGTATGCTTCTTCTCGATAATGATACATGGTTTTAGCGAGAATTTGTTTGCTTTGCAGATATGGGAGGACATTTTAGGATTTGAGAATGCGGAGTTTTACATCAAAAGGTGGCCACAGTTGGACGGTTTATGCTTTGAAGATGTGCTAATTTCATTTCCAGATGCAGTACCTTGTGGAGTTAAGGTTGCTGCGAATGGCGGGAAGATTGTTCTTAATCCAGATGATGATTATGTTCTTAAAGAAGGTGACGAAATCCTTGTTATAGCTGAGGATGATGATACGTATAGCCCAGGTCCCATACCAGAGGTTATTATTCTTTCACCTGTATTCTGAAGTAGTAGTATATTAGTTATCATAAATGTCTTTTAGAACATTCATGAAGAGGCTCCAAAACTTGTTTCGCGTGATAGGCACCTGTAGGACATGGTCTGACATATTTTCGCATGTTATTGCATTTTAAGTTTCAATATCTCATCTGCATTGATTAGTCCTCCTGTACCAAGTTTTTTGTGGAACTGATATGATTGTGTGGCTAGTCCACAACAGGAGGCATGAGACTCTGAAACAGAGCTAAAACAGTTTCTCTTTTTATTTTCACAAAGTGTGGCAAAAGATCACATTGAATTTCACTGCCTGTTATTAACGAAGTACCCCGAAAGGCGAAGCCCCCAACACATTTGATAATTGATATCTTAAGAAGTCATTCATGAGAATCATCATACCTACATATGCATAAAAGAAGAAAAAAAAGATGTGCTTGTTAACTAGAACACGATTCTGCACTCGAGCACAAAGAAGCTGTAGGAGGAAAACTGCATCCTAACAGTAGATGCATTGTTCTGGGTATTGACCTCGTGGGACAGTGTGGTTGAAATAGATGGGATTGAGGTAGGGAGGAATAATAGAAACATAGTCCCTACCTAGATAGGCATGTCACTCAATGACAAGGAAAATCTGCTTGGTAAATTGACAATGTTATCTTTCTATAGAACTAAACTTTTCACAAATAAAGCTGCTAGCTCAGCTCTGATTGGTGTCACCTCCATATTGGAATCTGTGGTCTCATTCCCACTGGCAGATTTCCTAGCATACTGGCAGTAGCTCAGTTGGCATCTCATCATACTTGAGGGTCTATTGTTGGGCCAGTTACTAATGGTGGATGTAGTCCGATCATATGTATAAAAGTGAAATTGTTCAATAATATGAATGGGGGAACTGTGAATTGATACTATATGTCTTGAGGCCAAAAAGGAGAAAATAGAGTTCCATAGTCTGCTTTCACCTAATGCTCACAACTGTTTACTTTTTATTCTGTGATGTATTGATACGACACTAATTGCCCATCTTGTGTATCTCTTCCGCATGCTACAGGTACGTTGCGGATATTTCCTAAGATTTTTACCCCTCCAAAGTATCCAGAGAAGATACTGTTCTGTGGTTGGCGTCGTGACATCCATGATATGATCATGGTAATTTTGTAATTATTTAGCTGTTGATTCCGTCAGATTCATTTCGTAAAAATGGATATGGTTCTGTTTTCTGCTAGCTTTTTTCCGATTTAACAATTTATGTCTTATAATTTTTTTTGATAATTTATGTTCATTTATTAGGTTTTAGAGGCGTTGTTGGCTCAAGGTTCAGAATTATGGATGTTTAATGAGGTTCCAATTGAAGAAAGAGAGAGGAAGCTCGTTGATGGTGGACTTGATATTTCTGGATTAGCGAACTTAACTCTTGTCCATAGGCACGGAAATGCTGTCATTCGTCGACATCTAGAGAGTCTTCCTCTAGAGACATTTGATTCTGTAAGTGTAAAATCTCTCCTCAAAAAGATGAACTTTGCCTTTCCTTTCTCTGTTAATTGTACATGGCTGATAATTTGGTACCAATTGGTGCCCTTTGTTTCATTAATTATTAAGTTATTTTCATGTTGCATCACAATTTCATTAAATTGGTTAAACAAGGATCTTTTCTACACAATCAATGAGAAATATACACAATACTGGACTTCTTAATCGGTTGAAAGTTGTGTATTGATATACACAATAAATACGGACTTCTTAATCAGTTGTGTAGTGCTGCTCACTAGTACATGAATTAGGAGTTAGAACAACCACCTAACCTCGAACTTGTTGAAAACCAGGGCCTTTCAAGTACTTTAAACCATTGTTGTTGGAATGTTTATCCCCATCTCTAGTTTATGATGTGTTAATTTTCTTTTGTGAAAGACAAGTCATTTAAATTCTTATTCGCTAAAGTAGACATACTCTACATGTCATTTTATGCATCTTTATTTTGATATCCTTATCCAACAGTTGAACTAACACTAAGCAAACAGATTTTAATTCTTGCAGACGAGTCTTTAGAGGATTCCATTGTACATTCTGACTCCAGATCTCTTGCGACTCTTCTCCTCATCCGAGATATTCAGGTACCAGTGTGTACACATTATTGAGTATGTTCTGTTAACCTAGTCTAGTTTGGGAATGAATGAGTACACTATGGAGTATGTCCTGTTATAGACTCGAAACATTTCTCATATAATAACACTAGAGACGATGTTTTACCCATTAGTGATTGTTTATAAGAACTTGTGGATCATAACTGCTTGGTTGTCTTCTCTATATATTCTCCATCTATATTAGGAAATGCTATTTTTGTTTCTTGGTTTATTACTAAAAAGTCTGCCTTTTGCATGTTGAACTATTTCAGTCCAAGAGGTTGCCGTATAAGGAAGCAAAATCATCTTCCCTTCGGCATGTTGGATTCTCTCATAGTTCTTGGATCCGTGAAATGCAGCAAGCTTCGGACAAATCAATAATCATCAGTGAGATTCTGGATTCTAGAACAAGGAACTTGGTTTCTGTTTCGAGAATTAGTGATTATGTGTTATCCAATGAGTTTGTGAGCATGGCACTGGCTATGGTGGCAGAAGACAAACAGATCAATCGTGTTCTTGAGGAACTCTTTGCTGAAGAGGTATATTCATCTTTCCAGCTTATCAGGAATGAGCTCATTTCAGCTAGAAAGGATTTTCTCATTATCATTAACTAATGAATGTTGCCAATTTTCGTTACAGGGAAGTGAAATGTGTATAAGACCAGCAGAATTCTACCTCTACGATCAGGAAGAGTTATGCTTTTACGATATAATGCGTAGAGGACAACAAAGACAAGAGATCGTAGTTGGTTATCGACTATCTACAGCAGACCGTGCTGTAATTAATCCTCAACAGAAGCTAATACCTCGTAAATGGTCCCTGGATGACGTTTTTGTTGTCATCTCTGGCGGTGATCAATAATGAAGCATTTTTGCACCAAGTAGCACCTGTTGTACTAATCTAACCCGATAGCATATCAGTAGGTAGTTTTTCAAAGTTCTTTTGCTTCTGAGACTCGGAAGTTCTCAAACATGATTCAGAATAAGAATAAATAAGGTTCGCATTGGTCTAAATTAGAAACTGGTCAAATACTTTTTCTGTCGTTTTGATCTGTAAAAATTAGGATTCTGTCTACTTTCGAGCTCAGTTTGTGGTACTAGTAGTCTACGACTGTACAACTCTTACTATAGGGCGGTCTTGACTCTTGTTAGTTGAATATCTCCCCCCTTTAAGGCAGGCAAGCTTGATTGAAATCCTTACTCTTTTTTTGGTTCACCAAACGGAAAATGGTTAGCCAACGGATTAGGGACTGTTTAGTTTGAGAAATATAAATAAGGACTGAAATGCTTAACAAAATTGGGACTTAAAAATAATAATATATGAAATCGTTTATTTACAGAAGAAATGGAATTTTTATAAAAATGAAGATAAATATTTTAAAACTTCGTATCTTCCAAATGGTATGCCAAACGGATTAGGGACTGTTTAGTTAAGAAATATAAATAAGGACTGAAATGCTTAACAAAATAGGGACTTAAATAATATATAAATATATTTTATGTCGGATTTTTGTGAATTTTATATATTTGGAAAACTCTTTCAATCATCTACGCAACGAAAGATAAACAATCATATCAAATTTTTATTTTTTAATATATTTATAGTTCTCCTAAAAATAGCTATAATTCTAAGGTAAAGTGAAAGAGCTTATGTATTTTTTATATGTTGCCTATATAATGCTCAAATACTTCACTTGATATACTACAAAATTACTTGGAAGAATTTATAGATTTTGGTTTCGATACGAAAGATAACCTCAAAGATAACCTCTGTTTCATTAAAAATGATACTTTAATTATTATTTTTTTCTTTCCACTTTTACCTAATATTAGGTTAAATTGGAAAGTAAATTGAAGGTACCACATTTCAGAAATGGAATGAAAAATATAATGTTGCCGACGTGCATCGCACATGCTCACAACTTGTCAAGTCGGGTTGCACGGACACTCCATTTCTTGAGCCGTGTCCGCGTCCGACTCGCGGCGGACACGGACGCGCGTGGGACACCGACACGACGCGTGTCCGACGCACCAATTCTGCGCGCCTGCCCCGCGCCCTGGTTTGGACGCACCGATGACGCGTGTCCGACACATTTTTTTTTTCATTTTTATATAAACTTTTTCCTTTATTTTTACTATTATTAACCAAATGAAGAAAGACAAACATTTAGATCAATAATTTAGGTCTTTATTCGGATTTTGTAATTGGAAATGACATCACGTATACCCTTAGTTGGACATGTGTTGATCTAAGAATGCATTTTGATTGTGCTATGTGTTTAATAGTGACTGGTTATTTGACATTCTAAGCGTGTATAAACAAACGATATCTTCTTTTCTTTTGAAATTTATACATATATAACATCATTTTCTAATTTTTAGGGTCGAAATACTTGACTTTGCTGTATAAATACATGATTATATATATAAATAAAATATATATATATACGTGTCCGTGTCCTAGTTTTTTTTTGAAAATTTTGTAGTGTCCGGTGGCAATGCTCGTGGTCGTGTCCGCGTCTACGCGTCCACGCCTCAGCAACCTAAGTTTATCAAGTTCCCATCCCCCACTTTTCTACACCACCATTTTACACTTACGTCACTCTTATCCACCGTAGATTTCATTCTCACCCTACCCCACCTGGGAAAAACAGGGGTCCGCTTTAAAAGTGAGCCAATAACACATGGACACATAGGGGTGTAAAATTTTTGGGGTATAAAAGTGGGGGATTTCTAGCATTTTCGATCAAGTATAAGACCAGCCTGACAACAAACAACAAACATACGGCTGACCTGAGCAATTACGCAAGTGACAGAACCGTGGGTCCCCGGTTAGTCGACATGAGTTTGCGATCCCGAATCGTCGGAGTTTCCTTGGGCCAGCTGGTGGAGAAAGTGTCGATATTGCGGACGCTAGCTAGGTTCGGCGATTCGTCGACAGGTTGTATTTTAAAAAACGAAGGAGTATGACACGTGGAGACAAGTAAGAGTAGATATAAAGAGGGGTTTTAGGATTCTATAAAGAAGAGAGAGATTGCAGAGAGAAGGGAGGGATAACAATGGCGTCCTCATTAGGAGCTCCAAGAGCCACAACTTTTTCCTCAAAAACTCTAATAAATCTCTGCAGAAGAGTACCAATCTTCCTTCCACGTAGATCATTCCATTCATCTACTCAATTCCAAACCCTAAAATTCATTCCTAATACTTACAGAGAGCGTCGTTTTAGTGTAAGAGCTGAGACTCCATCAGAAAACGGTGGTGTAAATTACGATTATGACCTATTTACAATCGGTGCTGGTAGTGGTGGTGTTCGTGCTTCTCGTTTCGCTTCTAATTTTGGTGCTTCTGTTGCTGTCTGTGAGCTGCCTTTCAACACTATCTCTTCTGATACTGCTGGTGGCGTTGGTGGAACGTAAGTTCAAATTTTAATTTATTAGTCAAAATTAGTCCAACACAGTAGTATCCAATTTCATTTAGTAGCTAGGGATTTGATTGAATTTGATGTTGTTTTTTGTATTTTGGGATTAGGTGTGTACTTCGTGGGTGTGTACCAAAGAAATTACTTGTCTACGCCTCCAAATATTCACATGATTTTGATGATAGTTGTGGGTTTGGTTGGAAATATGAAACGGATCCAGTTCATGATTGGGGAACATTGATGGCTAATAAGAATGCTGAACTACAGCGTCTTACTGGAATTTACAAGAATATATTGAAAAATGCTAATGTCGCATTGATCGAAGGGCGTGGAAAGGTACGGTGATCTGACCGAGTTTGAATTTAGTGTATGAAGTTAATGACCAGATGTTGTTGTGATGTTTGAATGTATGTATGTAATTATGAGTTTATGGTGTTTGCAGATTGTGGATCCGCACACTGTTGATGTGGATGGGAAGCTGTATAAAGCGAGGCACATTCTTATATCAGTTGGAGGAAGGCCTTTTATTCCTGATATACCTGGGAAGGAGTATGCTATTGATTCTGATGCTGCACTTGACTTGCCCACTAAACCAACAAAGATTGCGATTGTTGGGGGTGGTTACATTGCTGTAGAGTTTGCTGGAATTTTCAACGGGTTGAAAAGTGATGTTCATGTGTTTATTAGGCAAAAGCAGGTCTTAAGAGGCTTTGATGAGGAGGTGCGCTTTGGTGGAATGTTAATTTTCTGGTTTCATGTCTGAATGTGCTAGGAAGTCTATTTCATCTTTACATTCTTTTATCATGCAGGTCAGAGATTTTGTTGCTGAGCAGATGTCTCTGAGAGGAATTGAGTTCCATACGGAGGAATCGCCTCAAGAGATCATAAAGTCACCAGATGGCTCATTGACTATTAAAACTAACAAAGGAACCTTTGACGGTTTCTCACATGTTATGTTTGCAACAGGCCGTAGACCAAACACAAAGGTTTGGCATTCTATTATGGATAAATATAGTAACATTCATAATATTTTCAAAGGTAACAGTTCAGAATAGGTGGAGTATTGATCTTTTCTTAAACTCACTGTTTTACCAGAATTTGGGACTTGAAGAGGTCGGTGTAAAGATGTCTAAGAATGGGGCGATTGAGGTATGATCTCTAAGTCTTTTGGCTTTAGCTATTTCAGTTGTCTCAGGATTGCTGTTCTTACCTTGATTTGCTGTGGTTTCTTGTAATTGTTTATGATTTGTCTAGGTCGACGAATACTCGCAAACATCAGTTCCTTCCATTTGGGCTGTAGGAGATGTTACTGACAGGATAAATTTGACTCCAGTTGCACTGATGGAGGGAGGAGCATTTGCAAAATCAGTCTTTGGGAAAGAACGATCCAAACCAGACTATAGGTACGAGTTCTACAATTTCATGGACTGTTTATTGAATAGTATCAGTGATCAATTTTTTTGTTGTTGAATAGTATCAATAACAAACTCTACATCGTACTTTCTGCAAATTTCACAAAGAAGCTTTTACTTCTGTGTCAAGATCTGTTGCGTCTCTTATACAATGCTATCTTATCTAATATGGAGAACTAACTTATTGCTGCCACATAACAGTGCTGTGCCATCAGCTGTGTTCTCGCAGCCGCCTATTGACAAGTTGGTCTTTCAGAAGAACAGGTACCAAAATGATCCACCATATCTGCAACTTTAGAGCATATGCATGATCTTTTGCAACACTAACATTTTAATTTTCTTGCAGGCTATCCAAGAGTACGGAGATATTGACGTCTACACATCCACCAGGCCCTTGAAGGCTACTCTTTCTGGGTTGCCAGATCGAGCCTTCATGAAGCTTATAGTTTGTGCGAAGACAGACAAAGTTATAGGCTTACACATGTGTGGGGATGATTCGCCTGAAATAACTCAGGTTTTTGCTCGGTTCTTCAGCATAATTTACTTTTTATGTTCTTATTTTTGCTTTCATGCAGCTTATAATGATATTATGTAATAAATTGCAAATTTGCGCTTTCAGGGGTTCGCTGTAGCTATTAAAGCTGGATTAACCAAGGCTGACTTTGATTCTACAATAGGAATTCACCCTTCAGCAGCAGAGGAGTTCGTTACCATGAGAACTCCAACTAGAAAGATTCGTCAAAGCACCCAATCTGAGGTTTGTCCAGATTCCTCAAGATTATATGTTCTTCATGATCTCTGACCCGTATGATTGAATTTTTGTATACAAAATGTTTTAAGTGCATCATAAAACTCTTAATAATTCAGCTTCCATTCAATTAGAAAAGTTAGAAAGTCATGGGAAAAATGCCTTGAATTGGTTAATCACCATCTATTGTTTCTTATTCTTAAGTATTTATTTATTATGTAGGGAAAGGCTGAGACTCATGGATAAAGCCACAGCCGGTGCATGAAGTTGAATTAGTTGTGCAGGATCATGATATACAATCTCAATTTTTGACTGCAATTTGTTCTTCTTTTTTGCTGTTCTCTTTTTGTATGTAATCATCTTAGTAGGAATTGTAAAATCGTGTGCTTAAATCGATTTTCAGTTACTGGAAATTCATTTAGTGATGATTATATTAAAGAAGAATTGCAGTGTTGCCGGTGGTACTATTTTCTGATATAGTAGATTGGTATTATCCATCTTTTCTTGCAGTGAATGCCGACTGAACGAATTCGATTTAAGCTAACAAAACTAATTCAATGGTTTATCTCACGTGGGATAAGCTAGTGTGACCAATCCACAATAGACAAAACAACACATGGGACCCATATTCAACCATTGATAATCTCAATGTAGAGAGGGCTTCTATAACCATCCGATCCATTATTGGGAGATTTTGCGGGAGCAAAAATCTGTAGGTGCAGCGCAATTGTGATAGTAAAAGTATGGCTCCTTAAGATTAAAGTAACGGACAATTGTAAAAGATGGTTCAAGTATTGAGTAGAGAAATAACAAGGGAAAACAAAGTAAAAAGAAGGAGAATTAGTTGCTTCTTCATTTATTGTTCCACACATTAAATACATGAAGAGTAGAGACTTGTGGAAGTACAAGTGGTAATAAGGGAAAGAACAATTTCTACACGTATTTAGTTTGAGAGAGAAGATGGCATGCATCTTGACACATGTGATGTGTGGTCAGCCACTTTCCCACACATGTTACTACAACACCCCCCCTTGGATGACCACCATTACAAACTCATTGTAAAAACCTTGCCAGAAAACTTTGCTGAGATAAAAACTGGCCGAAGGAGTAAGACGATATTTGATCTTCTGAAATGGTGCCGCTTGTCAAGACTTTCCTCCTTTGTAGAAATGTGTCAGGAAAAATACTTAGCACAAAATCCTGAACACCTGGAAGGAGAAGAATAACCTCAACCGAGAAGTTATATTTCTGGTGCTACCATTGTCTCATTAAAAACCTTGCCGAGTAATAAAACCCTATGGGAAAAGTAACCTCGGTGAAGGAAAAGAGTGCAACACACCTTTATGTCAACATCAAATCATTAGATGCTCCCCCTGATATCGACACCTCCCCATGATTTATACCTATGGTATTACTGTTGTCTCATTAAAAACCTTTCCGAGTTATAAAACCCGGTGGGAAAAAGTAACCTCGGTGAAGGAAAAGAGTTCAACATACCATCAGGTGCCCCCCCTGATGCAAGACAATTTCTTTAGTCTAATACAATCATGGGAGTGGACAATTCCTTTAGTCCAATGGGGTCATGGAAGTTCGGACAATCTCTTTAGTCCTATACTTCTCACATGTTTTTCAAATGTGGACTTAGGTAATGACTTAGTAAATAAGTCTGCCACATTTTCATCAGATTTTACTTTACTGACTTGACTATTTAGAAGACATTGTTGTTGCCGATTGTAAAGAACTTCTGATATATGTTTCATATTATCACCCTTAATATACCCTTGCTTCATCTGTTCGATGCAAGCTGCATTATCTTCATAAATGCGAGTTGGCTCTTCGGTGGTAGAACTCAAACCACTTGTCCCTCGAATATGTGTAATGATAGACCTTAACCATATACACTCACGATCCGCCTCATGTAGGTCAATGATCTCAGAGTGGTTCGTGGAGGTAGCCACAAGGGTTTGCTTGGTCGATCTCCAGGATATCGCTGTATTCCCGATAGTGAACACATATCCAATTTGTGATCGACCTTTTTGTGGGTCTGAGAGATACCCAGCATCAACAAAACCATCCAAAATATTATTTGGGGTTCCAGTGTAAGGAGTCGCAATCACATTAACATCTCTCCTTTCGTCTTCGTAGGGATAAAACAAACCCAAGTCAATGGTTCCCTTTAGGTATCTAAAGATATTCTTTATACCATTCCAATGATGCTGCGTTGGCGCTGAGCTATATCTAGGTAACAAATTCACCGAGAATGAGATATGTGGTCGAGTACATTGTGCTAAGTACAATAATGCGCCTATTGCATTTAGATAGGGATATTCAGCTCCCAATACATCTTCGCCATCTTCCTTTGGACGAAATGGATCTTTATGTACATCTAAATTTCACCAACCATGGGAATGCTAGCAGGTGCACTTTGTCCATATTAAATTTCCTGAGTATCTTTTGGACATATGCAGACTGGTGGATTAATATTCCACAAGCTCGATGTTCTAGTTCAAGTCCTAGACACATTCGAGTTTTCCCAAGATCTTTCATCTCAAATTCGGATTTCAAATAGCTTGCGGTTTCTCTTAGTTCATCAAGAGTACCTACTATGTTCATGTAGTCGACATAGACAACTATAATAGCAAATCCGGAACTTGTTTTCTTTATAAACACGTAGGGGCACAATTCATTATTTGTATATCCCTTACCAATCAAATAATCACTTAGACGGGTATACCACATCCGCCCGGATTGCTTTAATCCGGAGCGTTTCAACTGAATTGCAAACGCACTCCGTGGTTTATAGTTATTTGATTTGGGAAATGGAAGTCCATCTGGAACTTTCATGAATATCTCTGTATCAAGATCCCCATAGAGATATGCGGTAACCACATCCATAAGTTGAATTTCAAGTCCTTCACGAAACTACTAAGTCGACTAAGTAATGTAACGTTAGACGTCCATTACAGAGAGTACGTTTCTTCGTAATCAATCCTGTGGCGTTGCTGAGAAACCTTACGCCACAAGGCGAGCCTTATATCTCAAGACTTCGTTCTTCTCATTAAGCTTTCTGACAAATACCCATTTATGTCCTACAGACGTTACACCTGGGGGGGTTAGCACTACCGCACCAAATACCTGTCTTTTTGCCAGTGAATCTAGTTCTTCTTGGATTGCATCTCTCCATTGAGGTCAATCTGCTCTCTTTTGGCATTCTGCAATAGAGCGTGGTTCGATATCATCGTGCTCGATAATCTCTCGAGCAACAATATATGCGAATATATCATCAATATGCGTGGAAGATCTTTCCATCAACACGTATACACTTTCAAAATCCATAGAGATTTCTTTGTTCTCTGGAATCAATTCAAACTTCGGGGCGTCCCCCAGTAATGATTCATGGACATAATCAGAATCGTAGACAATTTCATGAGATGGATTATCTCGTATTGATGATATATGGATCGGTTTGTGCCTTACTCGCCCTTTTCTTCCTTGCGAGTATCGATCGAACCAAGTGGTCTCCCCTCTTCCTTTGGGGGCCACGACCTCAGCTACACTTCCAACAAGTGCAGCCTTGGTACCTATATCTATGGTACCTTTTCCCTTGTCGGGAATTTCCAACCTTGCAGGCACGTTTGCAGCTGGTATATGTGATCTCGTCACTTTATCGATATCAGTAAATGCATCAGGAATTGAATTTGCCACATTCTGAAGATCGATAATTCTTTTCACTTCACTTTCGCATTGTTGAGTGCGGCGATCAAGATGAGACAACGTGGAACACACCACGACAATTCCTGCTGCTCCCTTTGGAAGTCCTTTTCCATACCTCCCCTAACGATTTTAAGGTTATCTCATCAAAGTGACAATCCGCAAATCTAGCGGTAAAAAGATCGCCTGTCAAAGGTTCTAAGTAGCGGATAATTGTTGGGGATTCGTATCCAACATAAATACCTACTCATCTTTGTGGACCCATCTTAGTACGCTGTGGGGGCATAATAGGCACGTATACGACACAACCAAATATGCGTAAATGTGAAATATCAGGCTCATATCCGCTACAAACCGGTACGCGTAAAAATGGTTGGCTAGCAAAGGGGTCTAAAGAGAATAAGTAATGTTGCATGCAATATGGTGTACCCCCAAGCATTAATAGGAAGTTTGGAACGCATAACCAATGCCCTAGATATTGTAGGATCAGAATATCGCAACATCTATACCTTGCGAAATCCTTGAACAACACACTGTGAAGATATCGCAGATTGGTAATAAAAATGACACAACGAATGACGACAGCCTGAACACGAGAAATATGTGAAGACCTAGCGAGATTTAGGAGTGTTGCGAGATTTAACATTTGTACACTTGCGATAATATCGCAAGCCGATCCGAAAATAAAGGACAAATTTAGTTGTCATCCACTATGTAATGTCCTATATAAAGGGCCGAGTAGACCTAAGAGAGGGGAGATCTTTTTAGAGTGGAGAGAAAGTTTTGAGGAGAGAGAAAGTCTAGCGTAGCAATTATATTCTTGATTTCATTTCCTTCTTGTAAAATTTCTAACTCAATTAATAAAAAGGTTGATTGTTGATCTTAATGATGTGTTGAATATTATGAATTCTTATGAGGGATGTATTGTAGGAATTTCTGCAACTACATAATGGCGCTAGAAACAGGGATTAAAGATTAAAGATTAAAGATTGTTATTAAGATTGTTCAAATCAAGAAAATGATGAAACAAATTGATAAATCAGTTAGAGTAGAGAAAATTAAAATCAAGGAACGTAATAGAAAGTTGGAGTGTAGCTTGATTACAAAAACACTGATTAATGAATTCCATGAAAATATCAGAGGGAGAATACATAAACGAGATTTTGAAGGAAAGAAAATCACGACAATGGAGAAGGTATCACCCTTGAAAGATTGGGAAAAACAGAAGATTACATTCACAAAGCAGCAGAGATACCAAGAGAAAATTTAAACCACACATCTCCTTTGGTAATCACAAGAACTACACGGAAAGAAAAGGAGAAATCAGCAAAAACTATAGAAGAATGGGCGGTAAACAGAACTCTGGTTGATACAGGGAGTTCGGCAGATATAATATTTTACCATGCATACAAAGGAATGGGATATAAAGATGAAGAGATGTCTCCTTCAACCTATCATATTCATGGCTTTGGAAAATCTACAACAAAACCAAAAGGAGAAATAGAGGTGCGAATTTCGCTAGGAGAGATTGAAACACAAGTGACACTATGCGTAGTGGATATGGAATCACCATACAACATGCTGTTGGGAAGGCCATGGATACATGCAATTAAAGCTGTAGCATCAACATTACATCAATGCATTAAATTTTCTATGCCAAGTGGGGTTGGTGAAATTAGAGGGGAGGCTGATAAAGCGAGATTATGTTATCAAATTGAAGTGAAACAATATGAAGGACGTGCAAAGAAGCGAAAAAATCGCAGAAAAGTGGCGAAGGAGGCAAAGAAAGAAGAAGAATTTAGAGCTTATATGATAAGAGCAGAGGAAGGAAAATGAATACCCAGCGAAATTTCGGGAGAAGGGAATGAGCTTGCGAAGGAGATAAAAGAACCCACACCTATGGGAGAACCTAAGACCAGTTACACTGCGGCGGAACCAACAAAGGAAGTGAATGTTGGAACCGAAGAAGAACCCAAAATATTAAAAATTGGGACTAAGATGGAGGTAGATGAAGAAGAAAGAACTATTGGTCTGTTGCGATAATTTAAAGATATTTTCGCGTGGAACATGGATGAGATGCCTGGAATAGACCCGTCTGTGGCGTGTCATAGGTTGGAGATTGACAAAAATGCGAGGACATTCAAACAAAGAATCAGAAATATCACAACAACATATCATCCTCAAATAGAAGAAGAGTTGCAGAAGATGCTTGATGCAGGAATCATAAGACAAGCAAAATATCCTGAGTGGATAGCAAACATGGTTGTGGTTCCAAAGAAGAAAAAGGGGATAAGAATTTGTATAGATTTTACTGATCTAAATAAAGCATGTCCGAAAGATAGTTTTCTGTTGCCAGATATTCCACAAATGGTCGAATCAGCAGCAGGAAATGATAGAATATATTCTCTAGACGGATATAAAGGCTACAATCAAATCCCTCTCGCTGAAGAAGATCAGGAGCATACTGTGCTTTTTTTCGCTCCAAGAGGGTTATATTGTTATACAAAAATGCCATTTAGTTTGCGAAATGCTGGAGCAACATACCAAAGGATGGTAGAGAAGGTGTTTGCGAAATGGATACACAAAACATTAGAAGTGTATGTGGATTATATGTTAATAAAAAGTAAAGAAGCAAAAGATCATGTCCAAGATCTGAGAGAAATTTTTGAACAAATGAGACATTTTAACATCAAAGTAAATCCAGAAAAGTGTATCTTTGGGGTTGCATCAGGAAATTTTTTAGGCTACATCGTATCAAAAGAAGGAATACAAGTTGATCCAGAGAAAGTGCAAGCAGTTCGTGACATGCCAACACCAAATGACGGTAAAAAAAGATGTACGAAGTTAAATGGGCTCTTAGCTTCATTGGAAGGTTCATTTCGCGATCATCGACAAATGTAAACATTTTTTCAACATACTCAAAAGGGGACGAAGTTTAGATGGACAGATTTAATGCGAGAAAGCTTTTCAAGGAATAAAAGAACATCGATTTAATATATCTATTTCGAAAAAGCGTAACCAGGAAAAGAATTATTAATATATCTTGCGACAACTTCGCATGCATTAAGTGCTGTGTTATTACGAGTAGACGCAAGAGTTGAAAAACCAATTTATTACATCAAAGATAACCTTCAATGCCAGAGAAAAATTATTCAAAAATTGAAAAGCTAATTTTGTCATTAGTTTATGCAGCATTTAAACTTCGCATATATTTTCAGGCACATGAAATAAGGGTATTGACAAAAATACCAATCGAGTCAGTAATGAAGAATTCAAAAAGATCAGGCAGAGTTGAAAGATGGAGTGCACAAATAGGACATTTCAAAACACTACGGGAAAATTAGTAATCTACAACTCGTAAATTAAAAGTTGTAAAATGTAGTATGTTTTACAACTTTTTCCAACAAAAGCGTTGTCAAAGTAAAATATGTCCAACTCTTAGGACCAACGAGTTCCTAAGAGTAGTGACGAGAATCAGAACCACAACTTGTTGTGTAAAAAGGGTTGCAGAGAGAAGTGACCACCTTTAGAATTTACGACTCCTAAAGGTAGTGAATGATATTAAAACAACACTAATAAGAGTCGTTGAAGATAAGAAAAAAAAATAGAAAAAATGTTCTTGTAGAGAATCGAACCCAAGCTTACTAGGTGTTATTACAAGATGTCAACCATCCTGCCGGATTCACAATACTGGTAGATTTGTGCTTTTTCTTTTAATCAACATTCGCAACCTTTATAAGGGTTGTCAAATGAAAATTGACTAGGAAAAAAATTAGGCTAGGGTGAGATTCGAACTCGGGCCTCCTCGTGTAGGACTAGGGATTCCAACCACCATTCCACAAGTTACATGTATGATTATCAAAGGACATCTACGTTAATATTTAACAATAATTTCAATTGAGCCTTTAAAAAAAATGGCCAGCAAGTGCGCCATTTTGCCCGAAACATACAAGGCTTTCTCTCGAATTATACAAGGACGACCGCAATCACATTTCAATCAACACTCACAAAGACCAAAGTTGTATATCTCAAAATGTAAATGAATGAAACAAGTGGAGGTGTATATTTATATGCTCAAAGTAGCGGATTCATGCAAATTTTGGTAAAGCAAACACAATAGTCATGAAGAAGCTGCAAATGCTCAAAGTTTCAGAGATTATAGGAATGTGTTACCTGTTTTTATCGCCAACTGCAGAATTAGAGACCAACTCAATAAATCCCCTTTTCTCTCCTCCTTTATCCGGGATTG
The DNA here is from genome assembly GCA_023531295.1 of Papaver armeniacum. Taxonomy (NCBI): domain Eukaryota; kingdom Viridiplantae; phylum Streptophyta; class Magnoliopsida; order Ranunculales; family Papaveraceae; genus Papaver; species Papaver armeniacum. Next base: position 282,297 of record JAJJWW010006087.1, on the reverse strand, counting down.
AGACCGGCAATGAAATTATTCAATGGCGGAGTTAAAAAGGGGGGGGGTTCATCTGAAGAGAAACATTCAATATATCATACAAACAATATTATAAGTCATCAACATAGCATAATTTTAATGATAAAACAAGTCCAGACCAATTCATACTACACATAAAATGAAATCTTATTACATATGACTTTTTCCTAGATTTGTAATTAGATCGCCTATTTGATTTGCGTAAACTCTAACTTTTTCCTTTGCAAAAGAATGAAGATAGCATCCGAGGCCCATGTAAAAGCTCCACATTCTTCACATACCGTAAGCTATGTGCTTATTGTGTTGATTGTTGCATATTTTTAGGTTGAGTTTGTTATTGCAAGTCAAGAGAAGCACAACCGACTGTGTGTAGTGGACAATTTTTAAAAGAGTGATCATCTTCTCCACAAGCATCACAACTTTTCACCGATGGTAACAACAACAACTTGGCTTTGCAAGGGTCGAAGCATCCGAAACCATTCAAAGTAGGTGCAGGTAGGTATGGTGCACTTGAAAAACATTTTTCCATAGGTTTCAGTTGTTTTAGATTGCAGAAATGCTCTCACACCATTACAAGGAACATGCTTACACATAGAATAGAGCCAAGGACACACTTTTGTCTCATGAATCCCTTGTTCACACATAGCACACTCAGTTAGGTTTTTTTTTCGTTCTCATGTTACTGTTGCTGCTACTACTGCTACATGGAGAATCTTTCACACCTCCACCCATGACTAATTTAGTGTTTTTAAAGCCTAATTGAAGAAAATTTCTCCACAAGCCTAATTTCAAAATTTCGAACCCCGAGTGTTTTTAAAGCCTAATTCAAGTGATGGCTAATTTACACATGATTGATTAGTGTTTATTAATAGATCTATTGAAGCTAGGACTAATTTTAACCGTATCATCATTCTCGATTAATAGCGATTAAACAAACGGAAATCAAAAAATAATAAAACCCTAAAATGGGTTATAGAATCAAACCTTCTTTTCCTTAACACATATCGAGAAGGTGTTGGTGGTGAAGAAATCTTCAGCTCAATCTATTGATGGGTTTTAAATTTTCGTGGTTAAGGAGATGAAGGAGGAGGTTCTGCGGGAGATGGAGGAGAAAAAGAAAAAACGACGGAAAAGAAGATAAGTGATGAGGAGATTGAATAGATAAGAAGAAAAAGATAAATAGATCTTCTGCAACCCTTAGAAGAGTTGTAAAATGAAAAATAACTATGAAAAAAAAAGAGCCTGGTGAGAGTCGAACATGAGTCTCCGCTGTCCCAATATGACATTCCAACCATCCTGCCATATTTATACATGTAATTATATTTACATTCTTTTATATATTAGACCAAATTTTTAAATTAGCCTTAAAAAAAAGGCCAGCAAATGCACCATTTTTCCTGAAGCATACAAGGAATTCTGTCCAATGCATGCAATCACATTTCAATCAACAATCACAGTACCAGATTCATGGAAGTTTTAGTGAATTGTAAAAGGCCTGTAATCACATTTCAAATTCCATTAAGAAGCTGCAAATGCTTAAAGTTGTGAAGTATATTAACTGCAATAAAAGTAAGACATTGACTGCAAAATAAGTAAAGACATTCCGAAAAGAAAATCGCAACATCGATACCAAAGACATGATTATATGTAACCAATTTCGGAAAATCTGCATTTAGAACTCAATAAATCCCATTTTCTCTCCTCCTTTACCCGGGCTTGAGACCGGCATTGAAATGATATATCATTTCAATGGCGGAGTTAAAAAGGGGAGTTCATCTCCAGAGAAACAGATAGCATATCATACCAACAATATTACAAGTCATAATTAAAGAGAAATAAATAGCATGTCATTTTTAAAAGCAAAAAAACAATCTGAAGCAAAATGAAAGAAACAAAATAGGTTTAGAGCATCAGTGGAAATGAAAAGAGTAATTAAACCCACCATCAGCGGCACTTCTTTTTCTTATTCTTCTTGTTTTTCTTCTTTGTCGGAACCACTAAGATAGGTTCAAAGATCGCTTCTTGAATAAATCTCAGTCTCATCATCCATTTGTAAGCCAAGAGTTGAAGGTTCCACTGGATGGCAACTTGTGTCTTCATGTTCATTGTATTCCTCTAATTCATGGAAACCCCTTGGTGGTGGTTTTAACATCACAAACCAATTCGATGTATCTGACTCTCGAGAATAGAAAACTTGTCGGGCTTGTGACGCTAAAATGAATGGATCATTTTGATATTGGTTCTTATGCTGACGTAAGTTGACCAATGTAAAACCTTTGTCTAGCTTGACACCAAAATAGGTGTGAGCCCAGTCACATTTGAATAAGGGAATTTGAAACATATGTTGGTAGTCCAACACGAGAATTTGTTCTAAAACGCCATAGAAACCATTGCTTATTTGTGATGATGCAACTAAAGATTTTGATTCAATTGAAACAGCACTGTTTTGCGTGACTCTTTGAATATCCTTAGTAATAAACCTTGACCCATTTATTTGCAAGCCTTTATATGATACACATTTTTCTAAAGGACCATGTGACAACCACCGTACTGTATTTGATACTGACATGCCTTGACCAATTTGCATTTTAACCTATCAATAAAATTTAGTTAGAAGAACACAAGTGACCACAGTAATGGGCGCAAGCTCTATGTTTTGGCTTGGTAAGATCTAATTAAGAAGTGAATGACAGATTCATCTCTAGTAGTGAAATATAACTATTGTTTTGTGGGTAATGCTAAAAAGAGGTACTATACGTACTCAGGAAAAATGAATCTAATAAATTGCAAACATATATAACAAATAACCAAGTGGTGTTGCACGTACCTTTTGCTTTAACCAATCTGCAAATATTTCCGAGTGTATGGAAAGGAGTTGGTCTTCACTTGAAGTATCGGAAGATCTTAACTCATCCATATGCATTCTAATAAGAAAAAATTTAATGTGGAAAAGATTCATAAAACACAAGTGCTTATACTGCTAACAATTTTAAATGAACATATAACAGTCATACTTACGTTATATATGGTTCAACTGCTTCCGTGTTAAAAAGCACATATCTATGAGCGATCTTTAGCATATCACTACCAATACACACTTGAACACCTCTAGAAAGAGGACGCCCTGCCGGTGTGGAATCATGTTTAATGTCTTCATTATGGCTTTGATTTACTCCTCCTTCAGAATGTTTGTCCCCATGAACATCAAAATACCTGACGCACTCCATTCCCGTGTAACACTCGCTATACATGCTTCGGGTTGTGCGTAATTATTTACGTATTCTTTGAATGTCTTCATATACCTGCGACAAAAACCAAACTTCTAATTATTAGCACCAAACTCCCATTTACACAGAACAAAACTATAACATTGTACTTAAAATAACTAAAAAAATATTCATACTAATGAAACAATTACCTTTCAAATGGATACATCCAACGATATTGTACGGGTCCACCTAAACGCACTTCTCGAGCTAGGTGAATTGTCAAGTGTACATCACATCAAAAAATGATGGAGGGAAGTACATCTCCAACATACACAAAGTCTCAGCAATTTTATCTTCAAGTTCTAACAATCTAGTGAGATCAACTTCCCTTTGGCATATTTCGTTAAAATAAGAACATAACTCATTTATGGCATTACTTGTCCCATCAGGTAAAAGTCCTTTCAAAGCTACAGGTAATATTTGTTGCATCATAACATGGTAATCATGAGCCTTAAGGACACCCAAGCAACCATCTTTCGAGAAATGCCTCCTAAGATCAGAACTATACCCATATGGAACCTTCAGATTTCTCATCCTATTATAGAATATAGCCTTTCCCTTATCGCTTAAGTTACATGGTGCTGGCGGAAGCCAAGTTTTGCCAATTTTGGCTGTTAAATGCAATTCTTCTTTGATTCCCATACTTTTCAGATCATTACGGGACTTTAAGCCATCTTTTGTTTTGTTCTTTATATTCAATAGAGTACCAATGACACTCTCACAGACGTTTTTTTTTTATATGCATAACATCAATATTGTGTCGTAGTAACAATTCCTAGGAAGGAAGGAATAACATAAAAAGTATGAGCAAGTCACTTGAGTTGTACATTTCATAAATGAGATTTAACATGCAGATAGGAACGTAAGACTGAAAAGAAGATAATTTGAGGTTATAAGTTACCTTCCAGTAAGGCAAGTCGAAAAATATTGACCGTTTGTTGAATATCGGATGGTCATCATCCCGTGCACCAGAACTAGCACCAGCACTCGTACTGGCATCAATAGCAACTTGCCTTTTCCGCTTCCCGCAGTTAGATTTACCGTCATTTGCACCTGTTGCCGCACTACTCTGACCCTTTTTCTTCTTATTCTTCTTCTTTTCTTTTCTTTTTCTCTTTCCTTTTCTCCACCTCGTTCTGCTTCGCTTTTCCAAAGTCATTTACAATACTGCTCTGACGTTCAAAATCCTCAGCACTAGACATAGTAGGTGGCTTTTCCTTCGTCTCAATCTCTCCATTGAAACATGCTTTCTTCTTAGTCGATCGAAGAGGATGATTATGAGGTAGAAATATCCTATGATTCATGTAAAAAGTTTTACGACTAAACGACAACCAGGTTAAAAGAGTATTATCACCACAAAGAGGGCAGGCTGACTTCCCTTTATATGTACATCCAAATAGGTTACCATAAGCAGGAAAATCATTTATCGTCCACATTAATAATGCCTTCAAATTGAACATTGTCTTAATAAATGCATCATAAACCTCCACGCCGTTTTCCCATAACTTAATCAGATCATCAATCAGTGGTTGCAAGTATATATCGATGTCTCTACCTGGTTGTTTCTTTCCTCGAATCAGCAAGCTTAAAATAATATTGTCGCCTTGCATACACTGCTGAGGGGGGAAGATTATATACCACAATCATCACCGGCCAACAACTGTGGGTTGGGGAAAGATCGCCAAACGGATTAAATCCATCATCAGCAAGCCCAAGACGCAAATTACGCGATTCTGAAGCAAACTCGGGGAACTTTGTGTTTATGTGCTTCCAAGCCAAAGAATCCGTTGGATGACGCATCTTCCCATCTTTACTCTTATGAGTCGCGTGCCATATCAATCTGAAGAGCTAGCTCACTGATTTATACATTCTCCTTAATCTCGGCACAATGGGGAAGTATCTAAGCACCTTCACTAGTATCTTCTTTTTTGGGCTTGTCTACCATGTCAAAGATCATCCATGTTAGATGTGTCTTCCTTCCACCTAGAATAGTGACATTTAGGACATTCATCCTCGTCTTTCAAATCATTTCTAAACAAACAACAATCATTCTGACATGCGTGTATTTTCTCATAAGTGAGTTGGAAAGCTTTCAAAGAACTTCTTCACTTCATAAGTTGATTTAGGAAGACAATGACCTGGGGCAACACGTAACCAATTGTCTTGAGAAGATCATCAAAAGCCCTTCGAGATAAACCATTTACTGTCTTGTGCCTATACAACTCAGTAGTCATGCTTAGCTTTGTGTGTGTAGTACAACCAGGGTATAAAGGGAAGTCGGCCTCTTCAATCTCGTTCATCATCAACTCTTCGTCGTGGTTTGGCAACCCTTCGTCCTGCCTAGGTTCACAAACCCCTTGCCCTGGTTCGACATCACCTTCAACATTAGCATCTGTCCACATCTGGTAGAAATTACGTTGACGTGTTGCTCCCTCTTCATGAACATTATTAAAATTGATAATCTTCTCCCCATGAAGAACCCACTCGGTGTAAGTAGGACCCATACCCCGTTTTAGCAAGTGCATATGTATTGTACTAGGAGGAAGTGGCGCAGCAAGATTCTTACAATCCACACAAGGACAACTAAACTTAGAAGGATTTCCAAGTTTCTCATGAGCCAACTCTACGAAATTCTTTACTGCATCCTGGTATGGAACTTCCCCCTACATTAAAACTCCAATGGTTAGACGTACTAAGATCGATTAATCTCATTATGAGACATATATACCCTGTAGAGACAGTTATGACTTGGCTTTACCTTGGCCAACGAACCCAATCCTTATTCATCATTTTACAAGTCAAGAGTCAGTCCTGGTTGAGTTCAATATGAATCTTTATTTCCTTCCCACTGTTAATGAAAAACATTCTCATATTAAAACATATATAAACTTTTTCCTTTGTTATTTTCTTGCCAGGAAGGATTGAGCAACCTTAAATTTGTAAGAAAAAGGTATCCAACTTTATCGGTTTCAAAATGCAAACAACTCTTAAGAACCAATCTCGCAATTATTAGGCATCTGAATGACAACAAATGGACGCAAACGATGGTACAAACAATGACACAATTTTGCAGGATGCACTATCAAAAAGATAAGTCATAAAACCTATGCAGGCATCTCATTTTGGAGCCATCACCACCAATAACGAATAATTTTATCAAAGATTCAAAATGGGCACCAAGTTGACATTATCTGGACGAGAAAACTATACCAAATTACACCAACAACTATGTAGATTCAAGGGCAGTCACAACAATTATATGAGTCTGTTTTAGGATGGAAGAAAGCTAGAGCACATAGGATAAAAGAGCTATTATTCGCAGCCTCGCAACTACGACAGACAAGCTTTATACACACATAAATATAATCCTGCATAGTTGCAGGGGTGGCATTTGGTCAGAACGGTACATATAATGGCAAATAAGACAAGATAATTCTGGTGTTGAGCGCTACGCTAGAAGTCTGAAAGCCGTGGTCTAATTACTAGCTGTTGAATTTGTGAACCACAATGTATCTTCTGATTTACCAGATCCAGGTGAGTAGCGAACAGGGAAAATTGTATGCTAACGGGTTCCTTATTAGTTGGTAACAGCATAGGAGCATGCATATAGCAAGATTGTATACATTACGAGAACAATATTGGATCAGACACAGACACATAGTAATGTTAGAACTTCAAAAGTGAATGACCAAAAAGCCAACTATCTTTTTACTTAAGAAATTTTACAGACAAAAACTGGATAGAGAACACATTTGTCTTTCCATTACATGCTATATGCCTAAAGGAAAACAAAGGAAATGTCAAGTGCTATGATGTGAACCACTTCTTAGAACAAAATTAGCTTCCTAAAAATGTATCACATTAAAATATAGTCCAAGTAAACAACGATATAAAGAGATGCGGAAATAGTCAAACACGATTGCAAAAACAAGGTAACAAATACTAACACTAATCTGCATATGATGGTGACTAAGTATGCAATCTCATTACACAGAACAAATCAAACAACAAGCCAACTAGTGCATACATACCATCAGTTAGCTAGACTTATTTTCAGAAAAATTTGTACTTTACCCTGCTCCCCTATACGATTAGCTAAATCAAAAATCAAACAACCCCAAAAACTTAATTTCAACCATTTGCGGAATTGAATGCATTTAAACATGAATTAAATTCGAACAACCCAAAAAAAAATTAATGTAACGGTTTGAAATGATTGAAATTAAATGCAACCCTAAAAATTTGATCCAGGCCAATCATCAAAATTTAATGCTACCAAATCATCAAACGAATTAAATGCAATGATTGATTTATTTTTTTTAAAACGAATTTAATGCAACCCAATCATGAAACCCTAAATTTATGCAAATTGAGATGAAACTATTACAAAAAAAATTAAAGCAATCAGTTACAGACCCAATTACAAGATCGATCTGTTGATGGAGAAGCTCGATTTGTTGATGATGTTAATAGAGCTTAAGAAACTCAATCTGTTGATGGAGAAAAAAACGATATGTTGATGAAAAAAACTCCTTTTCATAGATCTGTTTGCTCGATTTGTTGATGATCTTGACTTGTAATGGTTTGATTGATGGTGTTTCGGCAGATGGAGGAGGTGTTTTTCTGTGGTTCGAAGAAAGATAAAAGAAGAGACGAAAAATAAAAGAAATGGTGGAGGAAAGAAAAGAAAAGGATAAAAAGGAAAAAAAAAATAAAAACAATGGACGGTTAGAGATCGATGTAAGGTTGAAATGGACGGTTGGAGATTGAAATGGAAGTTGTGATGCAGAATTTTTTTTTTCATGGCCCTTTCACAACTGTTAGAAATAGTCGTCATAGGGGTTTTTTCGTCTTTCGAAACTTTTTAACTTCTGCTAATTTTTTTTTCACTTTTGCTAAGTTTTTTCACTTTTAAAAGTTTTTTTTTGCTAAATTTTTAAATTTTTTTTCACTTCTCGAAGTTTGCGAATTCGTGTGTGTTTAGGGGTTCATGAGAATATTCTCATGGAATCTTACGCGTAAACTGCTAAAGATCCATCGTTCATGCGAAGTTATCGTCTTATAGTAGTCCACTCCTGGCCAGGTTTCGATCTCCGAACAAGTTCACTCCTCAAAGTTTGCGAATTCGTGTGTGTTTAGGGGTTCATGAGAATATTCTCATGGAATCTTACGCCTAAACTGCTAAAGATCCATCGTTCATGCGAAGTTCTCGTCTCATAGTAGTCCACTCTGTCCAGGTTTCGATCTCCGGACAAGTTCACTCCTCGAAGTTTGCGAATTCGTGTGTGTTTAGTGGTTCGTGAGATTATTCTCATGGAATCTTACGCGTAAACTGCTAAAGATCCATCGTTCATGCGAAGTTCTCGTCCCATAGTAGTCCACTCCTGGCCAGGTTTCGATCTCCGGACTAGGGGTGTACATCGGGCCGGGCAGGCCAGCCCAAGCCCATTTATATCACAGGTCGGGCCGGACGGGCTTGTAGTCCTTACTACCCATTAAGTTTAACAGGCCAGGCCGGGCCGGGCAATAACAAAAATTTAATGCCCATGGCCTGTCCATACCCGTGAAACAATACAGGCCAGGCCAGGTCGGGTCGGGAAGGCCTCGAGCCCAAGAGATAATTCAAAATTTTAAAGTATATATGTTTTTTTTTTTGGCTTGATGAATGATGCTATATCTGTAACTCGTTCAAATGATAGTTCAAGCAATTCATATTCATCACTGTGAAATGTAATTCAGAATTTTCTCTAACCCCACTAAATTGTCCACATATAAAATTTAAGTTATTGAGAAATCCATCACACTAGTAGAAAACTTTATTCAAGGCTATTGGCAATCAGGCAGGCCGGGTAACTAAACAAAGCTCACGGGCAAAGCTAACAGTGGACTCCAATATTTGAACAAAAACCCGGGTCCGCCCACTTATAATTATCGGGCAGGCCGGGCTAGCCCATGACAGGATGTCGGGCGCCCATGGGCTCATTCGGACCCGAGCGGTACATGGAAGGCCGCAGGCTTCCGGGCATTCTGTACACCCCTACTCCGGACAAGTTCACTCCTCGAAGTTTGCGAATTCGTGTGTGTTTAGTGGTTCATGAGATTATTCTCATGGAATCTTACGCGTAAACTGTTAAAGATCCATCGTTCATGCAAAGTTCTCGTCTCATAGTAGTCTACTACTGGCCAGGTTTCGATCTCCGGACAAGTTCACTCCTCGAAGTTTGCGAATTCGTGTGTGTTTAGTGGTTCATGAGATTATTCTTATGGAATCTTACGCGTAAACTGCTAAAGATCCATCGTTCATGCGAATTTCTCGTCTCATTGTAGTCCACTCCTAGACAGGTTTCGATCTCCGGAAAAGTTCACTCCTCGAAGTTTGCGAATTCGTGTGTGTTTAGGGGTTCATGAGATTATTCTCATGGAATCTTACGCGTAAATTGCTACAGATCCATCGTTCATGCGAAGTTCTCGTCTCATAGTAGTCCACTACTGGCCAGGTTTCGATCTCCGGACAAGTTCAATCCTCGAAGTTTGCGAATTCGTGTGTGTTTAGTGGTTCATGAGATTATTCTCATGGAATCTTATGCGTAAACTGCTAAAGATCCATCGTTCATGCGAAGTTCTCGTCTCATAATAGTCCACTCCTGGCCAGGTTTCGATCTCCAACGAACCAAATTTATTGTAATTCTTTGTAATCCAACGAACCAAATTTAAGGAAATCAAATCACAAGCCAATCTAACGGTGAGGAAGCCTTGTTTGGTTTACCAAATTTTGTGTTTTCTTCTCAATCCGTATGCTTTGTTTCAACCAATGGGATTGTCCAGATTTTAATCTAACGGCTACAAAAAGTACCATGCGGATTGTGTGTTTCCCACCCAAACAGCCCGCCTAAATTTGGGCACATCCTTCTAGATTTTGAACCAAATTTGGTTTCCCACCCAAACAGCCCCTAAAGAGAATACTTTTGACCATAGACCAAAATTATTCTCTCATTTCTTTTCTTTCTCTTTCTCTTTCTCTCCATCTTCGTTCTCTCCGTCTCTGCAACTCAGAAAACAAACCCCAACTCACCTCAAACCCCCACTTCACCTCAAACTTCACCTGAAACTTCACCCCAACATCATAGAAGAAGAGTTCGTATCACCAAATCTCTCAGCTTCACCCTCAGGTTTGAATCTCACCTGATTAGGGTTTTATTTTTCATTTCTGTTTCATTTCTGATTAGTTTTGATTCGAAATGTATGATTTAGAGTTAGATTTAGAGTTTTCACTTTATTCTGTGTTTGATATAGGGATTGATTGATTAGGGTTTTATTTTCTTACCCGAGTTAGGGTTTTTTACAAAACCGATTCAGCTTTTGATATTGCAGAGTTTGTTTTAGAGTCTTTTATTTTCATTGGGTTTGATTTAGAATTTGATTTAGAGTTATTTTCTGTTCCGATTTAGGGTTTTTTACAGAACCGATTCATCTGTGTTTACCAGTTAGTAAGACCTGCTGGGGGGGGTGTACTGAACTCCTGGCTCATTCTCAACTGAGAATTGCGCAGGGCTTCCGTATTCCAACCAACAGGTGTCGGTTGCTTGGTGGTTGTTTTCTATTTCTAAGTTGTTTGTAACACAACTTCCCTTTTAGGTTGATGGTTTCTTAATAACATGCTAGGTTCATGCAATATGTTGTTTGATTTTGCTAAAGTCTTATATCTTTTTGCAAGGTTTGATGAGAGCTAGAGTACTCTCTTTCGTATGAGCGAAGCAATTGCTTAAGTTCTCAATCAATGGACTTGCTCATAAGAAAGAGAGTGCACCATCTCATTCAGCCTCAGTGATTCACATGTGGTGTTTTGTCATGTACAATGGTGATTTCTTATCCGATGAGATATGGTGCAATATTTAGAGTTTGACTTTTTGGTTATGTTTTTTTTGTAGATGCGTAGTGTGGAAGGAGGTGAAGATCCAATTTTTCTGCAATGGTGAAGAATAATAAGGTGAAGACTTATATATCTTATGGTTCAGTTTAATTTTACGTATTTAGTGTAAATAATGTTCTTTCAATCCTTTTGATTAACTTATGTTACTTTATGTTACAGGTTAACGATGAAGCAAAGAGCAAGAATCCAGTCCCATCTCCCAAAAAGGTAGTAAGCAAGAATTTGGTAACATCTCCCAAAAAGGTAGCAAGTAAGCAAGAAAAAAGCGTCCGAGCCAAAACCGTCAGTTCTGTCGCGGCTGCTATGAGGGTACGTAGTAACAAATCTCTTATGATTCAGTTTATTTTTTACTTGTTTCAATCACTTTATTTACCATCTCCGTTTGATTAACATAGTTCAGTTTATTTTGCAGATCATTTTGAAATATAAGAGTAAAAAGTCTCATGGCAAACAAACTCCTAAGAAGAAGAAGAAGAGTTCAGAGCTTTTTGAAAGTGAAAAGCTTCCAAGGCGATCATCCCCTAGGTTTAAGAACAACTCAGAGGATTCACAGACTGCTGAAAAGATTACTCCAACACAATCACCAATTCGAAAACTCAAAGTGCGGTTGAACCAACCCACTGAAAAGCCTACTCCAACACGATCATCACTTAGGAAAAGGAAAAGTTCAGTTGAACTGGAACAATCTCAACCAGGAGCATCTCAAGCTGCACCTTCTACTGAACCCTCTGTTGAACAGTCCAGACCATTAGAATCTCCAGATGCACCCTTAACTGAGGAAGTCGTTCCCAAGCGAAGAGTTGCAAAGCGGAAATTGTACACAGGGCCATGTCCGAATGTGCAACTCAGGAATGCGGATGATACTTTATCAGATTTTGAAGAGGAAGAAGATGAAGATGAAGAACTTGAACAAGAGAGAGATGTTGAGGTGGAAAAAGAAAACACGGAAAATGATAATGATGTTGACGTGAATGATGCAAGAACTGAAAAATGAAACTGAATCTCATCAGGTATGACTCTTTTGCTTATGTTACTTTTCCATCCTTAAATATTTTCACTCTGAATTATCTGATAAAATATGAGCAAGTCACCTGAGTTGTATCCTTACTTAGTTTTTCCATCCTTAACTCTTTTGTAGGCAAAACCCAAAAGAAAGTACGTTCCTCGCGGCCCCACAAGGATGACAGCACTAGGGCTAACAGCTAATAAGAATGGCAAGGAAGCTGTGAGCTTTAACAATAAGGATCAGCTTGCTAGTGTGTTGGGTGTTTTAGTTAGGCGTAACATCCCATTAAAGCACAAGGACTGGAGACTAGTCCCTAGAGAGGCCAAAGATAACATATGGGCGATTATCATGGTAATTTCTTGACTCTTCAACTCTTTTACTTTTATAATGTATTTAGAAGTTTTATACACCATTCATTATCTCTTTAAATCTTGTAACTCTTTTGATTGTATTTGCAGCAAAGGTTTATTGTCGATGATTTTTACAAAGACTACTATCTTGGGAAGATGGGAAGTTATCTGAAAGAGGCTAGGTCTAGGAAAGCTGGTAAAATCCTCGCCTTGGATGGGCTAGAGGAAGAAGAAAGACAGATGAAGTCGGCAGAACCGAAACCGAGAGAATGATACCGTGAATGAGTGGGAAGAGTTCGTGGCACATGTTTGCTCGGAGGGATTCAGAGTAAGTGTTCATATCGCAATAAGTTAAATTATTTTTGTGTTCAGCCCTTGTACATTCACTGTTGTTTAGTTAATGACATTCCGTTACTTTATCAGGCAAAAAGATTATAGATGCAACAAGTTAGAGAGAAATACACCACTCCACACACTCTCAGTAGAGGTGGTTATGCGAGACTCGAGGCTAAAATGGTAAGTTGTGTATTTTTATTCCTATGTTCATTATAGGGTAATTGTATTCAAATTGTTCATATGCTAACTAGCTGGATAACATATTGTTTGCAGCAAAAGCAGTTGAATACAAAAGAAGACATTGATAGAGTCTAACTTTGGATAACATGTCATAAACCGAAGGAAGGGAAGGAACCTAATCCTGGAAATGTGGAGGCTTTAGTGAGAACTCAACTCATATTTCTCTTATATTTTTTGTTAATTTATTTGCTTAATATATATGTGTTCGAATGATGCAAAAATGTGACTAATTGGGTTACTTTTGCACTAATGCAGGAAAGAATTGATAGAGCTGCACAAGAGCATGGTGCTGATGTTGGATCGTCTGTGACAGAAGATCTTCTCTCCAAAGCTCTTGGTGACGAAAAACCAGGGAGAATGAGAGGTATTGGCTATGGAGCGACAAAGACAAAGATGGTTGTCAAGAGCCATTACAAAAATATCATCAAAGAGTGCAAGGATAGTATGAGTGAAATGAATGCGAGACTTGCACTATTAGAGGTGAGATTCTAATTATCGCTTTCTTTTCTTTTAGTTGAAAAATTGAAACTTGCGTCTCATACTGCTGGTTTGATGTTGGTATAGGAAAAAACCTCGAGATGCGTCTGCTGCCATGATGGCTCACAATTGAACAAGGCCAGTCCAATTGTAAGTGTGTTTATGTTTCTATAAAACTGCTGGTTAGTCTCTATTGCTCCCATTATGAGTTTCTGATGTTGCTGTTGTATTTTTCCTGTAGTATGGAAATGCTAGCAACACCCATGGTTTTGCTAGCTCAAGCAGGACTGTTCCCCAGTTTGCAAATGACAGTCCAGTTAGCAGACCAAGGGTGGAGAAAGCGCTAGGGAAGGGTAAAGCTTGCAGGTTGCTCAGTTGGTACAATGAGAACGAGGTTGTTGCTGACGCAATTATTGCTGAAACAGATCCAAAGATGGAGTGCCAATAGGTTTCGACGCATACAAAGTGATTGTGACTACTTCTCGTGTTGATGATGCTCATCTCTACAAGCCATCGGGTGACTTGAAGCGTGTTATACATGATGTAGGAACTTATGTCACATGGTCCAAGGATCTGATAATTCCTGCCATCTGATAATCTGTTAATTTATTTGGGGTGTGTTTCATGAGACAATGGTTATTTTTTTGTTGCTTTCATCAGTTTAAAACAATGACAATGAGTGTTTCAGGAAACAATGCTGATCTGTTAACTTGTTTATATGTTGATCTCTGTTACATTTTAATGGTTTTTATCTGAATGAATGAAAGTCTATTTATATATATTTGTGTGCATCGAAAAACAATTTTATATATTTTTTTTCTAAAATGTAAAAGAATCACAACTGCTAAACATGGTTGGAAAAAAAGGTGATCACTACACAGGATATGGGTTGTGAAACAATAATTATACAACACAAACAAGTACTGTGAAATATTTTATGCTTCACAGGATATGGGTTGTGAAACAATAATTATATAACACAAAAAAATATTGTGATACATTTTTATGCTACACAGAGTAAGGGTTGTGATATGAAAATAATGGTTGTCATACTTGTTTCTGCTACACATCGGATTTGTTGTGAAACAATGCACTGGATTGTGGAAACAAACTTCTACTACACATACAAAGGTTGTGATACACGTTTATGCTACACAAGTTAAGGGTTGTGAATAACATGTCTTACTACTATAATCTTGGTTGTCATACGAGTTTCTGCTACACAAGTAAGTTGTTGTGAATATGATGTCATACTACTATGAACTTGGTTGTGATACGAGTTTCTCCTATACATATTTTTGTTGTGTAAGAAGTACTTACAACCCAAGTAATAATTGTGAAACACGTCTTAGACTACGCTTCCATAAGTTGTGATATGGGTTTACCCTCTTGTTACACTACCCTCTTGTTGTGAAACATTGGTTGGGAAAGTCCTACAACCATAATAATAGTTGGGAGAATGGTATATACACAACCATTATATTGGTTGTGTTAGATATTTCTAAGACTTATAACTTTGTTGTGAAACAAATTATTACAACCTCTTGATGAGTTGTGTGAGATGTTGACCAGTAATTTGGATTAAGTATCACAACCGAAGCAAGTGTTGTATAAAATTGAACCACAACCAAGTTTACGACTCTAGCTTACAAGTTGCAAACACTTGAAGACTTTCTACAACAACAACCCCCCCCCATGTGCAATCTATCGATAAACGTCGTCTTATGTGGTACCACAACTGATTTCCGGGGTAGTTAATCGCTGTATTTCCCGTAGTGAAATCAAATATGAAATATTATCTTCACCCAAATCGCAATTTGTTGCAGACTTCTTAGCAGAATTTCCTTTAGAAGATGATGAAGCTGTGGAAGAAATGATGGATGTAGAAGAAGAACATGGAAATCCGAGAGATCTATTAATAGAGCCAAATAGATGGGAAATATTGGTGGATGGATCATCAAATGTGGAAGGTAACGGAGTTGGAATTGTTTTGATTTCTCCAGAGGGCAACAAAATGGCTTTTTTCTTCAGATTGGAGTTTACATCCACCAATAATGAAACAGAATATGAAGTCGTGATACATTCCCTGAAGTTCGCAATATAAATGAAGTTGGAAAATGTGAGAATCACCAGTGATTCGCAGCTAGTCATTCGTCAAATAAAAGGAGAATACACTACAAATGAATCATCCATGAAGAAATACAAGAAACTTGTTGAAGAATTGTCAGCGAGAATCCCAAAAATATAATGGAGACACATATCAAGAAAAGATAACGGACTCATGCAGATGCTTTTGCTTTTATCTCAAGTATGATGATGAGACCCAACTGCGAGATGCATAAAGATACATACACTTTTATCACCATCAATCAATAAAGAAGAAGAAGAAGAGGTAGATGTAATGATAATAGAAGATGGAGAACAAATACCCAATATCGAAGATTGGAGAGCAGAACTTCATGCATATCTGATGAGAGGTGAAACACCAAGGAATAGATTGGAGGCGCACAAATTAAAAAGACGTGCGACAAATTATGAACTAAGAGATGGGATACTTGTCCGGAGATCCTTTAACGGACCTTCACTCAGATGTTTGACACGAAAAGAAGGAGAAGAAGTGTTAAAGATGTTACATAGTGGGGATGCTGGCAATCACAACGGCGGAAGATCTTTGACATACAAAGCGAAAATGCAAGGTTATTACTGGCCATATATTCATGAAGATGCGAAACAAATATCAAAACGTTGCGAAGATTGCCAAACGCACGGAAAGAAAATACATGCACCTGGAGCACCATTAACATCTTCAACAAGTGTATGGCCTTTTAGAAAATGGGGTTTAGATATTGTGGGACCATTTTTACCGGGGTCTGGACAAAGAAGATATCTGATTGTCGCTACAGACTATTTCACAAAATGGGCGAAGTAAAGGCAAGACAACACATTCGCGACAAAGACATTTTTACATTCATATTTGAGAATATCATATGCGATTTGGAATCCCCGCACAATTGGTATCGATAATGGGAAACAGATTCGAGGACGAGAATATAGAAATGTTACTTAATGCATTTAAGATAAAATGTGGAAGTCAACTCCTTTATACCCTCAGGCCAACGGACAGGCATAAGCAACAAATAAGACAATCACAGATATATTGAAGAAGAAGTTAGAAGGGCATAATAGAACATGGTGCGAACAGGTGCATAATGCAGTATGGGCTTACAATAAAACCAGGCGAGAAGCTACAGGAATGTCACCTTTCTGTTTAACATATGGAGTTGAGGCTGTGCTACCAACAGAAGTTATTATTCCAACAACAAAGAGAGAAGCTTGGGAGAAAAATCTTAGTGCGGGTATTATTTTAACCAAGTTAGATGAATTAGAAGAAAAAGAGAAAGAGCTCCACAACATATGGAAAATTACCAGCGAAGATTAGCCCGAGAATATAATAAACGTGTTAAAACACGCGAATTTCAACCAGGTGACTTGGTGCTGCGAGAAACACCAATATATCAGCGAGAAAGTGGTGGAAAGCTTGCGAAAAATGGGATGGACCTTATATCATTAAGGATATAGTTGGAACAGGGGCATATAGATTGATGGACCCTGAGGGTAAAGATGTGGGCCGCAGACTCGATAGACCGTGGAACGTTTTATACTTAAAGAGATATTACCCGTAAAAGATTGTGGGGAAAGAATAGACTGCGAAATGATGTATGATTGAAGCAAAATGAATCTATATGAAAATCTTGTGAAAGAATTATTGCGAGATTATACAAAACAAAGAAAGAACATGCGAAAATTTCACACAGATAATGACAAGAGATAATCAAAGATCAATGACATACTAGAAAGGGGCGAACCTGCTATGGCGTACACCCTAGTTCGCGAAATCAAAATTTTGCAAGAGGCAAATGTAAGACCTAAAGTGCGTCATAGAAGGGGGTACCTGTTGCATGGCTCAGGGAAAAGGTTACACCACCCCTGGAACTTGAGTCATGGAGATTTGGGGTCAATAAAGCCTATCCAGGAGAGGTACCTTGGATTTTCAACCTAAGCTTATGATTTAGGTTGGACGACTGAGGGTCTCTTCTAAGGAGTCAACATCTGATCAAGGCGCCGAGGTACATGGTTGAGCTAAGAGTGCCTGGGGAGTTTAAAGCGTCTCAGCCATTCTTGGAAAGTCTTGGCTTACGTTGCACTCGGCCCGAAGAAAACTCCACTTAGGGTGCAGTCTCGTAACCATAAGCCCTATATGCAAAAGGGATAAGAGGATGCGAAAACAACTGGTTGTTGTTAAGACCGGATGGGAGGAGCCAACCTTGTATGGTATATGTACGTCTCCTTAAGGGGTAACCAGGGGGAAGATAAGGGCGGCACCCTCCATTAGGGAGTTGATAAGTGTCTTAAGACGCAAATGTCATGAGGCTTTATTTTCGCAAGAAAATTTAGGCTTGTCATATTTGTGCGAAAATCCTGAAGAGGCAATAATACAAAAGACAAAGATAAGACGAGATCAATGGGTCAGTACATGAAAGTGTAAGGACGTCCTGCGATTTCGTCGCAAGACGGCAATGTCATGGGGCTTTATTTTCACCAGAATTTTTAGGCCTGTCATATTGTCGCAACAAAATTTCAATAAAAAATAGAGAGTTAAGGCAAGATCAATGGGTTTTTGCATGCAAATGCAAAGACGTCCTGCGATTTTGTCGCAATGACAAGAGGTGGCACAATAATACCTTTAACTAGGAAGGCAAAATAAGACCACATGATGCAAAAAGAAAAATAAAAAAAAAATATAAGAAATAACTATTACTTATGCAGATCATTCATCGCAAGAAAGATAATGAGAGGCAGTATGGGAATTGTCAAACAACAAGCATTATCTTCCTCGCTAGTAAGCAGAATAGTAAAAGAGTAAATACATCTCAAAGATGACTGAATTACACC
Source organism: Papaver armeniacum (assembly GCA_023531295.1). Classification (NCBI taxonomy): domain Eukaryota; kingdom Viridiplantae; phylum Streptophyta; class Magnoliopsida; order Ranunculales; family Papaveraceae; genus Papaver; species Papaver armeniacum. Next base: position 263,718 of record JAJJWW010006087.1, on the reverse strand, counting down.
ATATGCAAGAAGTTATAAAGATGAAATAATCCAAAGAAGTAAAATTACAAAAGAAGTTCAAGCCTCAACATCAACTTTTTCGCCAGAAGGAGATAATGGACATTCTTTACCAATTTTATCACTTTCACCAGCTTTCTCACTTTCTCCAGCTTTTTCAGCTTCGCCAGTCCTTCCTTCATTCTGGTTTATTCTAGTTTCTTCTTCATTTGGATTATTATCGACAGTGTCATCATTAAGAGGAACTTCCTCTTCATTTGCGAAATCTTCGCCACTTTCATAATGATAATCACTATCAGGAGAACAAGGAACTTCATCATCATCTACTTCCAAAGGTTCGACAGATATAGGAGCAAGAGATCTGGACAATAAGATATCATTCACAAGAACTTCAGCCCTGAGATGAACTTGGCGAAGGAGTGCTTTTTGGTGATTCCTACTTTGTATATCTTTGGAGTAAGCGAGATAATCAAATCTTCTTTTTGCCCGATCGCGAGAACGAGCAAGGGTAGAGGCAAGTAATGCATTCTCTTTGCGAATCTTGGCATAGCCAGATTCCAAAGTAGAAAGGGAGGAGCGAAGATTTTTCTCAGATTCTGCGAAAACAAAGAATAAAGAAAATCATTCAGGCGAAGAATTCGCAAGGAAGATATCATAAAGAGACTTAACAAAGAAAAAATGGTTGAGGCAGTCAAATTTTATGACTACCTTCCTTTTGCGAGATAAGATATTGGGTTAAAGCCAAGCAACTATTCTCCAAGTGGTCCATGGCATTGACAAACTTATCTCCAACCAAACCTTTCAGTCGAGATCACAAATTCTTTTCATTAGAAATGAGTAAGGTGTTTTCCTTCGCAAGAGAAGAGTAGGATTCTTCTAGCTTGGAGTATTGATCCTTGAGTTGGCTTGCCTTTACACTTAAAGTTATTCTACCTTGAATAAGTTTGTCCCTCTCAACAGTAACTTCTTTAAGTTTACTTCTCAACGAACAGAGAGATTGTTCTTGCTCATTACATACTTTTTGACAAATGTTAAGGCATTGCGAAGAGATCGCCACCTTATTTAAAAGAATTCGCTTCTCTTGAGATAGGGTTTCATTCTCATCGATAAAGTTTCCAACTCCAGTTAGCTTTAGTCAAAGAGTAAGAGAGGCGAGATAATTCACTACTTAATAAGTTTTGCTTCAAACTAATTGAGCATTCTCCTTGGTAAGATTATCTACTTGATCAACAGAGTATGTATGAAGATTATCTAATTAGTTATATTGATCCATCCAAGCATCTCTATCCATTCGGGCTTCTTCAGACGACGGATTGAAACTGATATATCTCTATTTTTCGTTTCTGGTTTAAAGCTTAAAGAGCGAACAAGGGATTTAAAAAAAAAAAAAAAAGTTATACCTCTTAATTCCTCGTTCTTCTTGCGAAGATTGTCACGATCCAGCGAAACATTCTGAAGCTTTTGATTTTCAAGATGAAGAGAGTCACATTTCAAGGTCATGGCTTGGAGGTTATTCTTCAAGGTTTCAACTTCCTTTTCTAAGGATGTTTGCGAAACCATTCTGTCAGAGCCAAAATATTTCCTTAAAATTTCGCAGACACCAGATTTGATAGGATCAATGGAAGCTTTCTTGACATCATCCAGAACATCTGATAAAACCTTGAAAGAAATATCCATTCCCTCCAAGAAGTGATGATGACATAAGGTGGGAGAGTTGAATCATCTTTCGTCATAGATGCGTCATTTAAAGATGACATTTGATGAAGATTAGCGATCAAGGGCTGAGGGCGGTGTCAAGAGAAGAGGTATTGACAAAGAGAAGAAGAGAAGGGTTCATTCGTAGCGGGGTTATCACGAGGAACTTCAACTATAGAAAGGTCACCACGGGGGATAAGTCTGCACGGCGATACTTTCGTGGATAAGAAGAGGAGATTCACTTGCGAAGATATCGCAGGAGGTGTTGAAAGCTTAAACATAGGAAATGGAACAAAAGTTTCAACATTTTTAAGTTGACGAGACTTTTTGCGAGGCTTATCGACATTTTCATCACCCTGCGAATCACAATTCAAATAAAAAACAGAGGCAACAATATTGTTATTAAAAGAATAGTATTTCTTAATACCTTGCTATTCGCAGGCTTTCTTTTGTTTACATCGATTTTTTGCTGCGAACCTTTGGGAATATTAGGGTTTTGGATCGTAAACTTGGTGCTAGAGTTGCTTTTGCTGAAACAGAAACAGTATGGGAATTATTCAAAGATGAACAAAATCAAATAAGACAATTTCAATAGATGAGATCAATTTCAGAAAGATCAGTTTCAGCAAAATCAACAAACCTTGAAGTATCCATAAGAACAGTAGCAGAAAAATGGAGAAGATTTGCAGAAAAATGAACAGCAATAAAAAGTTACAGACGATAAAAAGATTCACAGAGAATGTAGAGATGAAGAAGACGAAGTAAAAGAAAGAAAATATTCTTATGATGGATCTCTTCTTAAATAGACAAGAAAATGATGACCGGTTAGCATTTAATGTGCCGGTGAATGGGGGAATATTTAACACGTGTAAGCGGTTATGCTTAATTCATGAAATCTTATCGGTAAAAAACTTAAGGAAAGAAATGAACAGTTGCGGCAATTTGAAGCATTATTTCTCACATCATTGTCTCCTTCGCAGAGAAGACATGAGAAGAGGCAAGATGTAGGATTAGAATATCACAACATCTATACCTTGCGAAATCCTTGAACAACACACTGCTAAGATATCGCAGATTGGTAATAAAAATGACGCAACGAATGACCACAAACTGAACACGAGAAAGATGTGAAGACCTAGCGAGATTTAGGAGTGTTGCGATATTTAACATTTGTACACTTGTGATAATATCGCAAGCCAGATCCGAAAATAAAGGACAGCTTAGCTGTCATCCATTATGTAATGTCCTATATAAAGGGCCGAGTAGACCTAAGAGAGGGGAGATCTTTTTAGAGTGGAGAGAAAGTTTTGAGGAGAGAGAAAGTCTAGAGTAGCAATTATATTCTTGATTTAATTTCCTTCTTGTAAAATTTTTAACTCAATTAATAAAAAAGTTGATTGTTGATCTTAAAGATGTGTTGAATATTATGAATTCTTATGAGGGATGTATTGTAGGAATTCCTGCAACTACGCCTATCATCTCGTAACCTTTTATGGTAGCTTTTGCGAGACCATTTTGAGTGTGTCATGGGGTACGGGATGCTCTACGTCAATTTCATTAGACATACGAAATCATCAAATCCTTTAGATGTAAATTCTCCAAAGATTATCAAGTCTGATAGACTTGATTGGATGATTAGGGTGGTGAGCCCTTAGTCGTATAATTTATGCTAGGAGCTTTGAAAATGCAGCATTTCTTGTGGACAACAATGCAACATGTGACCAACGAGTCGAAGCATCAACCAGAACCGTAAAATACCTGAATGGTCCGCATTCTGGATGTATAGGTCCACAAATATCACCTTGTATTCTTTGTAAAAATGGAATATTTTGTTTGGTATCTTTAGCATAGGATGGTCTCGATCCTGTCTTTGCCAAAGAACAAGGTTTGCGAGAATGAGCGATGTGCCTTCGATAAGGACAACGAAGAAGAATGGGACAAAGGTGGGTGCGCTTTAATTACTTTGGAAGACGAAGGTTGCACTTCTCTTACTTTAGAAGTCATAAAATGTGCATCATTTACTTTAGAATGCACATTGTTACTTTGTATTGTAACAATATTTTGTCCCATTTTCTTTTTCATTCGAAAGAACGGATGTCCGTGTGAGTTCTTCTAAACACGGATCATCATATCACGACACAGGTGCCCTAGTTGATCGTGCCAAAGCTTATATAAGTCACCGGCCAACAGTTCATCGTTGGAAACCACATGGGATTCGATAATCCTAATAGTGGTGATATACAATCCACTAAAGTGATTCATTAGTTTATCTAAGATGCGCTTCCTTCCGCATTAACTAGAGGTCACATATATGTACTCAATTCCATTTTCACAAGTGAGTTTCTAAGTGATAACCATTTGCGCGGATATCGTTGAAACTTAACAAAGTGCGGTGCGCTCTTGGTGCATATAGAGCTTCTGTGACTTTAATCATTGTGCCGTTTGGCAACAAGAATTGAGCAGTACCTCGTCCAATTATTACTTGCGATGATCCAATCATCGTAGTCACGAATGTATTATAAGGAGTAAAATCGACAAATAATTGTCTATTTCTTAGGATAGTGTGGGTGGTTGCACTATCAACTAGATATTCAATTTCTCCCGGAGACATTCCTACAAGTACATTAGGAATGAATGTTACAAACAAAGAAAAACGAACAATTTATCTCAGTTCCTTTAGAGAATTTTGTTCTACTAGAATGACGTCCTTTCCATTCTAATTTATATGCTAAACAACAAATTATCATATTCAAAGTAAAATTATATAGAACATAATAGAAAATAAGTACTTATAGATAATCCATACACATAAAATAAAGATGGTAAGAACATGTTCAGCAATGGTAACACCTACTCAAACTATTAAACAAACGATAGTCTAAGATAACATAAAAACTCCAAAACATCTAAAAATAGACAGAGTCTAGCAATCCAGAAACTAAATTCTTAGGCCCAAGCAAAATCAGGCACATCCATAGTTGGGGCAAAGTCCTCATTGCCCAGAAATCAAAATTGTGAGGTTGACGTCGGGGTTACATCATTTTATTCCATATAGTTAGCCTCTTGTTCGAGAGTTTCCGGTACTTTTTGTAGCTTGCAGCTACATTGGCACTAGCCTTGCAATGCTTGTACCAATTCCGGTAAATCCACACCTAAAACAAGGCGCACTTTCGTCTGCAGCCTTTTTGTTAGCGGGATTTTTAGGTGTTTTCTCGAACTTAGGATCACCACCACTATGGCCAGAAGTTCATTTTCTATGCCAAACATTAGAGTGACCTTTACGTCCTCGACCTCGATTTTGTCCCTTACGTCCTCTTCCACGGGAGGTGTTGTCTCCGCGTGGGTATGGATCATGGGGATGTGAATCAGAATGTCGAGCCCTCTTTCCTTTGGGGCCCTTCCCTTTGTTGACCTTGTCATGTTTAGTTTCGGGAACTTTAGTTTTCCCGACAGCTCTGGCATTGTTGTTAACAAGAATCTCATTGTGCCTTTCGGCCACTTGCAGTAAGTTTATCAACCTATTGAATGTGGTGATTCTTTTGTTATCTACCTCTAAACGATACTGGTTTGCTAGTATCATGGAAGAGGTGGGAAATATCGATAGGGTTTTCTGAATCATTTCCTCATCAGTAAGTTTCTTTCCACAAAAGTCCATACGTGCCTGAATTTGCAGCATGTCTTTTCGGAAATCATTCACTTTTACATAATCGAGGAATCGGATTTCGTTCCACAAGACGTTCAATTGTGGTATTAAGGAATCATGGATGTTTCCAAAACAGCTATCTAGAGCATCCCATAGCTCTTTTGGTGTTTTCAAGTGATGATAACCCAAACGTAGGTTAGGATCGATGTGCCTCTTGAGGAACATCAGAGCATGAGCTTTGTCTTTTTCAGTTGTCGGAGCAGTGTCGGCAGATGGCTTTATAGTGGAGGTAAAGTCCTTTGCCACAAAGGTAGTTTCCACATCAGCTACCCAACGATGGTACTCAAGTCCTGCTGAGTCCAAAAGTTCGAATTCTGGTTGAATTGGGTCCATCTACATAGACAAAATAAAGGACATTAATATGGTGCTCAAGTCCTTCTGAGTCCACGACAAATCCCGGTATCATTTTCCCATGACCAAATTTCTTTATGGTTGTGTGGGTAATACGGATATGTCATATAGTCCAATCTCTGATCATAACCCAGTCCACAAAATTAATTAACCAAGCTTCTTTATGGTTTTAACAAGGTAACTTTGTTTGCAAACCAAGTTTCTTTATGGTTTAAAAATTGCAAACAGTTTGGTAAAAAGGTTGACAAAATAGTCAACTGAAAATAGGTCTGTTAAAAAAAATAAACAACATGCCCATTTATCATTTATATACGCATATAAAATTATTGGAATTTAAGTTGCAATCGTTGCATGTTTAGTAGCAACCATTTGCGAGATAAATATTTTAAATAAATGATTTTTGGTTGATATTTACAACATGCTTTAGTTATATAAAAAAAATCTAAAATAAGCTCTATTACATGTATACTCATAATTATTAATATTTAGTCATAATAACAATGGGGAAAGTAGCATACTTATACATAATGAATATTTATTATATATAGTACAACATTAAATAAGATCTAAAGTAGTGAACGTGTGGTTATAGAAGCATGCTCTAAATAAAAACGCATGTCATTATAGCATTGATGAGGAGTAGAAACATACATGCATACAAAAGTAATGAACATTGATACATACATACATAAATTGGATTGGTTTCAAAATAAAAGTTTGTTCAAAAGACGACACCATGTCATTTTCATGTAGGAGTCAAGCATGTGATATAAAAACAATTGGCTATCACTTTCAAGTTGAAAATAAACTAGTAAAAAAAATTTCTTTTAACTTTTAGTGTAACTAAAATAAATAGTTCAAGCATGTGATAGCAAAGAGTCCAAGATATTATCATGCCATGTGATAAATGAGACAAATATATCACTTTCAACAAGAATAAATAAATACCAATGGTTGAGATATACCTCCTTCTTTTGGAAAAATCCTACTTGTTTTAAGAATGGAGCCAATAATTTTTTTTTTTGTGAAGGATTAATGCTCAATTTGGAAACAAAGAACAAGGTGCTGATAACGTGTAAAAGATGGTTCAAGTATTGAGTAGAGAAATAACAAGGTAATATGGAGACAAGAGAAGAAAACAAAGTAAAAGAGAAGGAGAATTAGTTGCTTCTTCATTTATTGTTCCACACTTTAAATACATGAAGAGTAGAGACTTGTGTAAGTACAAGTGGTAGTAAGGGAAAGAACAATTCCTACACGTATTTAGTTTGAGAGAGAAGATAGCATGCATCTTGACATATGTGATGTGTGGTCAGCCACTTTCCCACACATGTTACTACAACAAAAATTGAAATCTAGTGGATTTTTGTTTGAAGGAACAAGGGGCTAGAGAAGCCGAACACTTTATTAAACTTCCTCATTCAAGCTGAGGTTTGAAGAAATACAATCAGGTGGAGATTGAAAACCTCACCATCCAAATACATTCACATACATTGCATATCGACATAAGTTATAAGCTAGACGATTTACATTTTTTGAAACATAAACAAGCCTAAATTCTTGAAATCTAGTGTATTTCCCACCTGTTGCTGACCACATAATTGGTAACATACACACTTGCATGCTATCCAAGTGTAACCAAGTTTAAATGTAGGCAAGTAAAGGAATAAACTGATCAAAGATTCAAAGGTGCGTTCTCATTTACTCAATTTTGTTTTCTTTTCTCATTTCTTTTGAAGTTAAAAACTTGCGGCACCAAACACCCGTTGTCTTCACTCTTCCGTTCTTTTCTAATGAAGCCCCAATTCAATACCTTCTTTTTTTTACCCTTCCTCTGTATTTTAAACTCTCTACTACATAAAAATCCCTTTTTACTTTGATGGGATTGTCAATCATGGGTTATGGGCGGAATGATCATATTTGTGTGATAAAATTTCTTAGGGGTACCTGATGATCAAATAATTATTAGTTATTATCTTTGACAGGTTAGTGAAGAATCAATCAAGTTTTATACTTATGTTCTTTTTTTCTTTTACGAGATTTTTTGTTTTTCCAGAAATTTATAACTCGGTGATTATGTGGATCGAATATGATCCAATGGGTCAGACCAGTTATGACCCTATTCGAAAAGTTCATCCTCTTCACCCGATTTTCTGCTGCTGTAAGATTACAATCTAATTCTGTTCTTGCTCTGTTTTTTTTTTTTTTTTTTTTAATTACAGCAGCGAAAATTCTTTGCAACTGTGAATTTAGATTGAAATTGAGTCTATTATAAGATTCAATTACTTTGACATAAAATTTTGTTGTTCTTTGTGATTGAAATGGAAGTAAATTTTGGAGTTATTATCAAGTCTTTCATAAAGAAAAATCAAAATTCAGAAATAATTTTTTTTGTAAGGTGAAGCAAAAAGATGAAGAAATTGATCGATTCTTATCGGTTCACTTGATTTTTTCAGTAACTTCCAACTAGTAACCCGTTTATTTGATTTTATTTTATGTATATGAAATTGTTCATCAATTTGACCGATTCTCAAATCAACTTAATTTGATGGAATTGTGAAATCAAAAAGTTCGATTTCCATTTTCTCGACAAACTTTGTGACGGACAGATAACAGTTAAGTCATCGTATAGAAGGTCTTAAAACGATTAAAGTTACAGTAGCAGACTGCACTAAACCTAGGAATTCTTGGAAGTTTTGTAGATGCTGGTTAAGAGATTCCACATGCTCCAAATAATAACCTCAACATGGTCTACTACTCACAAAATGTAGGAGTTATGCTGGCGACAACTAGAATCTAAATGGAGTAGAAATCATTTTGGACAGATACATCAGCAGATCTCTCAGCTCAAAAATGAACTAGAAAATCTTCAGACCTTACCCTATAGTGACCAAAATACCCACCGGATACAAAAAGTTATATATGAGATACATCATTGGGAAAAGATTGAGGCCGAATGGCAACAAAAATTTGGTGATCACTGGATTTTAGATGCTGACAGTAACACCTCATACTTCCATGCCTTAGCCAACAGAAGAAGATCAACAAATAACATTACTGCTCTCAGAGATGCTAATGGACAATGGTATTGCACTAAGGAAGATTTGTCTGGTTTGCTCACTAAGCACTTTTCTGACTTAGCCTCCATGACTAATCCAAATATCCAGAAGTCCTACTTTAGTCATATTCATGAAATCATTTCATCAACTGATAATGAAAATCTCATGAGATTGCCAGCAAAAGAGGAAATTCTTGAGGTTGTTAAGAGCTTAAAAAGCTGGAATTCTCCAGGTCCTGATGGATTTCCAGCAGGTTTCTTTCAAACTCAATGGTCTAGTATAGGAGATGACATCACTTCCATGGTGCAAAATTTCTTTTTAACAAAACAGTTGCCAACACATTTGAACCAAACATCCATTTGTTTAATCCCCAAAACAAGACACCCTGCTACTCCAAATGATTACTGGACAATTGGTTTGTGCAACATCACTTATAAAATTATTTCCAAACTGCTAGTCATGAGGATGAAACCACTCGTGGAAAAAATCATCTCTCCAACTCAAGCTGCCTATATACCCAAAAGATTCATAAATGATAATATCATTATTGTTCATGAGTTAATTCACTCAATGAAAAGATCTAAAAAGAAATCAGGTCAAATTGCTTTAAAACTATATATGTCAAAAACATTTGACCGCTTAGAATGGAGTTTTGTGGATAAAATGCTTGAATGTTTGGGCTTCTCTAAATACTGGAGAGTACTTATACAACTGTGTATAAGGACGATGTCAATCTCAATTAGGGCTGCACAAGACCCGCCCACCATACCCAAACCCGTCCGTACCCGCTAAACCCGTGGGTTTTTAGTCCATACCCGCCCGTTGTGGGTGCGGGGTTGGTTATGAAAAAAAAAAAAAAAAAGCTATTTGTCGTGGGTGCGAGGTTGGTTTAAGCTAATACCCGCCCATACCCGCCTCAAAAACCCGCAGATTATATACCATTAGATAAAACTAATCTTAGTCGTCCATTATGAAACCCAAATACTAGTAGATAGGATAACTGATAACCCTCATTCACTTTCTACACTCTTCTCTCTGTTCGGCCTCTCCTCCTCTTCCTCCTCAGTTCTTCTTCTTCACCTACGAATGACAATTACCAGAAATCGACGACAACAACTTCGAATCTTCACCAGAAATCGACAATAATCGAAAAATCAACAGATTCAACACTTAATCTTCATCTGTGAACTTCCTAGGTATGAAAATCAACAGATTCAACATTTAATCTTCATCTGTGCTCATCGATTAGTTATTTATCTGATTGGATTGGGTTTTGGATTAAATTTTGGTTTGATTATTAAAGCGGGTTTTAAGCGGGTTTAAGTCCATACCCGCCCAACCTGTAGCGGGCGGGTAAAAAAACCCGCCCGCTGTTTGTGGGTGCGGGGTTGGTTATGAAAAAAAAAATCCGCAGTCTGTGGATGCGAGGTTGGTTTTAGCTTATACCCGTCCATACCCGCCCATGTGCAGCCCTAATCTCAATTAAACTAATTGGCCGTGCTTGTAAGGACTGCATTCCAACAAGAGGATTAAGACAGGGGGGGTCCTTTGTCCCCCTATCTCTTTATCATTGCCATGAAATTTCTCACAAGAAGTCTAAACAAGGCAGAGGAAAATCATCTTATTCAAGGCATTCGAGTAGTTAAGAACTCTCCTTCAATTAATCACCTCCTATTCGCAGACGACTGCTTACTGTTTTTTCCAGGCAGATCAAAAGAACATCAATAACATTCTTCACACTCTTAAGGAATTTGGTGATCTTTTCGCCAACCGATAAATTTCTCAAAGTCAGCAGCATTTATCACAGGTAAATTATCAGATGAGGAAAACTGGGTATAGTTCGAAAGTTAGGAGTTAAACAACTTTGCTCTTCAGATAAATACTTGGGACTACCAATTTTACTTGTTAAAAACAAGACAAGATCCTTTAATTCTATCAGTGAAGCTTTTGAGGAAAGACTTCAAGGATGGAACTCTAAAATTCTAAATCAAGCAGCCAGATCAACACTGGTAAAATCAGTTCTAAACTTTATCCCATCCCACTACATGAGCAACTTTAAAATTCCAAAACACACAATTAAGAAACTATATACAATTCAGAGACTATTTTGGTACAGTCATCACAAGAGTAACAGAGGTATCAACTTAATTTCTTAGAACTCACTCTCTTAGTATAAAAATGATGGTGGACTTGGCTTTAGGGACTTTTTTTTTTGAATACGAAAGAAAGATTTCATTAATCAATTAACCTTGTTGTACATGAAGCTTTTTTTTAATAAGAGAGTCCAACAATACAATATTGCTCTAATCGCCAAGTTAGCTCGGAAACTCAGACCGAGTCGGATCGCTTTTGGGTTAAAATTCTCAAACCCAAATATGCACCATTTTGTGAGTGTTTACATTTATAAAGTGAACATCAGAACTCTTCCTGGATATCGAAAGGAATAAAAGAAGGCTTCAAATTGTCAGAAAGTATCATAGATGGAATGTGAGGTGTGGAACTAAATTCAGGTATGGTATGACAAATGGGTTATTGGATTAGATGAACCTCCGGTGCCAAATAACGAGTTTTGCAAAACCGACTAGAATAGTGTATGTCTCGTGACTTAATGCTTTATGAAACCCAAGAAGATGGAATGTTTCTCTTAAACAAGCAGTTTTTACACCAAACATAGCAAGTATGATAATTAGTATGCACCTAGTTCAATATGGGCTAGACACTATGGTTTGGGAACCAAATAGAACAGGAAAGTTTTCAATTAAGTCAACTTGCAAATCTCTAACAACCAATTCATACCGAGCATACCAAAATCAGCAAGTTATCCAGAAGGAAACATGGAAAAAAACTTTGGAAGATTAAGGCTCCTCATAAAATAAAAATTTTCATCTGGAATGTCTGAAAGACATAGTTCCAACTAAAGTGAAGCTCAGTAGATACAAAAAGGATAGAAACACATTATGCGCTCATTGTCACTCGGATTAGGAAACCCTAGAGCACCTTATAATCAACTCTGACTACTCAAGATATATTTGGCTTCTAATGAATGTCAACACATACAACATTCAGAGAAACCATACCTCAGTTATTTCTTGGATTGTCAGCTAGTTTACACAATCATCATATAGTGATACAGACTTACCAAATAAATGGATTCTCACCATGATGACAACTTCCCGGTACATCTGGAAGAATATATGCAATAAGGTGTTTCAGAACAGAAACCCTAATAATTATATCACCGTAAGGAATATCAATAGTTTGATTAATCAATGCTACAAGGGGAATGAAATTCATGATTTCACTCATTCTAAAATCTGCATAGATAAATGGCTTCCTTATCCAATCAATCATTCTAAAATCAATATTGATGCTTCTTTTGATGATACTCACAAATTTATGGTATTGGTTTAATTATTCGATATCATACAGGTACCTACCAGGGAATCAGAGGCAGCTTTTGCAATGGAGGACTAGATGCTGACAAACAGAGTGATTAGCGTTAAAAGAAACCACCTTATGGGCCAGAGTTCCTGCAAGCGCAATTAAGTCACCGTGAAAGACATGACTTAAATGACAGACTCTAAAGTTAACAATGTTACTTTGGAATCTGATAGTCTGATTGTAGTTAAGTCTGTCAATGGTGCAACCCAATATGTATATTGGATGAACCAAGGGATTGTAGAAGAAATAAAGCACCTATTATCTAGTATGAAATCATGTTATGTCATTCATGTTAGGATAATAGACAGCAATATATGTAGCTCACAAAATAGCTAATAAAGCAAGAACTAAAATAGCTTCATTTGATTTTTTTGGAAACCATCCCAGTTGAATTTGCAGATGTCATAAGTGATGATGAAATTATCCTGGTGTCATGTAATATTAACTAATGAATATATTTCTTGTTTAGTTTCAAAATAAAATAAAAATAAAAACGATTAAAATCTTTTAGAAATAATGAATTACCTACTTTATCTACTATTCAACCCCAAAATCGACGATTATGACTCATCATCATCGACAACTCAGATTTCTCTCAAAAAATTATGAAGTGGACAAGTGGTTCAATCAAATTATAGGTCAGTTTGTTCTACAAAGTTTTATTTTGAAGGGAGATGTATTTGAAGTGGTTCTACCAAAAAATGGCCCGACTTTAACCAACTGCGCAAACAGGTCTGACTCTCTTCCTAATTCCTTCATTCATCTTTATTAGAATTCAGAGCAGTAAAGCTAAAGAGTCTCTCTCATCTTCCTAATGAACATTATTTTTCCAAATTCTTTTTGAACTCTAAATAATACAACTTCAGAACTAATGGAGTTGGTTATCAACATCACTGGTTCTTAGATGCTATTAATAACAAGGTGAAGGTGCAGACTCTCAATTGGGTGAGATTTTATCATTACTTTAGCGGTATTCAGTACATGAATGATAGTTTGCAGAAAATAGTTATTATCTTTGGTGCAACAACGATACGGATGTCTATGGTGATCACGCACTTCATTTTTCTACTGAAGTTGGTCTTAAGTTCTGACATGATCTTGCTATATATACTTTATTGGATATTTGTTATCATGCTATTGTACCTTCTAGAGTTGATGCAACTTTGGGGTTTCTTTCACATGATGGTAGTGATGCTAGGCCGACTGATATCTTGGTTTACAATTGGGAGGAGGGTCGCGATACTTTTTTTGATGTAACTGAGGTTTCCCTTTTTTTCTGAGGTGGTGTTTAAGCATTTACATCGGGTCTCGCCTTGGATAAAGCTGTTGAGTGCAAGAGGGTTAAGTATCTTCATATATGTAAAACTAATGGATATAGTTTTGGTACCTTAGCCTTTACTACCTTGGGTGAACTTGGTATTGAAACTGTTGAGTTTTTGAAAAGATTGAAGAACTACATAGCTAAGCATGATGTAAATATCAATGTTGGTAAAAAAATATTCGTTAAAATAAGTTTATCTATTCAAAAAGGTGTTGGAGCCTAACTTGTTGCTAGTTTCCAATCTAGTTTTTTATAAAAACAATACTTTTCTTTTTAATAAAATCCTATAATAATAGCAAGAAAAGTAAAAAGAATAAAGAATAATAAACAAATAAGATATTACTACCAGGCAATCCCGGATTTTCTCAGTTAAATTATTTACCATGACTTTGTGGGTACCACATAACCACATCAAATTATAACCTAATCTTTTTTAATAAAAAACATGCTTCAAATTAAATTAAAATAAAATAACATATTACTAGGTCCATATAATTAAAAAAAAAAAAAAACTAATGTCCATAAGATTGTTGACATATTCCAATTCCCCGTTCATGTTCAACTTGGTTTAACTGTGGTTGACGAAATAGTTACAATTTCTGCAAGACATGCATGAACTTATATTTTTTCATTGTTTATTTTGTAAAATTAATTTTGTATATTAGTTTTTTTTAATGATATTCTTATATAGGTTTGCCTCTACAAATCAATAAGATTCCTTAAAAATCACTCAGAGAGTCCCCTAAAATATATGAACTCACGGAGAGTTTCACTAGATCTCTAGCATAAAAACTCTCCCTATATCTTTACAAATCTCAGTTGACTAATCCCCTTAATCTTTGAAACCAAAACCTCTTTTTGTATTCATTATTAATGATTAACCCCATCATATTCGATTACTTAAGAATCCCAAATCCAATTTCTACCTGAAAACCCTAACATGTTTCATTAATCACTTCCGATACCTTGATACCTCTTGAAATTCGAAAAAAAAATAAAATTATTTTCATTCTTCAAATGTCTACCTGGGATTCCTATGGATCCATTACCGGACCCTTTGCCCTGAGAAGAAGAAGTACCGCAAGATGTGCCCATAATACACCCAGAAGTTCCAGAATTAAAATCGTTTTAAATAGAAAAGACATTGACCCAACATGATTCAAATTACGACATTAGTTTTCCATCCGAAGAATTTAATCACGTACGTATTTCCCAGACTTGGTAAGGAAACTAGGATGTAAACCAATTAAGCTTAGGTACTCTCGACCACGTTCATGTCGATGTTTTGGTTTATCGGTTCAAGTATAATACTAGTATTGATTCTAATAGAAAGATAAGAATATCAATGGGTCTAGGGAAAAAAAAGTAAATTCATATATTCTGGGTTCAAATATAAATAAAAATCCTAACTAGTTTAAATTGCATTAGGGAGCTGAAGTAGGATTTTATCCATTTCAGGAGAATAATATCAAAATTTTAAAGAAAAAAATCCTAACTATTCAGGAGAATTTTGATATTATTAGTTTTGAACATATTTTTCGTGAAACCAATTTTTCTGCCGATAATATGGCTAAGAGGGGGTGCAATCTTGGAAATGGAGTTGGTATGGAGTATTTTGATCGTCCAAATTTTCTTTCTTCAATTGAGTATCCAAATGTATCTTACTTCAGATTTGAATAGTTTATAGGTTTTTGGGGTTGCTGTGACCTATTTTCCTATACTCTATCTTGTAATTACCTTTTGTTTAATATAATTTTTGACTTATCAAAAAAAAAAAAAAACATATGATTTGCTCTAAGAAATAGTTACAAGGGAAAAGATTAAAAAAAAAAGAAAAAAAAGTTGATTTATGGAGTGTGAATAAGGATTTTATTTATAAAATATCCTCACGTCACCCTTCCTCGAGCAAAATGCCACTTTCTTCCTCACTCAGAGAATTCCCTTATGGATATTATGGCCAGAGAAGCATGTAAGAAAGCTTCTAATAATTTTTTCGTGTAAGTTCTCATTCCTAGACATAACGCCTTGATATTTTCCACGGGCTCAAAGTGGAACGTTCTCCCATCTTGCTCATATCTTGTATATGTAGTTTCTTTTATTTCTAATAATATACTATCTTTATCTATGCAAAAGTGATGTATCTACTTCACAGAGGGAGTATTTCCCTTTCCTTAAAAATAAGAAATAACAAAAAATATTGTTGCTTGTTTTTAGGCTGGGAGAGTAACACCTTTTGAGAATATGCCACGTCCTTATATCGAGCTCAATATGTTATTGGAATGGATGCTATAATATCTTGTTAATATCAGGCCCAATTACGCCAAAATTTCGAGAAAAAAATTTTCCTCCACATCCTTGTTGATTATTTATTTAATTTTTTGATCGCTAAGCAGAATACATTGACAAAAAAAAAGTATGAGAAAGCACCACCAAAGGCGTAAAACGTACAAGAAAAATTAAAGAAAAAAACTTCACAAAAGAAGCATAAAAGGTAAGGCTACAGACTCATGAAGGCTTGGAATATAAATCTTTCTAGTGTACAATCACTTGCTGATAGATATGGTATCCGTAAAATCTTCAAAAAAAAAATAAAAACCCTAGAGTAGATATTATACTTAAACATGTCAATGAGATGAAACTGATAATGAAGTTTCTCATTGAAAATTAGATCATAACTTCCACAAACACCACATGGTAGCATGAGGGATAAAATTCCATAACTTGACTAACTGTGTAGTACCATGAAATTGCTGCTTAGACGTATGGCATAATTAAAGAAGGGCCATTAAAATTTTTTGTGAAATAATCTCATGAGCAGCTTCAATCGTAAAGACTATACAAATAGTAAGCGTGAACACCAATACCATATTTTTAAAGTTCACCCCTTATCGAAAGTCTCTTATAGCCGACAAGCCTATTTAAAAAGTTGATTTTTGGTGTTACTTTTAAGCTTCGGATAAATAATAACTTCTCTCGAGAAATTATAAAAAGACATGTTGAAGTTATCTTGTTGTGAAAAGATCTGACAATGGAGTTTTTTCTTTTCTTTTTTCTTTTACATCCAAAGGATTCCATTCGAGAACACTTGATTGATTCTGTATTTGGAATATATGCTTTAAATTGTTAGTTGATTTCCAAATATTATTTTCTCAATGATATATGAACATTATACTTTGTCATAAAAGAAAATTTTAATTTTGTTTTAACGCAAAAAACTGTCTTTGTTGAATAAGTCAATGAAGCTGATTAACACTATAATAATGTTCAAAATTTAATCAAATACTTAGTTCCATGGATTTAAAAAATCAGAACTAATTATGAAAAGGAAAATAGTTATTGGTAGTCTTTTACCCTAAGTTTTCCGAAAGTTTATGTTTTTGGGTTTAAGTTTTTTTTGTTGTTGTTGAATATTTAAGAAAGAAACTAGTTTTTCGTTATCCATAGTTTTCTCTATGTATGATTCTGAGCAAGATGAAATAGTATGATCACTTCATCGCATTGTGCATGATTAATTGTGAATTAAAGATATTTAACTCGGTTGTATTATCCTGGGAACAACGCAACATCGATGAACTACTTGCACAATCTTGGGAAGAGCCGTGAAACGTATTAAAAAGAGTGACCTAGTCCGCGACTCATTCATAATATTAGTCTTGGTTTGGTTTTTATGATTGTTTTGCAGGCGAATTTCAACAATTGTTCCAACATTCTAATACAACTAATTCTTTGATAAACAATCTGTTACCAAAACCATTTACAATTACTATATGCAAAATGTCTTCGAGGCAATTGAACGATGTGTCATCATCTATGATTTTCCCTTCCAATTTATTTTTCATCATCATCCTACAAAGCAGGAAAACTTTGGAAATATGATCAATTAACTAGCATCCAACTATCTTCCCACTACCTAATAAATGAACCATTATTTATATTGAACATGATGTTGTCAATGAAAAAAATTCCTTCTTTGCATGATGCTTTTCTTAAAAGATATACCAAAATAACCATTTGGTAGCCTTGACATCCAAGAATTAATGTATAAATGTTTATTTTTCTTAATAATCAATTTCTAAAGAATATCTCTAACATACTTCCATAGTCATTTTGTCACCAAAGCATCATTCATAGATTCTAAGCTTTTAATTCTAAAACCACCTTGCTATTTTATGCTAACAAAATCCATTGCATCTCACCAAAAATAACTAAAAGTTATTTTACTTGCTAACATGAGCGTGTTTTCAACTTGCAATTTATTAACTAAGTCAATGACTTTATCCAATTTTGTACATCATTATATCCCAAGAGAAGACTAGGGTAAATAAAAGGAAGAACACCATTGTACCAACCCAATATCAACAACTCCATAAATGTGACTTTTATTGAAGTTAATACTGAACCCTAAAATAAGCTCAAGGGATAACAATAAAATTCCCAAGAATTTAACCTGTTTCATATCAACATCCAATAAAATTAATTTGTCAACTGCAAATTGTAAATGATTTACTAGGATACTAGCAGAAGAAACCTGAAACCCATTTAAAATGCCATGGTTTTGAGATTTATTTATAATTAGGGCTGAGGACTAACAATTAAAAATAAGAAAGGAGACAAAGGTTCGCACTAAAAGTATCCTTCAGAATTACCATTTATAAGCCTAGATAATCCCACATGCTCAACAAAACATTGAATTTTCCTTCTCCACTTAGCATCATAACTTATTTAAAATAAAGCTTCATCCAAAAAGGACCAACTAAGACGGTCAAAAGTCTTCTCAAAATATTGTGCAAAGAAGACTTGGCTTGCTACTCGTGAGTGTAGAATCAATCAATTCATTATCTATTAATATGCCATCTAAAATTGATTTCCGCTTAGTAAAACAAATTGCTGAGAAGAAATGAAAATCTTAAATCTTTAAGTAAGAACTTTAGTATTAATTTTATGAGCCTCATGGACAAGAGTGGTTGGTCTTAGTTTTTTTTTTTTTTTTTTTTGATGGGTTAGTACAGTGGTCAATTAGGTCCCCCAAAATACTACTAGCAATTACAAGGTCTTAGATCTCTTAAATCCGGTCATTTTATTATTATTATATAAGGAATTTGATTTTGAACGAATTAGTGTGAAATCTAAGAAAACTAGATGTTGTAGTACGAGCTTCTTTATTTTGTTACAATCCTCAATTGAGGAGGACAATATAGATTAAACTACTTTGAATGAATTTTATTTATTTTAAAAAAGAAAATAC
Source organism: Papaver armeniacum (assembly GCA_023531295.1). NCBI lineage: Eukaryota > Viridiplantae > Streptophyta > Magnoliopsida > Ranunculales > Papaveraceae > Papaver > Papaver armeniacum. Next base: position 244,906 of record JAJJWW010006087.1, on the reverse strand, counting down.
TAATAGATATGTGTGATACGGTGAAATTATCAATACTACCCATCTATAGGCACATGGATAATGTTTTTTTTTTTTTTGAATTTTTCTTTTATGTATACAATTATTTAATGGAAAATTATCAAAAACCTTATATCTTTAAAATGCAACATATATTTTTCTAAATTTTTTCTTCCTCTGTTTTTGTTACTCACAACTTTTCTTTCTTCAAGGGCTCTTAATATAATTAAGAACGCGTAATTGGGGGATATATAATCTAATTGGGGGATATGAATTACTTCCCCCAACCCATGGTGTGTGCTAAGGGGTGACTTTTGGGGGCGAAAATACTAAAATACCCTTCCCACAAAATAAAAATCAAAAACTTAAAATCAAAAAACAAAATCATATCCCCCATTTCCATCTCCACTTCCATCAAAAAACAAAATCTTTTCACTTAAAAAACTGAAACCCAAATATTTCCCATTCCCTTTCAAATTCTAAACTCTCCCCACTCTATATCAAATTCTCTTCTCCTCACTTTGGAAACCAATTTTTTTTTATTCGGAAGTGATGAAGATCATGCTGAAAGTGATGATGACCTTTCAAATTCTAAACTCTCCCCACTCTATATCAAATTCTCTTCTCCTCACTTTGGAAACCAATTTTTTTTTATTCGGAAGTGATGAAGATCATGTTGAAAGTGATGAAGACCATGCCGGAATTGATGAAGACCATGCCGGTTTCATGTTCCGGCATATGGTCTTCATCAATTCCGGCATGGTCTTCATCACTTCCGAATTGAATTTTTTCTGGTATTAATCAGTCCACTTCCGGCATAGAAAATAAAGCAACATGGTATGCCGGAAAACAATACCGGCATGGTCTTCATATCAACTGACCATGCCGGCAGTGGACTGATTAATACCAGAAAAAAGTTCAAAAAGGAAGAGATGAAGACCATGCCGGAATTGATGAAGACTATATGCCGGAACATGATACCGGCATGCTCGAGAATTTCCTATCAACGTTCTGGATACTTTTCATCCTGTTCCGGCATGGAAATTTAAGCAAAATACTATGCCGGAACATGTACCGGCATGCTCGAATCCATGATTACCATGCCGGTACCTGTTCAAAACCAGAAAAAAATCAACATCAAAACCAGAAACAGTGGCAAACAATTTATGAACATCCAACAATTGCCCGCATGGGTTTTTGGTTGAATACCATGCCGAACACCAAGCTTTTTCAGCTGCAACAATGGTGGATTCAAAGAAGAAAAATCAATTTTTCAACCTCTTATTAGCGGTAATTCTCTCATCACAATCATCTTCCATTTTCAAAAAAAAAATTCCACTCAAATTTTTTTTTTTCTCTCCATCTACTCCTCACTCACACAAATTAAAATAAAAACACACACTAATCTATCCCCCAAATACTTAAGTTTTTTACTAATTATTATTAACCACTAAACATGATTAGTGAGGGGTATATTAGGATTTAAAAAAATAATTACATAAGGGGTGACCCAGAATTGCTATTGGGACTCCTATTTTGTCTTGTAGCTATATCCCCCAATTAGTTTTCATATCCCCCAATTGCGCGTTCATAATTAAGTTTAAAGTTGTGATTTATTTATTAATAAGCTCAATACCCCTTTCTTTTGCAACAAAAATTTATAAAGATAACATATCTTTGATTAATCTTGGAAATTCCAAAACCCTTATACTTTTTTCGTCAACATTGAACTTAAAAGTTAGAGTTCAAAAAATGTTTATTTTTTAAAATATCTACTTACCACTCCCATGGATCCATTACCGTAGGAACAGTCCAAACTGCAGCCAATGCTTAGAATCGAACAGGTTCTCACCGAAGAAGATTTAGTTTAGGGTATTTTTTTTCCTACATAAGAATACAATCAATCAATCATTTTATTTTATTTTGAAATTGGTCAAACTAAGATACAAAATTGCTAGGTATTTGTCTACACATTCATATTAATCCTGCCTGAAGACGATATGATCTATATGTGCGTTGATCTTTTCACATTACATTTATACTCTTTGCAGTACATTTGATGAAAATATGTACTATCGAAATCTTTGTACCATGTTAAAACTGTTAAATTAATTATGACTAAGATTCTGCTAACACGCAATAGTTTTTTGGTATGATTCAGAAAAACTGGACAGGAGTGCAGCTAGATGAGAGTTTCGAGATTGAAATTATCGTGATTCTCCTAATTAGAAAAATTGAAAGGATGCTCTTTTTAAGTACATTTTAAATCATGTACTCATGCAAAATTGTTTTTGAAATGTCCTTTGAGATTAATTTTTGTTATAGGAACTTTGCTTGATTATTAAATGCCTTTAGGTCTTCAGAATGTTTTAATGTTCCTTGCTAGCATGCTGGAGAGTCCTTACTTAAAAACATGTAGTTTTTCTCATTTGGCATGTGGGATGGGAAATAAAGCAAAATATGAGGACCACCTTTTGCATAAAACATTATATGTTTACATGATTCCAAAAAATTTGGAGGTTACCAAATATTAAGATGGCAAAGAGCTGAATTGAAATTATAGATGTTATATTCGAAGTTAACTCACCAAACAGTAAATATTCACCTATAGTTTCACCCTGGAAGCTTTATAATATATGAAGGGTTCCACAAAGAATGTATACCTTGGGTTCAAAAACTTAGTACATCATATATGTCCTAAATATTTCAGGAAACCAGGACAGTCCTTGTCAAATTACTTCCCATTTCCTAAATGGGTTGCTACTTGATCCCAAAAGCTATAACTAGCCAACTAACTTCTCTCTAAAGAAATTTATGGTGGGGAAAGAAGGAAAGTTCTAAAGGAATTTACTTTAAAGTTTGGAAAACCTTATGCAAACCTATATTTGTAAGGGGTTTGGATCTAAGAGATATTAACTCTAATGATATGGCACAACTTGGAAGATTTTCCCAGAGCCAAATCTCAAATTCTGATGTTCTTTTGGTCTCAACTACAATGGATATATATTTCAATAAATGGACACATATTATCATAAAGTTTGGATCTTGGATATAGAAAAGTGTCCAATGAGGTTTAGATCAAATTAGACCTCATTGTATTAGGGAAATAGGCTGAAGAGATATTGTGCACATTTGAGAGGATAAATGGATCACATTTAAATGTCATGATCCTCCTCCTTTTTTTACTTAATTTAGAGGAACATTACGTAAGATCTTTCTTCGCTATGGCTCTTGGAACATATATCGTCGTTGTAAACCATCTTTGACTCTGACAATGTCCCAGCTATCACTACGATTCATATTAATATTAATTATAATAGGAAATATATACCAAAATGGAAACTCACTTGTCATGGTGAGTTAACCATCTATTCTCTTTATAACTCCATAGAAATCAATAGCCAAATATGGCCTTCAATTTGGGATAAAATATGGGATCTCCAAACATCCGTCCCTAAGAGGTAAAATGTTCATCTTTAAGCGCCTTCATAATATGATACCTACCGATGATAGGCTAGATAAATAAACGTTTGTATTTTTCCTCAAACCATAATCATTTCCCTTCAAATAGCTTCTTATTTCCATTAAACATTAGATTTTAGACCGGAATACTAGCCGTGCAGGTGGGGATGATACTCAAGGTCTGTGAAATGCTAACTGTGCTAAATTATTTTTTAGAAAATATGAAAGATCAGATGTGAAAAACTTTTCATTGGAGAAAACCCAGACCCAAGAAGCGTTATGCAATCTCTCGAGATAGAGTGAAAGCTCATTAAAAAAATAGCTTAGTACAGCTGACAATTTAAATGACACCCACATCCGACTACACATATGATATGGACTTCTCCACCATATGGGACCTTAAAAATTAGCTTTGAAGCTACTTATAACTTTATCACAAATACATGCATCATAACTCTTATTTTAAGGTATTGTAATAGATAGTTCATGGAGGTAAGTCAGAAATGCAAAGTCCAAAGTCTAGACACAATTGAGGCGCAAAAATAAAAGAAACCATATGGTCATATCTACTTTACCACAGCGATATTCAAATCGAAGGAAGTTGCACCAAGGTTTTCAAGGCTATTAATAGGGATAGTAACACGGTTGATAGGAAAATTTAAGCAAGAATTAAAGCTTCTAAGAACTGCATTAATGATTTACAAACAGCAAACATTTGAGTTTTTTAATTAATCAGTTGCAAATGAGCAAACAAGAAATTTTTTCGTTGGCAAAGAAAATTTGTGCAAACAAAACCTTTTCTTTTTATGCTCTACCTGATAGTTCTATGTTTGAAACTCTAACAATAGATTAAAGTATGGTTCCCATGTCCAGCTTTATATTTAAACCAGTGCAAAAATTACTTATCTAATGGTTTGTAGTCTCTTTTTGTTTCAAAAAAACCATTATATACTCTCAATTTTAGTAGTATTATATTATTTTGTTTTTTGTTTGCAGGTAACAACATGGAACGAAGGATACATATTTTGGATGCACACACACTTTAATATCGGTAGGTGTTGGATATACTAGAGCCATCAACATAGCAGGGGATGCCTTGGGATATGGGTATAAAGCATTATTTATTAGCATAAAAATTTATAAAAGATACGTATAGTTGCTTTGATTTTAATTTCGTTTATCTTAATGGTTTTATAGTTCGACAAATTCTCGCGAAGAAGGAAGACCATCGATACCCGATTGTGCGAAGTGAGTTATGCTATTTACAACCACTCCTATCATACCAACATAGTTGATAAGACATATTATATACTTCAGTTGTTCTATGCTGGGGGGATTTAAAAGATGAAGATGAAGCAACAACCCCCTCTCTTTGTAGCTTCCACAAGGGAGGGTGATTTGAGGTTTAAATGTTTTATTCTCGTGGACACGGCAAAAAAGTATGTCGATGGGAGGTTAGCAAAAAAAGAACAAAAAATTAAAAAAAAAAATTGGTATGTCGGTAAAGCATGGTTTAAGATTAGTTTACAGTGTATGGTTTAAAATCTTCTAGCATTTACATTTGTTATAACGATATAATCGTTGCAAGCTAATGTAATAGAATTCAGTGTGACAAAACAGTTTACTAACAGTTATATTTGTCACTGACTGATTATTAAATAGACAAAATATGGTAAACCAGACAAGATATATATTTATATTATCTTAACGTATGTACTATATGTTTTAATATTAATTTAATTATACAAATGTAGTGTGTCAAAAACATACTTAGTACAGAAATATGGTTTTTTCTTGGAAAAAATGTGATATTCATATATATGTATATGATTTACTGTTTGTTTTATATACTACAAGTAAAGAGGATGCCCATATCATCTACAAAAATGGAGTCCTTCGAGATGAAGAAATGCTACCATCTTGAGTCAACCGTTGACCTTTCCGCTTAGCATCCTTTTGTCAAAATGATCGACAAGGTACGCAGAAGATTCTTCCTTCATTTCTAATAACGAAAAGAGAGATCCCCAAATATTTATCATTGAGATGAACTTTTTGATATTTAGAGATCTAATAAGATAAACACAAAGATTAGGATGCACATTTTCACTAATAAAAAAACAACTTGACTTCTAGAATTTTATTAATTGACCAGAAATCAATCGGAAATGTTTGATGACAGACATAAGATTATTGGCTCTAGCATGAGTAGCTTCGTAAAATTCAGACAATCCTCAATAAATAGGAAGTGAGAAATGTTGGAGGCTTCTTTGTTTCCTTTAACACACGAATGAGGTTGTTTTTTATAACATGCGGGAGTTACTTATAACATGCATAAAATGAAGAGGTAAGGAGATAAGTGATCATATTATCTCAAGCCTCTAAAAGGTTTAAAAGCCTTGCAGGGATAACCATTAAGAAACACAGGAATACTAGTGGTGATAATACATTGAAAAATTAAATCACATCGATGATTAGAACAACCAAAACTCTTAAGAACATTGATAAAAAAAAAGGCCAAATATTATGCCTTATCAAAAACCTTAGACATATAACATCTATTAATGAAGGTTGGACTGAAGAGTCTATAAAATTGCCCCTTCATTGACATGTAGACTGGATTCTTGATTTCCATGATGTTGCTGCGACATACCATGATATACTCATTGAATCAGATAAAGGTAATAAAAAATTTACAGGTCATATTTATAATCGGAAAAATAATAATTCAAGAAGGTCATTCCTAACCTCTTTCTCGTGAAGCCTTTCTAATATTCAAAAGAAACCGCAATGGCATCTTCTCATCCTCGGTTATTTCAAAGTGAGTCATGTTTCATGCTTTTGAAAGGGATGTTGCATCTCACGATATGTCAGAAATAGATTTATTTTATTTATTTTTGAAGCAGAATATATGAATGAATGCCATTGATATGTCAATTTTGTATTTAGTATATGCCAACTGGGTTTAATTTTATATGGGTATAGTATTGGCTGACAGGATCAATTGTTTATTCTTTTTTTACTTAATTTTTGTTTTGAAAAAAATGGGATTAATTGTTCGAGTCCACCCTTTGTTAATTTTTTGCTCCCCTCATGGGTGGAAAACATCGATGCACTTTAGATCGTTTTTCTTATGTCCTTTATGCCCTGTATAATTTTTATATTTATTTAATATAAGTTTCCCTAAAGAAATAAATTTTCCAATACATATATGAATGATCTTTTGACATGGTTATTCTCAACACTAATTTTGGCACCAATTTCTTTATAAAATCTAATGACAATGCATTTGAATCTAATGTTTTGATAATATGTTCCTCTTATAAGGTTTTATATTGGTACCAAAAAACAAGACGTGTAACATCGTTAGCTACCACTTCAAAAAATCAGTCGTTGAAACTTAATGGTAGAAATTAAAATTGGTAGATGGTGAAGTATAACATCTCAAAATGCACCAATTTTTGGTAGAAATATAGAAGAGCTTTGTAAGAGGAACATATCATCCAAAATTTTAGCTTCAAATGCATTGTCATTTAGCTTTTATTTGAAAATTGGAGCCTATATTGTGAGATAATGTGAGAATTACCATATTAACGGATCCATCCCCTATATATAGAGCTTTGTAAGAGGAACATATCATCAGAATTTTAGCTTCAAATGCATTGTTGTTTAGGTTTTATTTAAAAATTGGCTCCAAAATTGTGAGATAATATCAGAATTACCCTATCAATAGATCTCTCCCATATACATAAATTTTGTGAAGACGGTGTATATATACCTTTGGAGATTCACTTAGGAGCCTAAGGTAATGTCATGTCATTTTTTGCTCGATCATAATGCTTTTTATTGATACCAAAGAATATCCAAAATTACAACAAAAAAAAAATGGTCCGAATAAAAGGCCCAAACTGAAAACAAAAAAACAGGCCTATATAGGATAGGCATACAACCAAAATTGAATCAGTAAAATATAAAATATGAGAAAAATGGAATTTCAAGTTTTTATAGGAAATGAGGCTTTCATGTATACAAAATATACTCCTCTTTATATAACCCTTGACCTTTCTTATCTAAGGAGTTTGCAGATAAGTTAACTTCTCTAAAACTATGTACAAAGGTTAATAGTTATCCAAGGCAGTTTCCCAGATTGAAATGCTGCTCTGAAGCAGACATTTAAGAAGTTGTTAGAATATCCTACTCACCTGCACACAAAACTGCCATGACTTCATCCAAGAAGTTTGTTGTAATACTCAGACCACATGTTGCAGCAACTACAGCTCCATCATTCCAGTCTCTCCCAATGAAACCAAAACCAGCATCACCAGGATTTCCCCTTGAGGCTCCATCACAACACATATGTAACTGATTCTCTTTTGGGAGGTGAAAGAAATACTCCCTCCGTTCCACTTTAGATGATTTTTTTGGAGTTTTCACGCAGATTAAGAAATAGAGAGAGATATAAAAAAATTCTAATCATGCCCTCAAGAAAAGTCTTCAAACATTAATTGCTATTAGTGTGTTTTAGAATAAACTTATGGTTCCAAGACAAAATGTGAGGGTATTGATGGTAGTTTTGTGGGAAAAATATGAAAACTATCAAGTAATGTGGAACAAAAAAATAACCCTAAACACTCATCTAAAATGGAACGGAGGGAGTATTACTTAACTTGAATAGTTCTTACTCTTCGCATCTCCAGGTTAAAGTTTTTAAATCTGGAGATCATAAGAAAAATTTCACATGTACTTTGTCATTCTAACACCACTATCAGAAATTAACTTTAATATTCTCTGCTTAATCACCTCTATACTGCGCTATTCTTCTTCATACACTACTCTATTTCTTAAGAACCATATTTCCTTCATGGTAATTAAAGTTGCATTTCTCCAAAAAAAATCCACTGTGGGGCTCTTTGTTCTTGCAAAACAGAGGATATCTTCTACTGAAGGTGGATTTAGAAATCTAAATACTCCACCAAGCCATTTCCATATAATTTCACTGTAATTACAAAACCATAAGTGTGTTATACTGATTACTTGATCGCATCGCAAAATGGGCAACCCGAAGCCATATCGAGTTTTCTATGTTTCATATTATCTTCAGATGGGACTACCTTCCTAGTTAATTTCCATACATTGCTAGACAAACTAGGATGAATACTAGCATCCCATTGTAACTCTGGGATTTTTTTCCTTATTACTTCACAAGCAGAGGCTACAGAAAAGGTACCGATAGAAGATCCACACCAAATCTTTCTATCACCACCATTGTCCACCACTGGAAGTTCATTTGCTCCAAAGAAATTTGCATATTCTTGTGGCACAACTCATTCACCATTGTTCAAGTACTCTGCAATCTTCATATTTGGATTATTAATCGTAACATCATTTTCTGGGTACATGTCACATAGAGGTCTTTCTTTTATCCAGGTATCATGCCAAATTGAGATGTTGTGTCCATCACCCACCAACCATCTTGAGTTGTTGTTCATATCAGAAAGTATCAACTTAATTCCAGGCCATATAGAATATTGTTTATAGTAAGTAATCCACTCACCCCTTCCATTGTTGAACTTTTCGTAGAAGAATCTAGCCCATTCATCTTTACCATTTTGTATCTTCCAATATAATTTCATTAAAAGAGATTTATTGATTACTTCAAGTCTTTTTATGCTTAGACCACCTTCTGACAGAGGAGAACACACCTTGTCCAATTTCAAAGTAATCATTTTTCTTACACTAGGGTCTCCAAACCACAAAAAAAAATCTTATGATTTTCTCATACTCCTTCATAACACTTGTTGGCCACTTATACACCGACATATTATAGATGGAGATCCTGGATATTACAAATTTCACCAGAATCAACCTTTCTTGAAAAAATATTAGTTTTCCCTTCCAACCTGATAATTTATCCTGAAGAAGTTCTACACATCCCCAAACATATGAAGCTTTAAAAAATCCAGGAATTAATATTACCCCCAGATACTTATCGGGAAATGTAAATATGACCATATTGTACTCCTCGTGACTGCAGTTTTTAATTCACCGGGTTCCACCAATAAAGCATTTACTTTTTGTTAAGCTAACTGTTTCCCAGAAGACTTTTGATAATCATCAAGCACCTTCATCAGTCTTCTTACATTCCTTTTATCTCCATTATAAAAAATAAATATATCATCTGCAAAGAATATGTGGTTAGTTGTATACCTTTTGATAACCATTGGGATGAGTTTTTTCTTCATAACCATTACACTTATAATAATCTGCTAAGAACATCCTCTGCAATAACAAAAAGTAATGATGATGGGAGATCACCTTGTCCGAGTCCTCTACCCACTCCAAAAAAACCTACAAGACCTCCATTTATCAACACTGAAAACTCGCAAAGAAAGCATAAACGATAGATAAATATCAAGGTGTTTTAGACACCTATCAATTACATAGAGGAAAAATATTACTAGTCTTCAGCATGACTTTAGTAGGAATGGAGTTGTGAAGACTAGCCCAAAATAATCTTTGGAGAAATATATTTTACCTCCAACAAGCTTGTAAAATCCAATTCTACTTCTACTTTACATAACTTATCATACATAAATATCAAGTTGTGAAGACACCTATCATACATCTTCTTAGGAGAGAAATCCCCTTTTTCCACCATCATGATTAAATCTAACCTTTAACGCTCTAACAAGTAAAAACCTGGAAATTGTTTTCTAACACTTCCTGTGTTCGGTTATTTCAAATAAACCTCAATGTAAACTTATCTAGAAGTATACAAGTGACTCTAAAATCTCTACAAGTTGGAGGATTTATGCAAATATGTACAAAAGTTTTGAAAAATTCTACTCAAAAAGGCTAAAAACTTTATATGCAAAATATTCACATACTCCCCCACACTTAAACTTTACATTATCCTCAACGTAATTGACTCATTCAAAGTAAAATAAGGTGGGAAATCCTAATACGATATGAAAATCAGCCTTTCTTGAAAAAAATATTAGTTTTCCCTTCCAACCTGATAATTTATCCTGAAGAAGTTCTTCACATCCCCAAACATATGAAGCTTTAAAAAATCCAGGAATTAATATTACTCCCAGATACTTATCGGGAAATGTAAATATGACCATATTGTACTCCTCAAATGAACCTATGAGTTTTTCTCGGATTCACCGGTTCCACCAATAAAGCATTTACTTTTTGTTAAGCTAACTGTTTCTGAGAAGACTTTTGATAATCATCAAGCACCTTCATCAGTCTTCTTACATTCCTTTTATCTCATTATAAAAATAAAAAATAAATATATCATCTGCAAAGAATATGTGGCTAGTTGTACACCTTTTGATAACCATTGGTATGAGTTTTTTCTTCATAACCATTACACTTATAATAATCTGCTAAGAACATCCTCTGCAATAACAAAAAGTAATGATGATAGGAGATCACCTTGTCTGAGTCCTCTACCCACTCCAAAAAAACCTACAAGACCTCCATTTATCAACACTGAAAACTCGCAAAGAAAGCATAAACGATAGATAAATATCAAGGTGTTTTAGACACCTATCAATTACACAGAGGAAAAATATTACTAGTCTCCATCATGACTTTAGTAGGAATGGAGTTGTGAAGACTAGCCCAACACAGAAAAAAACAATCTTTGGAGAAATATATTTTACCTCCAACAAGCTTGTAAAATCCAATTCTACTTCTACTTTACATAACTTATCATACATAAATATCAAGTTGTGAAGACACCTATCATACATCTTCTTAGGAGAGAAATCCCCTTTTTCCACCATCATGATTAAATCTAACCTTTAACGCTCTAACAAGTAAAAAAACCTGGACATTTCTAACACTTCCAGGTTCAGTTATTTCAGTCAGAAACCTCAATGTAAAGTTATCTAGAAGTATACAAGTGACTCTAAAATCTCTACAAGTTGGAGGATTTATGCAAATATGTAAAAAAGTTTTGAAAAATTCTACTCAAAAGGCTAAAAAGTTTATATGCAAAATATTCACATACTCCCCCACACTTAAACTTTACATTATCCTCAACGTAATTGACTTATTCAAAGTAAAATAAGGTGGGAAATCCTAATACGATATGAAAATCTAAGAAAAATTAAAAGAAAAATATAGAATACAAAACCAATGGGTTGCCAGTCGCCACCCCGCCACCCCCCCCCCCCCCCCCCCCACCCCCCCACACACACACACACACACACTTAGTCCCTTCTACACTCGAAAGTTGGTAGAGAACATAAAATAAGAGAACTTCTTCGGGTTCCTTTCGGTAAACCTGCACAATGCTAGAATCAAACACATATATTGGTAGATAATTAGAAGTAAAATAATACTTAAGACTTTTAATAGCACAAATACCTGACCCTTCGATTTTTGGAGGAGGCTCAAAAGATATAGAAATATGCAAAAGATTAAACAAACCTTTCACAATCTCTTGTATTACAGGATCCTCGTCATTCTTAAATAATTCCAATGAATTATTTACCTCATTTGTATCGTGGTCCTCTATCAAACTTTTTAGTCATTTTTCGTAGTTTCTGCTTCAAACAAAGTCTCAGCATCATTATAATCCTTGGCAGGATCAATTGGGTCTTCCACGAAATCAATCAATTTGGTTTCATTCTCAATTATCATTTCTTCAACACTTTCGTCATCAGAATCCTCTTCAAGAAAAAATATTTGGTACAAGTCCTAAAATCTTCGCTTAAGTACGTTACACTATTTATAACAACGGCTATGTCATATTCATTCTTCTCCTTTTGAATATTCCAGCGATCGTTATTATCCTACGGAGTTGAAATAACTTTACCATTATTGCAAGGACTTTCCAAAGGTTATGCATCTTCATTAGAATCTTCGTCAACCTTATAATCTGCAATAACCCAACGACGTTGAAATCCTGTTCGTAAGACCTTGTTAATATCTTCAAGAGTCTTTTATGATGCTCCAACTTCTTCTAGCTGATCATACTAGGCACTCTCTGTGGGTCTCTAACACATGCACCTTCGTTGTGTGGGTGGCCGTTGGGCCTACTCGCACACGAGCCTAGCTCTGATACCAAGTTAAAGTTTGCGGGCATCCTTGGCAATGAGTGGAGTGGCCTATACATATTATATTTAGTGTTTATTAAGGATATATTAGCAATGTGGGACTGTAATCCTTCAAAAATACGTTTTCCGACATTACTCACGATAGAACTTCCAAACCATAACTCTTCTTTTGACATAAATGGAAAAACAACATGACAAAGAGGAGTAGGTATTGATTCAGTATCATAAGTTTTAAGTTCCAAACTTTCTGATATCTGCACATGACTATAAAATAACTGATCATAAGTATAACTATTCTCCCATCCTCGTGATTGTTCACTTACATGCCCGTCATAGGTTGTTGTCGTGTATGAGAATATCCGCGAGGTTCCGTGGGATATTGATCATAGCCAAAATATTGGTTTTGATTAAACCCAGGGTATGCTTGGTTGTTGTCATAAGATTGAGATTGAAATCCATACTGATTACCATTATTATATGATTGATGTTGTGTATCGTACATGTTATTTTCGTAAGGAAACATGACGACACATAAAAACAAAAGAGAAAATCTACACAAAAATCTAAAAACTAAAACAAAAGTGATACTTACAACCTGTTTTCAAAATTTACCTCCTACTTTTGACGAAAGTTGAACACCTTTAACTAGTTGTTAACACCACAAAAACCTGAAAAATACTAAAGAAAAAGGTAAAAATATCCTAAACTACTAGAATAAATAACAAATCGATTAGCAACCGCTCCTCGACAACACCGTCATTACAAAGACAACAAAATGAAGATACTTTATGGGTAAATTTAGATAAAGTGTTAAATAATGGCAGAGCATTAGAGTACAATTTCCATAAGAATAATTGTATTATAGGCAAGCACTGAAGAGTCCATATTATCTTTGTTAAAATAGTCGTTTTTGTTGATAACTATGCAGCATAAAATGAAAATAAAAAACCGATGTAGTCGTGCCATCACATTCTATCTCAATGTGGTGCGGATAGATTCATTTCTTCCCGATGAAATTCATCTAAAACTACATTTGATGGTTTTATTCAATTATTCCGCTCTTATATTATATATATATATATATATATATATATATATATATATATATATATATATATATATATATATATATATGATAAAGTTGAAGGTTTTCCTTTTCTTTGGAGGCCGAAAGTGGAAACTCAACTATAACTACCAAAAGTGATTGATTCTTAATGTGGATGCATTTAGTAACCTAATCTAGTGGATCTAGCAAAAGGTGTTTTTTATGCAAGGTATCTTCGTAACTTTTGGATAGGTATCCAAGTGATGTAATTTTGTCATGGAGCATGTCGTATATATATATTTGACGCAAAAAGGGCAATATATTAGAAAAAAACAGGAAAACCATTAAGAAGATGATGCACATGTGAGAAAACAAAATACAAGACTCAATTGTAGTATAGCCAAGGTTACATGGAAGTGATTACAACATTCCAGTTACTTAAAACCCATACTTAGAGTAATGCCTTCAAAAATATTAGAACCCACTGGCCGATTTTATATGAGAATTTTATCGTTGTCAATGATTTCATCCAGCTTTCTATATTTCACATCGAAAACTCTATTGTTTCGTTCAATCCAAACAGTCCACCAAATGGCGAAGGGTATTAAATCCCATAATTTGCTTTTCCTGGACAAGTGTGAACCTTTTTTCATATTCCACTCCCACAAAATCTGCCTTATAGTCCGTTGAAAAACCCACTGCAATTTTTAGTCTTCCAAAAAATATAGCTAAATTGATATAGTAGTCTCACGGTGCAAGAATATATGAAGGTTTGATTTCGCATCTTTCTTGCATAACAAGCAACCATTCACCATTATGGTGTATTCTTCAGCTTGTCCAAAGTTGGAGCAGCGTTATAACACAAACACCAAACGAAAAAAACCACTTTATGTGGAACTTTGGGATTCCACGGGCTTTTATGAGGAAAAGATATCAATCCATCAGTTTCCATAAAACTGTAACACCCTGCAACATAAAAAGAAGACCCTAAAAGCCAGTTTCTATGATCATCTCCATTAGCATCATTTATTTCAGAAAGTAATTAATATATATCATCTACGTCAGATTCTTTTAATGCCCTGTAAAAAATACAGATTCCAACCCCTATCAATTGTACGTAATTCTTGAATTGTAACATCTTTTGATCAACTAACCTTGTACAGAGCTGGGAATAAGCTCTCTATAGAATGACCATTCACCCAATTATCCTTCCAGAATAAACACATGTTATCATTGTTGACATGAATGGCATTATTATTTTCTACGTGAATCCTGGATTTTAGACTAGCAGTCTACAAACTCTTCCCAACCGGTATTTTGTCAAAATAGGATAAAAGATTTTCGAGTTACCACCAAATTTTTGATTGATAATTCTTCTTTAAAGTGCTTTATCTTCTACCCATATCTCCATATCCATTTAGCAGGTCATATATTTTGTTAATGAACAACAATGCTCGCTCTTTATTGTATCGAGTGAGTCTGTTAACGGGTGAGTCTTAAACCTTGATAACGCATTTTAAGGTAAATCGCATCATGGGCCGAGCCAGCCTATGGCAAGGGTCGGCAGTTAGGCCTGTCAATATTTGTCCGATATCCGGAATCCGTTTCCGAATATTCGAGATCCTATAGGATTTTATCCGTTGTATCGGATATCGGATCGGATATTTTTTCCTTAACATATCGGAAACGGATTATACCCCATCCGAAATGTTAATATCCGATATCCGATAGTATAAGAACTTATTTGTAATTTATCCTAATTTCGAGTCTATTATCGGATATTGTCGGATAAATATCCGATAAGTTTCAATTATGAAAATGTTTTACAAGGGTTTTTAAGCTTTTTTGGTATAACCGGATATTATCGGATATCCAACAGCTTAGCCTATCAGAATCAATATCTGATTTTGATATCTTATAGGATATTATCGGAATTCGAATATCCGATAGTGCTTAACCTGTCGGATATCGGATTTCTAAATATCCGACAGATATTCTTCCATTGACAGGCCATCGGTAGTTGCCCTCCTTGTTGGGTTGGCTCCCAAGCCTAATAAATCCAAAATCTAGGCTACAATGCCTATTTTTACTCTTTTTTTACTTTTGTGCGTATCCGGCGGCTACAATGCCTGTTTATACTTTTTTTTTTTGGGGATTTTAATAAAGTACCACACTTTCGATTTCATGTTTAAGAAAGTGCCACTGTTTTTTCTCAAAATTTATTTAATGCCACACATTTGACCTTTTCCATCCAGTTTTTTTCCAGACATCCATTAGTGCATAGGTGGCAGTTATCCATCTTAGTAAAAGACATTTATGCCCTCGAATCGTCTAACTATAGCTGAGTTAAATCAAATCCTCATAGTGAGTCATTACCGAGTTAAGTCATGAGTCAGAGCATCAACAATCATTCATATTCTGCAACACAACCTCTGGCAGTAACATAAGCCTCAACTCCACATGCAACAACATAATAGCATCACCAACAAACACCAAAATCTCCAACAGAACTGCAAGTTCATCAGCAACAAAACACAACTCTAACCATGTTCACGGCCTCCTACCATATCTCTCTACACTTAGCAAGTACATCAGTTTTCCGGACACATTTCTGGCTGAATTGTCGGACTAGAACATTAGCCAAATCACCAACAAATTCATATCAAAGTTACGTACTCTCTGTTAACTCTTAAACTCATCTTAATCTTCTTACAAACAACCACCAAAAACCATTATTCCAAAGAGACAAACCTTCTTTCATTCAACTGGTTGGCGTCTTCAAACTCCACCAATTCTGCCATCACCGACTCCAGCTCAATCCCTATCCTAATCTCCTCCATTAACATCATATAAATGACACAGAACATCACCAGTTCAAGCCATTACAACATCCATACAAATTCAGTTCATAACCTTGTAAAACAATCCACCAGCACCATGGAAACTAGCCACAAGAACCTTAGCAACATTACACTTCTGTGGACTGAATTCTAGCTCAAAATTCAACCAAAATTGGTCCCGGACTTAACCCAGTTCAGACCATTTCTCGAACAGTGTATGTGCCATTAGTATGCTGTGATGTTTTTAGCAGCTTCCATGCTTCAATCCTACTTGCAAATTCAAATCCAAAGCAAATCTACAAAACACAATCGATATTGTTCTTCTTTAAGATACTGAATGTAAGAAAAACAAAATTCCTTAAGAACTCTAATTAAGAAAGATACCCAAATTAAAAATCAAAAACTTAATTTATCAATTCAGAAACATTCATAAATTAAATTAATACAAAACCCTTTATCTCAAATTGGAGGAATTTTAAAGAAACAACTACGAATTTGATGAATCATTCATCAACCAATGAATATGAACAATCTAAGATTTTTTATAGTTCTAAGCAATTAATTGAAATAGAATATTTGAAATCTGATTGGAAATTTCAAGAACTGGCTGTTGGGTACACATTAATGGTGTTGATTAGAAATTTGGAGATCGAGTTTCTTCCGTGGTTTTTTCTCCTCATGATAGATTGGAACGATGTTCTAATGAAGACGAATATAGGCTCATGAAATTAGGAAGAACATAAATGTGTAAAAATTTTATGATGAGTACTGAAGTTGATAAAGACCTTTGAAAACCATATGAGCAGCAGCAGTAGAAGAGGGGAAGGGGAAGAGGAAGATGAAGGCGTGTTTTTCTGTTTACCGGTGCGAGTGATTATGATTTTGTGATAAGGTTTGCGAGGGCAAATATGTAAAGTGGACAGATTTTGTTGACCAAGTCAACGAAAAATGACCAAATATTTGGGTCAGACGGAAAGGCTAACGGCAGTGGCACTTAATTAATTTTGAAAACAACGGTGGCAGTTTCTTAAACCGGAAATTCAAAATGTGGCACTTTGTTAAAATTCCCTTTTTTTTTTTTTACTTTCTTGCGTATCCTAAATAAGTGGATTTCGCCGGTTTCTCCACTAAACCACATGAAGCTCGAACGACAACATAGGGTACTCCAGAGTATAGTTATCAAAAGAATGGCATGAAAAGTTAACGACTGTCATTACAGTAAAATAATTACATATACAGTAGTTGAGACTTGACATATGCGAAGAGGTTAGATAACTAGCATGTCAACCTATCTATATTTGTCATATAAGTTGATGATTTATGAGAATTTGGAGCTTATTTGGTGAATTAATCTGTCAGACCTTTTCTTTTGTACAGTTTGCTATTCTTTTCTATATTTTTCGTAAGTTTGATTATTATTGGAGGCAGTGTTTCTCTAGGGTAAGGGATCGGTTTCTTCTCTTGTGGGGTGTGTACACAAATTTTGAAGTTAACGAAGGATGAAGCGTGCATCAAGACCTAGTGAGGTACGTATTTGAAGCCCTACTCTTTCTGTTTTGGTTTCGGCATCCCTTTGATAGTTGTTCTTTTTTTTTTTTTTTTTTTTTTTTTTTTTTCTAGATTATAGCACTTGTTTTTCTTTTTCATCTTCAAAAACACAGTTGAACTTCTTCTAGGGTTTTATTTATTTTTATTGGTTTTAATTGGTCACGGTACAGTGCGGGAAGGTAAGACGGAGAAAGTGCAGGATAATCAACAACGGCCTTTTTAAAAGAAAGTTAAAGAATGAAATCATCTGGATAAGAAACAAGAGGAAGAAGTATAGAGATAATAGTAATGATGTTAATTATGCTGCAGATCCTGTTAGTAGCAGTCTTGTTATGGATGATAGCGTCATAACGTACGAGATACTTAGCCGACTTCCGGTGAAATCACTTATGCAATGCAAGTGCGTGTGTAAGCACTGGAAGTCGTTAATTCAAGAAGATCCATACTTTATTGATTTACACCTTAATCGATCAAAAACACGTCCATGTCTCTTTACCATACATCGATTTGTAGATACGAGCTGGTGCATGAGGCCTGAAAAAGATAGAAGAGACCCTGACATGGCTTCAAAGTTTATGAGAAAAAATGCTGATAATCGCAAGTACTTCTTGTCTGCGGAATTGGCTGAAGGGAGAAATGGGGAAGTAGGCATTACTCAAACGACAACGATGAAGAGTTCATTCTCTTACGATGAAGTTCTGAAACCTGTTAATGGTTTGATTTGTTTCATTGACATGAAGGCCTTTGCTGTTCGCATATACAATGTTAGTACCCATGAACTAACAAGGTGGATTAAATCTAACAATAAATCTTCGGCAGGTCCTATGTATTGTTTTGGGTACAGTCCTGCTGCCAAGGAACATAAAGTAATCTGTATCTGGAGTAGAATCGAAAGTTTATCTGATGTAACTTGTGAGGTCTTGACAGTAGGAGACAGTAAATGGCGAGGAATCAATTCAGTCCCTCCTTGCAATATCCGCGGCGTTGATCATGTTTATGCAAATGGTTCCATATATTGGTGCAATCTTAGACAGAGTAAGCTGTTTGATGTTCCTGAGTTCATTGTGGCATTTGATGTTGGACATGAGAAATTTAGAACCATCCATGTACCGAAGCTCATTATAGACCAGCTTATGAACCGGTTCAGATATGTGCCTTTGTTGGTTGATTTAGTGGAAATAAAAGGGTGTTTAGCTTTGAAATGTAGAGTGAATTGTTCCACTGTGAAGCTATGGATATTTTCTGATGACCATGACAATAAAGAGAATATAACAGCTATTGGTGAAGGTTGGACTGAAGAGTCTATAACATTACCATATTCTTGGCCTGTAGACTGGATTCTTGATTTCCATGATGTTGCAGGAACAGACCAAATACTCATTGAATCGGATAGAGGGAATAAGAAATTCACAGGTCATATTTATGATAGGAAAAAAAAGACTTTCAAGGAGGTTAAATTCAGTATATCCTCCTCATCTCGAGACAATTTATACAGGTCCTTCTTGACCACTTTCTCGGAGAGCCTTTTGCCTGTCCAGAAGAAGCTGCAGTGGAATCTTACTCAACCTCAGCCGTGATACTGCACAAATGGCGAACCTGCTTAAGGTATGACCGCTATTGATATGTCAATTTTATATTTAGTATACGCCAATTGGTTTAGTTTGCTAGGGATCTGGTACTGGCTACCGGGATCATTTGCTTTTCTTTGTTTTTGTTTTTGTTTATTGATAAAATGGGACCAAACCCATAACAGCGAGATCTTCTTAAGTTATCTGTTTTCATAGTTTAGCATCTAATTAATTGTTGTTTATGCTTCTTCAAGTTTTCTCGGGCGTGCTCTAACTGAGTTGTTAGCGCTAGAATCTTATAAAAATGCCGTAATTCTTCCATTTGGTATACGCATTCTTCAATGTTGTGATTCGGACTTGTTGCGTATAGAAAATAGTCTCAACACTATGGACAAATGGGCTATACGCTTCTACCACATGGGATTGCCTTAGTTGATCGACTGCGGCACCAGATATTCCTCGAGAATAGGCCTTAGCACCAGAAGTGTGTTGTGTCCCTTGTGATGACTACTACTAGTTAATGTGCATATATAACAGCATCTTCCCAAAGACCATACTTTGATACTTGATTACAATAAATTTATATATACAGAGTTTCACCATAATACAACACCCGCGGAGATCACTATAAGCATATATTCCTAGATGATAGATAAAAGATACACACAACTACAAAATAGCTCACTTGAGCAGACTATATAACAAAGTAGGACAGGTATTTTGCATTCCCTGTCCAAGTTGTATCAATATATACTAGTTGTATAAACTACTACTACTTAGGCATAAAGAATTGGACACGAATGTGCCAGGATGACCTTGATGTTTTATTTTGCTCAGACAAGGTTGGTACTGGCAGAATTTGTTACTTTGCATTGACAAGCATATTTAGCGCGTTCTTCATGTTTGGCCTTGCTCCTGGGGAGATATTCACACAGCCTAAAGCAATTTTAAGAACTGATAGCATCTGACTTCGAGCCCAACTTGATGTTTTGCTGACAGTAGGATCAAGAATTTGATCACGATCAGTTGAATTACTCAATGCCCATTTGGCTAACTCAATCCCCTCACTGACTGCTGGTTTTCCTGTGAGCAACTCCAACAGTATAACCCCAAAACTGTAGACATTCCCTGGCACCGTCAATCTCATTGTGTAAGCATATTCTGCAAAACAGGAGCACATGAACTCAAAATTAGCCATGAGAACTGATACATATTTTTAACTGGTAGAGATGTTCATGCATGCATCTATGACTGAATCATCAAATAAGAACAACTGTATAGAAATGAGGTTTTGTACTACTTTACCTGGAGGAATGTAGCCAACAGAACCAGCAACTGTCGAAAGGCTTCCAGTATTTTTTGACGGGTCAATCAACTCAACAAGCTCAACGTCACCAATTTGAGGTTCCTTTAAGGTCTTTAGGAAGATGCTTCTTGTTGAAAGGTCGAGAAGGAGAATCGAACCACTACTGCACCCATGAAGAAAAACCAGACCTTGAGCTATTCCAACAGCTATACTATAACGACTAGTCCAGTCCAAAACCTTTCCCAAGTTCCCGTGAAGAACCTCAAAGAGAGTACCCTTTTGGGCATACTCATAAAAGAGATAAGCACTATCAGCAGTCAATCCATACGCCAATGGAACCATGACATTGGAATTGTTCAACCTCCCCAGGATCTCTAGTTCTTTAGCAAACTTCTCGCGGCTTCCAAGGTGGAGTATGTTATCATCCCAATTCAGCTTCTTCACATAATAATCTCTCCCACATGGCATAACAGCTTTGTAGTAGGTCGAAAATCTGTTCTTAATTATGATATTCGTTGTATTGCTAACTGACTTCATTGCCTCTGTAAAATCAATATTTGATCTATGGATTCTATTTGCAGTTAATAAATGACCATTGATGACCTGAGGAAGTGAAATTTGTTCTTCAGAATAGGTGTTCACATCATTAACCCGATAATACTTTCTTGTAACAAATAACACAATTGTTAGAGCGATTGCAGCACCGAGAACAACACTGCTAACTGTGATTAGAATAACCTTAGGGACTGAAATTTTCTTACTCCGTGAGGTATTATTGGTAGATGAAGTATTAGTGGTAGTTGAATTGGTGAGACCCTTATTTTCAGAGAAATCAACTACAACAAATGACCCGAATGATGGGAGATTTCCTGAGAGATGATTATTCGAAAGCAATAGCCGTGTCAGAAATCCCATTTTGGTGAGAAATTCTGGGACGTTACCTGAAAATTTGTTGTTGGAGATATCTAGAACCTCTAATGCCCTTAATTCACCAAGTGTTTCAGGGATTGTTCCTTCAAAACAGTTGCTACTAAGATTAAGTGCAATCTGCAAATTTGGTGGGAGCTTTGGAATCCTTCCACTTAGACAGTTTTTTCCCAGTTGGAGTTCTAAGAGAGAATCCAAGTTACTGATTGAATCAGGTATTGAACCATTGAGCTTATTATCATTTAAATTGACATTAAAGAGTTTCTTTAAGCTTGAAATTGCTGATGGGATTGAACCAGTAAGAGAATTCCGACTGATGTTTAACACTGACAAGTTCTGCATTTGTGAAATCTGGTTAGGAATTTCACCGGAGACCTGGTTGAATTGAAGTTTCATAACCTGAAGCTGATGAAGGTTACCTAACTCCTTTGGTAATGAACCAGTTAATCTATTCTGAGAAAGGTCTAACAATGCTAATTTCACACAGCTTCCCAACTCCTTTGGAATTTCCCCACTCAAGCTATTATTACCGAGCTCAAGATAAGTCAATTGCTGAAGGTTTCCAATGCTTGCAGATGGAATGCTTCCATTAAGAGAATTGCTGCCCAGCCGCAACCGGAACAGACTTGTAGAGAGATTTTCTGGAATAGGCCCTACTAGTGAATTATTAGTTAGATCAGCATACTCCAACTTAGGTGGGGAGAGGAGATCACTGGGTATGGATCCCACTAAATTATTGAAACTGAGATCCAAACTCTGCACATATTGAGAAATTCCCTGAGGAATTGTGCCAGAGAAGCTGTTCTGGTTTGCAGCAAGACGAGTTAGGGTTTTGATATTGGAAAGGTTCCTAGGGATTTCACCACTTAAATGATTGGAAGAAAGGAGTAGAGTTTCTAATTTGGAGAGATTTCCAATTGAATTTGAAAGAACCCCGGAAATCTTATTACCACTAAGATCAACCAAATTTAGGTTTTGAAAACTGAAGAGCTCATCAGGAATAGAGCCTGTAAATTGATTCCTTGACAGCTGCAAAATTTCCAAACTAGAAAACCCACTAAAATTGGGCAAAACCCCAGACAATTTATTCTGACTAAAATCCAGCATCTTTAATCCATTAAGTTTTCCACACTCTGTGATAAACCCATCTGGGATTGAAGATAAATAATTCATTGATACATTAAGACCCTCTAATGAATCAATTTGACATAATTCAGTGAGAAAATCAGAACTAGAAAGACCTAAACTTGATAGAGTAATATGAGTTACAGAGACACCAGTAGAACTACAATTCACTCCTTTCCATGAACAAGGATCTAGTTCTGATGTATTATTCCAACTCTTATTATTAATAGAATTTGATAACTTAATCATGATATCTCTTTGATTACTAGAAAGTTGAGAGAAAACAAGAGAAATGAAATTGAAGAACAAGAACACAGAAAAGCAAAGAGAGCCATGATGAACATACCTTGTGGTGCTCATTTCAGTGAATTCTAAAGCTTATCATATGTTTGTGTTTTGGTTTGTGAAGATAAACAAGAGAATTTGTATCCTTTTTTCTTCAAGGATTCTGTTTGTTTGTGGAAATTTTTTTGGGAGGGAAAGTGATGTAGACTTTACCATAACAAAGACTTTGACTCATTGACTGACTAACCAACAATTTGACCCCACACTTTTTAATGTTTCCTTTCCCTTTTCTTGACTTGAGAAAAATCAGACTAGAGTTTTCAAACTGACATTTATGAACAGGTTATGAATTGTACAGACCATTTTACACGGCACCTGATGGAACTGTGTGTATGTTTCTGTGGATCAGGAAAGTATGAATTTATGATCATGATGATAAGACAATCTACCCCAATAAGAGTGTTTGATTGTGAGAAAATATTCGGCAGGTTTGTCAGATGAGTGAGTCCCACTTGGACTTGTAACCTGACTTTTTTTGTCATCCAAAGATAAGATTCTTCGTTGTTTCTTGCGAATGAAAGTTTGTGGAGGATTAGAGTGGCAAACCGCGTTGTCCGTGGAGTAGGGGAAGGTGGTAATCAGAGCAATGCCAATTCAGTCTTCTTGGGTTATTTTCTTGTCACCGATAAGTTGAACACTAACCTTACACACAAGTCAGTCAAAGTTTCATACAACTCCACGGAGAAACCAAGGATCCCTCTATTATTGCTTTTGTTCAAGTAGCCGGTTCTCATATGACCGAGGTATTAAATGGGAACCCATTTTTCATGGTGCGATTGTGGCACTCCCTACATATCAACAACCTAAAAACTCAATACCATCCCTCACTCCAGAATAAAAGTAGTACTGTTAGAGCTTACCCTCTCTCATATTGGCTGGTGAGCGTAACCTCGCGGTCTCATTGGTTCTTTGAGAAACCATTCGTATTCGTCGGATGAAATTTCGTTAGATATGGTGCGTTGATCTGACAATGTGCGGTGTAGATTGGGTGGATTGTTGGGACACACGCGACGGACGGCCCTCATTATTTAGAAAAAATTCTATATTAATTTCGTGTATTTATTGTGAAAATCCAGAAAATAAAGAAAACTACTATATTAATTTTGGACATTTATGATTAAAATAAAAAAAAATCAATTGAACATATTTATGGAATAAAATAATAAGATTTATATTTTTTGAATCTTTTATAATTTCATGTATTTATTATAAAAAATCCAGAAAATAAAAAAACTACTACATTAATTTCGTACATGTATGACTAAATAAATAAATAAAATCAATTCAACATATTTATGGAATAAAATAATAAGATTTATATTTTTTAAATCTTTTATAAGGAAAAAAAATTAGAAATGACAAAAAAAAACTACTATATTGATTTCAGACATTTATGATTAAAATAAATAAAAAAATTAATTAAACCTATTTGTGGAATAAAATAATAAGATTATATTTTTTGAATTTTTTATAATTTCATGTAAAATCCAAAAAATCTAATTTATATTTTTGTGGATCATTTTTAAAGTAAAAAATCTATGGATATATTATAGTATAAAAAAATCTGATTTATACTATAAATATGAATGCAATAATAGACAAAATATCTGATTTGCCTAGACTTTCTAATAACTATAGGTAAAAAAAAAACATTTAATTAATATTAATATCGTTATATTTTGGTATACTTATAGCGTAATAAATGAACGCGCAATTGGGGGATATCAAAACTAATTGGGGGATATAGGTACATGACAAAATAGGGATCCAAATAGCAAAGCTGGGTCACCCTTATGTAATTATTTTTTTAATTCCTAATCTAGCCCTCACTAATCAGGTTTAGTGGTTAATAATAATTAGGAAAATCTTAAGTATTTGGGGGATATATTAGTGTGTGTTTTTATTTTAATTTGTGTGAGTGAGGAGTATAAAGAGAGAGAAAAAAATTTGAGTGGAATTTTTTTTTTTTTTTGAAAATGGAAGATGATTGTGATGAGAGAATTGCAGCAGATGAATCTTTATCTCAACTACAACAACAATCATATCTTCAATCTTCGGTGTATGATAACAACACACAATTGGAGTTATATGATGAACCAACCCCCTTGGATCATGATTTTCGTGACCATGAAGTGTTTTAAGAAGAACCAACCCAAGAAAGTAAACATGTTCAACATACAAGCAACCCCAACACACAGGTAATGCTGCTAAGGGTTCGAAAAATTGATTTTTTTCTTTTGAAACCGCCATTTTTCTCTCGAAACTTGACTTAGTACCGGCATGATCGTTATATGAATACCACGCCAACTAATGCTACCGGCGTGGTATTCATACTCTTTGCCATGCCTGGGTATAAGATATCCCCCATTTTAAAAACTTTTCCTAAGCATGGTCTTTAAACCAACTAAGCATGCCGGTATTCGGTTATGCTTTTTACCTACCAACGAATATTCCATGGAATATTCAAACCGGCATGGTTCAATCCTAACTTACCATGCCTGGGTACTACCGAAAAAGCATCCAGGAATTTAAGATTTTTGTACTCTAATACCGGCGTGGTATATAAAACATCGGGAAAGCCGGTAGTTGATCCCGGCATGCTTTTATAATTACCGCCAAGCCGGTAGTTGGTACCGGCTAGAAAACTCACATATCGAGAATGCGGCTCACATTACCGCTTTGTACCTTGTTTATCAAGAATGCCGGGATTGCCTCTTCCGGCAATTGTGTTCAAGAACATACAATGCCGGTACTGTGTATAATTGTCTCCTCATTTCAAGTGTATTTCTAAAATGCCGGAACATTATTATTCAATGCCGGAACTATAGTCGAGCACGCCGGAAATGGTACCCGGCATGGTTTTTTATTTTTTATTTTGAACTAATTCAATTTTGTTTTCATTTATTCCTTAGATTGTGACATACATTGATCCAATAAATTCCAAACCGCTTGGTAGGATACGTCCGAATACTATAAGATGCCTTCGGTATGTTACCAAACAATACTTTGCACCAAGTTTTTAGAACGTTATGTGGTGATTGCTTGTAATGAACCTTATAATCTTCCATTCTTGTCCTATTGTAGGGAATTAAATCTCCAGCGGAAGCAATTGCTTGGGCAAAATAGACGGCTCTTAAAAACAAGTGTGTGTTGGTGAGGAATACCCAAGGTTCAAATAGGCGTTTTGAGATGGTTTGCGAGAGAAGTGGTGAATACAAGGCGAAGAATAGCCATAACAGAAAGGGTTATGTATATGAAAAGAAGACTAATAGGGTATACAAAACTCATACTAGGAAGGATAATTGCCCCTTTAAGCTTGTATTCTATTTAAGAGACAAAGTAGATGAATGGGATTGTACGGTGTGGTTTGGCCAACATAACCACCCGGATCCGAAAGATTTTAACGGTCACTCCATAGTTGCGAAGCTAAAACCTCGTGAATTCGAGGATGTAAAGATAATGATCAAAGCATGTATCAAACCAAGAGTGATTCTCAGAACCTTCAAGGAAAAGGATGATCAGAACGTTTCTTCTCTAAGTACAATTTATAGCGCCCAAGCAACCATTAGAAGGGTGGAATGGGAAGGGAGGAGCGTTATGCAAGAATTTGAGAAGATAGTTTGGGATCACAACTACACGCGTATCATTAAAAGAGGACCGGACGAAAAGCCCCTTCAAATATTCATTGCGCATCCTTTGCTTTCACAATTGGCTCATACATGTTGTGGTGTTCTTATGATGGATTGCACTTACAAGACAAACAAATACAACATGCCGTTGTTCAACATCGTGGGGCAAACATCGGACAAGGTAACATTCACATTGGCTTGGTGTTTAATGGAAAACGAGAGGGATTACAATTATCATTGGGCATTACGACAATTGAAATTATTGTTCCCGGAAAATCAATTTCCGAGGGTCATCGTAACCGATCAAGATGACGCACTAATGTGTGCTATATCTGATGTATTTCCGGATGCACAAAATTTCCTATGTACGTATCATATAGGTCAAAACGTGACAAAACATTGTCATGCTTTGTTTGAACCCTCTAAGGCGGATATTAAAAAGAGAATGATTGCTCAACTAGAGGAAGATGTTCGCAAGAAGAAACTATCACCCGAAGAAGAAGAAGATGAAAGAGGAAAGATTAAAGAGCGTGTGGACAAAGAACACGATAAAAATCATAAAAAGTGGTTGGAATTTCTAAAGGATTGGGATAGAGTTTATTGGTCTCTTACCGAGGATATATATGAAAAGAGATTGAACATGTTTAGTGCTAAATATAATGAAGTGTATCCAAGAGCCGTCTCATATTGTCGGGAAAAATTGTTGGATAAGTACAAGGAAAAATTTTTGCGTGCATGGACAAACCGGTATAGGCACTTCAAAACCCGAAGCAACTAGTGCAAATGGAATCCGCTCATGGTAGATTTAAAGATCTCATCCAGGTCCGGGCAAGGCAACGTGGTTACGGTCACCGAGGCAATGGAGCAATACTTTAAGGTCGATATCGATAGGATCAAGAAGGCTTTTCGAAAAAGCTCAATGGAAAGGATGACTCGGTTTCTTCAAAATACTAAGTTGCTCCAAGGAATAGAGTTCAACGTCTCTCATTGGGCAATAAAACATATGATGAGAGAAATGGCATATGAGAAAAATTATGGAAAACCGGGTGATGTGTGTATTTGTCCGGACATGTCTTCATTGGGTCTTCCGTGTCGTCATATGCTTGTGAAGTACAAAGAAGTTATACCTATTGAGGTTATTGATCCGTTTTGGAGGCAACTATCTTTTGACCCTCCCCCTACGGAAGCTCCCGGACAATCACCATGGGATACAAATGAAGCAAAGGAATTCTACGAAGCTTACTCATGTGGCAACTCGGCTAGCCGACAAGTATTGTTGAGCCAACTAAGGCTAATTACTCGCCCATGGATCAAACCAAGTGAAGAGCCAGGAAAGGGAGATCCGATAGGTAGACCACAAACTAAAGTTTCAAGGAGAAAACAAAGGAAAGAATTCAAAGAAATGACTCGACGTGAAGAAGAACTCGCGGCTACCAAGAAACGAGATCTATCGCAAGTGAGATTTCGAACTCCGATTCGCGGAAGCCTTCCAATTAAAAGGGTAGACCGAGGAAGGAACCGTTAACAAGTCAACAACAAGCGACGGTTTCCGTATCCACACCAAAAACCGATGGATCGGAGGTTCCAAAGAAAAGGGGGAGGCCACCGAAGGTACCAACGTCAAGCTTGCAAGAACAACAAGTTGAGCATTCCGAAGCCACACCCATAGTCGATGTATCGGAGATTCCAAAGAAAAGGGGTAGGCCACCAAAGGTACCAACATTGAGCTACCAAGAACAACAAGGTGAGCATTCCGAAGCCACACCCATAGTCGATGTATCGGAGGTTCCAAAGAAAAGGAGTAGGCCGCCAAAGGTACCAACATTGAGCTACCAAGAACAACAATTTGAGCATTCCGAAGCCACACCAATAGTCGATGTATCGGAGGTTCCAAAGAAAAGGGGTAGGCCGCCAAAGGTACCAACATTGAGCTACCAAGAACAACTAGGTGAGCATTCCGAAGCCACACCAATAGTCGATGTATCATAGGTTCCAAAGAAAAGGGGTAGGCCTCCAAAGGTACCAACCTTGAGCTACCAAGAACAACAAGGTCAGCATTCCGAAGCCACACCCGTAGTCGATGTATCGGAGGTTCCAAAGAAAAGGGTTAGGGGTAGGCCAAGGAAGTATAATCTCCCGTCACATACCGAAGACATTTGGAGTGTAGAGATTGCAGAGGATGGTTTGGATATAATTAAGCTAAAAGTTGGTAATATGACGATGTATAAGGATTCACAATCGGGTAGGACTCATAGACACTACCCTACGAAGATAGAGTCTTACATAAATCAACTTCCTGAGGCTATTCGTGAGTTTATTGTGTATACGGATGATGTCGATGGAGATGGAAATTGTGGATATCATGCTGTGACCGAACAATTAGGAATCTTTGACACTGCGCTTAGTAGAGGAATGACACCATGCAAATATGCTAGAACGAGGATGGCCGAACAACTTGTGAACAAGAGGAGCTTTTATGAGAAATTGCTTGGTGAAGGCGATATGTTTGATGATATGTATGCTCGAGTATTAGGGCCCGAGCAAGAGATGAAGTTTATTCCTTCTGAATATTGGATGAGCATGCCGCTTTATGGGCATCTAGTGGCGGATACATTTAGATGTGTTGTTCATTATTTTACGCCCACCTTAGAAGTAACATTTACACCAAAGTGGCAAAAATGCGAGGGATCCCTTAAGAAGAGAAGAGTTGTTTTGGCGTTCGTGAACGGTAATCATTTCGTTATTCCAAAACTGAAGGACAATTGTCCATTGCCACCTGTTTGTGGAATGGTTAAAAAAAAGGACCTAGATCCAAATATCTGGAAAGGATGGATGTCATTGTATGAGGAGAATCACCAATTTTGGGATGCGTTGGCCTTATCAAAGAAACCTCTTCAAGAGAAGGACAGGAAATTTCATACGTGTGGAAGCGACGAGGAGTAATTTGGATATATGTAATTCACTAATACGCCACCTTTTTTTTTTTTGGAAGTTTGCATTGTAATCATTAAACCATAAGCTATGTACGTGCCGGCATGATTTAATTCAAACTTTGCAATGCCGGAACTTATCCGTCATATAAATACTTTTCTCTTTTATGCCGGCAACTAACCATAAGTACACAGAGATATTAGATTAAGTTCCGGTATTACAAATAACTTCAAGATAATGCCGGAACTGTAACAACATCAATTATTCGTAAAGGAAAGATAGAGTACCGGCACTACATTCAAAATCGTATCATTGCCAAATTGTAACTTTCTTTATTCTTGAAAGAAAGCGATTTCCGCATGGATGTTACAATTTCGACCATGCCGGTTTTGAAAAATAGAAACACAATGTTTCATATAGATTCATCAATATATTATGTTCTAAGCCAAAAACAGATGAAATCAACATCTCAAAAATTTAGCAAAGACTAGAGTGTTTAACGAACCACATGTAAAGTTAAGATGTTCCAAACCGAAAACAAATGAAACAAAGATTTCAAAGTTTAGCAAGACACACACATAAACATAAACCGACATTAGATTGTTTAAATACATATCTAATACTATAAAAGAAACAGTAACAAACATCTTAGATCACTCGGTCCTTGGCTTCTTGTGAGCCCTCTTTTTCTTTGGAGTCCACAAGTCCTTTGCATTTGGATCTTCAATTTTGTCTATCTTCTCATCAACTTGTCTTCATTTCTTCTCAGGGTCAGCACCTCTCCTTTCTTGATCTTGCATTTAAACCAGTTTCCCAATTTTCCTAGCCGCGAACGCTGTTGTTATATATTTCCATTAGTACGTTATAAGTTTATAAGTTTATAGGTATACATTCAAACGATAGGAAGTGAACCAGAATTACGTACCAACAAAAGGAGAGTCTTTTCAAGTACGGGCACAGTAGGTTCTGCAAGAGTTTCTTCTTGTGGATGCACTGTTTCGTTGGCCGGGCGTACAATATAAGGATGTGAGTACCTCCGATGACCTCTGAGGTAGCCTGGTTCCGACTCATAACCGTTTTCCGCAAATTCCCAACCAGACATGTCCAGTTGTTGTTCTTCCCTTTCATTCCAATGTGAAACTACATGAGTTGGTTTGTAAACTACCAGCGTATGTTGTTCACCTGATACGCATTGAGGTAAGACATGAGAAAATTTGGCATCAGATTCACCCTTAAGTGTTTTCTGTTTGTACCCAAGTTGGCGCATCACACGGAGAGGGTTATGCATAACAAATCCTTTTGGATGAAACAATGGTCCGTTGTAAAACGCTACATTGTCATGCCTTGGAAAGTGAACTCCTCTTTCGTTCTTATATGGGTCAAACACAACATCTTGGACAGCGATAGAGTCCAAAGCCTCCCTTATGGTGAGTAACCGAGTTTTGTTATTGGGCTTCGGTTTATTGTCGAAAACGTATTTCTTGGCTATAGGAGTTTGTGGATCTAAACCATGCGTTGACGACTACAAATATTTGTACTCATTGAACAATGTTGGGAAGTGTTCATAAGCCCACACCTACGCAAATGAAAGATCGTTCCAATGAAATGTATGTATAAGAAAAGAACTAATTGGAAAAAAAAATAACTAGTTCACCTTACCTGTAATACAGTGAAATTCCCATTAAATTGACGGCAAGTGGCTTTAGAAGATCTTCGCATCTCCGCCAAAAAATGTGCCAAGAAAGCAGTGCCCCATGAGTAATCATGAACCTCCTCCAAGGGATCCAAGTATTGTAAGTTGTTCATATGCACCAAGTTACCATTAGAGTCAGGGAATATTGCGATGCCCAAGAGGAACAAAAGATAAGCAACGGTAGTTTGCTGAATTTGTTCGGCATTCAAATCCTTGCCCATCGTATTCCCAAACAACTGTTTGAGCTTTACGACTTTAATATTCTTTGTCATGGTTTTCTTTTTCATGTACATATTTGCTTTTGTCGTTTCCTCATCCCAACCAAACAACCTTTTAGTCAGATCATATATCTTGGACCATTCTAGGCTCTTACCGTCGTCATTTTTGTTAACGGCTTTTCCTCGGATCTCTAAACCCAATATTCTCTAGACATCTTCAGGGATAATGGTCATCTCGCCAAAAGGAAAATGCATAGTATCAGTTGAAGCATAAAACCTCTCCAAGAAGTAATTTGCCGTCACTTGATCAGTGGCCACACAGTATTCTACCGCTGGATACAACCCAGATGCTCTTACTGCCGCTTGAACCTCCAGACACTCCCCTTCCAAATCCCATGTATCCATTTGTTGATGGCGGCAAACACGGAAGGCTTTCTTGTGGTCCTATCAAAACACACCAAACAAACATTCAATTCACCTGATCATATATAAACAATATAATAACTAGATGCAAACGTCTTACATAAGTTGAATAGATCCAACGATCCCAAGAGTCCTTGTAGTCAAATAAAAGTTTGGGATCTCTCTACTGACCCTGAAGTGTTTTCCATCACTGCGTTGTGGAATCATGTCATATAGTTTTGGGAGGTGCTTTGGTGGCTTCTTTCCATCTTTGTCATCGTCTTCAACTCCAGGTTGTGAGGATGACCCACCTGATCCATCAGGAGGTACATAATTCTCCCACTGAGCAGCATCATCGCTGCTTGCATCTCCCTCCTCCGGGGATTATCCCGGATCGTGAGCTTACGACGTTCGGATCATATCTACTACGTCGAGATCGAGAAGACTTGGGTTTTCCTTCATCAACACTTTTCCCTTTCCTTTCTTCATTTTTGGAGCCATTGACCTACTAACAAAATGAGTTTTAAAAAATAATGAAACAGAATTCCGCATGGTAAATGAACATAACGATAATGCGGTACCAATCCGGCATTGTTTTGTTAATTAGTTTTACGCCGGTTTGTCAATTCCGGCATCTTATATAAATGAACTACCATGCCGGTACAAAGAGAATTGTCTACAGAGATTTTTAAAAATAAGGAAACAAATACCGGACATATTCGATGAACATAACGATTCTGCCGGCACTTATCCCGGCATTTTATACTAAATGAGTTACATGCCGGTTAATTAGTTCCGGCATTGTATGTAAAAAAATTCCATGAAGGTATTAAGATAATTATCTACAGGGATTTAACAAACTAGGGTAAACAATGCCGGCATGGCTAGTGAACATTACGATTTTTCAGGGTTTTTCTAATAACTTGCATGCAATAGGAATTTCAATTCTCTCAATATTGGAAGTTAAATTCACTGAATTCAATTTCAATTCACTAATCAATTTCAATTTCACTATAGTTTCACTAAGAATGCTTCAATAAACATAAGACATCACTTACCTCATCATCTCTGTTATTTTCTCATCATT
Source organism: Papaver armeniacum (assembly GCA_023531295.1). Classification (NCBI taxonomy): domain Eukaryota; kingdom Viridiplantae; phylum Streptophyta; class Magnoliopsida; order Ranunculales; family Papaveraceae; genus Papaver; species Papaver armeniacum. The sequence continues at coordinate 211,712 of JAJJWW010006087.1, read as the reverse complement.
AATTGTATCTTGTTCAATAGATGCTTCTGATTTCGATTTACCACGAGGATTTGGTTTTGGTTTTTCAGGAGGTTTGCGAGGACCCATTCTTCTTGTGGTTCGAAGAATTGAATGAGTTTGGTTTGGAAGATGAAACCAGGTAATGGAGTTGAGGGGTTCTACAATTTCTTTGTAAAATGCTAAGTAAAAACAAAAAAATAGAGAGATGGAATCGTTTCCATTTTATGTAGTATTGGAGTTTGTAACCGTCAAATAAAGAACCAAATGAATTGAATGAGGAAGTTGGTGGCGGTTACAAAGGGGGGATAATTAGTGCGACAGTTACAATGGGGAAGAATAAGGAATTAGAATTCCGGCACCACATACATGCTAAATTTAACGCCGGAACACATATAATGAAACATCTCAATCCAATTTCAACTAACATCAGTTCTCGGGACGAGATTCAAGAAAAAAAGCAGCTTCAAAATGCCTAAAAGGCTCTTTGAACAACTTGAAATATGCTTCATGAGCTTCATATCTGTTCCCTCTACATCTTGCAAGAAACTCGTTGTATTTGCGACATAATTTGATGAGTGCAGTTGTTCGATTGCGTACAACAAGATCAATGTATTCTATTCTGCGTTTCTTACAGTACAACAAGTTATTCATTGAAGAACCAGTCCTAACTAGCCCCCAAAAAAGATCCGAAGGGCGGTGATCTTCCGGCAAATCCGATACTATGGAGTAGTTTTTAATCCACTGGGTTTCTTCCTCAACATCCGCTTCTATCTTAGCTTGTTTTTGACGTTCAACCTCTTCCTCAACCACCGCTTCAATCTTACCTAGTTTTCGACGATAATGTTCAATCTTTGCTTCCTCTTTTTCTTCTCTTTTCCTCTTAATTATCTCTTCTTCCATTGCGGAAATTGACTTGGTGGTTTCTTCCGTCCTTCTTACTTTTTCTAGTATTGGGGCAACTGAGTTGGTGGTGGTTGATGATTGATTTCCTATCGCATTGCACAATATGTTCCTCATACGTTTTTCTTTTTTCGAGTGAATTGATGAACTTGGTAGTTGGTGATTGATAATCCATCAGAGAGATGTCTTTGAGCTAACGTTGTTTTTGTTTAGGTATCAACTGCAATGGGTGTATCCATTCCTTTAAATAGATGAGGACATAACGGATATTTTTTTAGGTATCCCGGCATTGTAAGTAACTTAGATCCCACGCCGGCACAGCTCTTTACTGGTGTATGGTAAAAAAATTGTCCATTAGGCAAAGAAAGTAATTTTCCGGCATTGATTGTTGGAAGTACGACCATGCCGGGAGTACAAGCCGGCACACTAAAGTTTTTCTATCCAACGCCGGAACTTAATTATTGTAGACAGTATTGTAACACCTAGTCCCGGCATAGATATATACAATATCTATGCCGGGATTCTGATTGTATTGTATTATGCTAACAAAATAAAATAAGACGGAACTATAATTTATTTCAAATGTAATCCTTGTCGCAGGAAGCACGAATGCACTTAGCACGTGCATCAAGCCTTCAAACCACTTGGTGACCCAAGCGGACGAGTTATAGTCTCGTGAGGGTTTACATAGAGATGTACCCACAAAACACTACGAAATACCAAACCAAACACACTAAAAATCTAACCAAATACCAGAAAAACCTAAGCAAATACCACTAAACTATCAATCTTCTTAAGAAGAATCCGTTTCCGATTCACCCAGCTGGTGGTATTCAGTGACTTTGGTTACAATATGGTTCACGTTGGCTTCAAACATGAATGCTTCTCCCTTTTCTTGTAAGTAACGCGTTTTCACGGCTTCATGCTACAAAAACAACACACAAACTTTGTTTGTTACATAAAAATTGAAAAAGAGTAGACTGTGTCGAATTATTCATAAAGATACTTACAAGTTGTTGAGGGGACAATCTATTGTGGCTAGCGTGCTCGATCCGGTGTTTCATTTTTAGATACTTAACCACAGCATTTAGGATGATGTAGTGTCGTTGCTCAATTTGTTGAGCAGTTCTTCCTTTCGGGTTACCGTAATCGTGAATAAACTTGCTAAAAATCTTCAACCACATGGAATCCCGCGTGTTGTTATCTATAGTTGAAGGACGAGTTTCGGCGTACCATGCTTGGGTGATTGTTAAATCTTCCTTGGAGTCAAACGATGCCATTTTTTGTATGTGGGATTAGGTACTATACTAAGCTATTTATAGATGATTTTTCTAGGGTTAAAGGGTTTGCCTAAGCTAAGAGTCTCAAGGATATATATAAAAACACACGAGTTTTGGGTTGTTGGGTCCAAGTATTGGCTGTCTTTATATAGAGAAAAAACTCAACGGCTAGTATTTTTGAAATCACCAAAACTACCGGCATTGAAGTTAATGTGACATACGACACCGGTACTAGTAAATTTCTTCTCAGAGATTATGCCAAATATATAATTACTACCGGCATGGTATAACAACATGGTTTAACGCCGGCACACAATACCGGCTTTAGGTGTATAATTGCGATTATGCCGGTAGTTGTTAATTTCAAAAAAAAAAACGGCTAGTTTTTTGAAAAATATGACCATTGGTGCTTCATTTCTATATAATACCTCCAAATCCTTTGCAAAATTCTAAACAAAGCAACCACCAAATAACGAAAATCATTCTCTCAAGAAAGTAAGCCTCAAAAAAGAGATCAATCAAGCACGCTTCACAAGCAATGGGAGATTCATCATCAGCCTCTATTTGCAAAGTAAGTAGATTCAACATTTCTAACAATATATGGACACTTAAAATATTCACTACTATGACGCATAACTAATATATTCTTCTCTTACAGAATCATCATTACGCGTGTCAAATTTGCAAGTCACCGTCTCATCTAGCCATGGACTGTCCTTTTATTTATTCAAAGTGTAGAAGTTGTGATGGGACACGCCGATTTTGGATTGCAAAAACTGATGATGCTGAAAATGGAAGAATGTTTCTAAGGTGTTTGAATTACCCAAAGTGCGATGAATTTCAATGGTTTGACAAAGCTGTTGAACTTGCAAAGTCAAGAAAAGACCACAAGGGCCAATGCAAGCCTATCGATGGGTGTGATGGGTGTTATATGAAGGGAAAGGAATATGTTGAAAGAGAAGATGAACCAATTAATATTTTCCTCGACACCGAAATTCTTGACGATGTCTTCGAAGATATACGCGAAAGATTCAAAGGCTCCGCAATTGTTGAAAAGGAATGGAAATAGATTATGAGATCCTTTATAACCAAATTTGATCCATTTCATGTCGTTTAGTACGTTTTCATTTAATTTTCTAATCCAATGTAATAGATTACATAGGAATGAATTAAGAGAGCGTTCGTGAAGAACTATCACTGCAGAGTTCCGGCATATAATCAATCAAGATTAGAGTGCCGGTTTTGTAACCATAATGAATTTATTTAAAAATACTGTTCCCGCATAAAGGTAGATAGCGCATCCACGCCGGAATTTGTAACCTCTAGCATGAATTTAGATAATACTTTCATGTCGGTACCTACCTACATCTATACAGGAACATGGAACTTTTAGTATGGAAATACCGGTACGGTTTTGTAGAACAATTTTTGTGCCAGTACCAGTGACCGACATAGAATTGACATAATATTTCATGCTGGAACTTGTACCGGCATCCTAGTAACCTTTTCCATGCCGACAAGTCTCGTAATATAACTTGCAAATATAACAATTCACTACAAATTTAAATTTAAACATGTTCAAGCTAACAAAAACAAACTAGATCGTGCTTAAATGTTCAAAAGCATACCAAACTACTAAAGAGTAAACCATGAATTTCAAACGAGAACAAGTTAGAAATTGATCAAGACGTAACAACCACCATCCTAATGAAAGAAACACAATCAAGAGCTAATCACTCGGTCCTTTGCTTCTTTTGGGCCACTCTTTTCCTCGTTTCCACGAACAAATCTCTTGCACTACTGTCGGTTTCTTCAATTTTATCAAGCTTTTCCACAACTTCCTTCATCTCTTCAAGGGATAGCACCTCTCCTCCCGAGTACTTGCAACCCAACATCTTCTTCAACTTTCCAAGCCGACGCCGCTAGTTTCATACATACAACACATAATTAGTATATATATGCTAATATAAAATTATGTGTACATTAAACAAGAAAGCAATTTACAATACTTACCAGCAATCCAACGGTCTTATTAAGTTGTCTCGTCGTGGGTGGTGCCGCTATAGGAGTTGGAACGGGAGGGTTTTTCGGGGGTGGAACTTGGACATCTTCAGGCCGCACAACAAGTGGATGTGACCATTCCAAATAATCATGAATGTAGGATGGGTCAGCTTCATCACCGTTGGTCGCAACCTCCCAATTAGTAATATCTACCAAACGACGTGGTTCCCTATCCCTCCAGTGTGTTGCTTCGGGAGTTGGATCATACTCTACCCTCAACCTTGTGGAACTTGACATGCAACGAGAATAATCAAGAAGGTACCTTTCAGTGGAGGCTGTCATGAAAATAGGTAATTGCTTGTATCCAATTTGCCGCATCACACGTCGCGGATCAGCCATAACGTATCCCTTTGGGTGGAACAAAGGACCTTGGTATAATGCAACGTTATAAAACCAAGTGTATTGACGGTTATCTCTAGCCTCCTTGTAGGGGTCGAACACAACATCCTTGGTAGTCATCGCGTCAAGTGCCAATCTCATTTCTATCAATCGACCATTGTTACCGAGCTTCGGATGGGCGTTGAACTCGTATTTCTTTCCTCTAGGCTCCTGGGGTCAACAACGGGATTAAACTTCAAGAAGGGGTGGTCCTTGAACAATGTTGGGAAATGTTCATAAGCCCACACCTATACAAATTTGAAATGATACATATAAAAGTCAGTAAATTTTGTTTCTAAGTACATAATAAGGATACACGTGAACAATATAAATAAGAACATAAGTTTAAAAACATAAGTACACGGAGTAGAGTGAAATTCCCAACGAATTGGTTTGTAACGCCTTAGAGGCCCTTCTCATCTCCGCCATCAAATGTGCAATTGCCACGGTGCCCCATGAATAGGTAAAGACCTCGTCCAACGGATCCAAGTACTGAAGGAAGTTTGCACTAACCCTGTTGCTACTAGTGTCGTGGAATACCCGAGTGCCCAAGATGTATAACAGTACGCAGCGGTCAGTATAACGAATCAGGCGGGGTCCCATCTATCCTGCACACTTCTTTTCTTTGTGTTTTCAAACTTCTTCTTAAGAAGGGTCAGTTTGAATGTCTTTGTCCTACTAACCTTAGATACATAGAAGCTTTCCACAGACTCTTTGTAGTCCCAACCTAACAACTTGTGAGTAAGCTCGTGCAACTTCGTCCATTCTAGCTCAAGGTCACCTCATTCTGCAATTGATTTGCCGGTAATATCCAAGCCTAGAATGTTCTGCATCATCTCGGGATCAAGGTCATCTCTCCAAACGGGAAGTGCATGGTATCCGTTTCACCATGATACCTTTCGACGAAGCAATTGATCGTGACAATATCTGGCTTCACATAATTTTCAACCAAAGGATATAGACCAGATTCCTTTACTATTGTTTGGACATCATCATGCTCTAGAGACAAATCCCAATCAGCCGCGGCTTGGTTTCGGCAAACACGCACAACCTTCTTATGATCCTACAATTAAGAGATAATACGATTAAGATATCTTAAGAGATTTTGCATAAGTACAGTACATATGCACGAGATAGAAATTCTTACATAGGTCTGATATATAGTACGAGCCCATGAGTGCTTGTAGCCAAATAGAACCCGATCATCAAAAGAAGTCTGCGCCCAAATTTTACCACGTTCGAGGTCGGGTATCATGTCATCAACATGAGGAAGGTGCGAACCTTTAACTTTTACTTTGCCTTTGCCTTTCGCCTTGGCTTGTGTGAGTTGTTGACTTGGACCACCTTCTTCAACTACTCCTTGGCTTTGGTTTTCTAATTGAGTTTGATCAATCTCATTGTCTTCCTTCTCACTTTCCTCTTCATCTTGCTCATCTTGCTCATCTTCCACCTCAACAAAATGCAGAGGTTTCACGGATTGCAAGAATACTACGATCACGACCACTATCCCAAATATCCCCTCTTGTCTCAAAACCCAAACGCTTTTTGTTATTCCCTCGAGGAGGCAGAGACTGAGGAGTATCAAGACCATCCTTCATTTTTTTCCTAGGCGCAGCAGCTTTAGCTTTCCTTTGTTAGCCTCCTTTGCTTTGGCTTCCTTTGCTTTAAATCTAATTCAAAAGAAGCACTAACTTTCACTTCTAATACCGGCATACATTAACAAAGAGCAGACCATACAAGTATAATAATCTTCCATGCCTAGGGTTAACGTGCCTATACAAAAATAAATATCGAAGATGCCTAGGTATAGTATATGAATGTTTACGGATAAGTAAACACCACTACCGGCTTTTAAGTATAATGAACATCCATGCCTAATACAAGATGCACCTGCTTACATAAACAAATGTAGAGGATGCCAGTACAACCTGGGAAATTCTGGAAACTTAACACGACTACTGCATATCCGCATAACAACATTTAATGCCTAGGATTAAAGTACCAAAGATGAAAAATAAAATGTCGAAGATGCCTAACCAATACTAAAGTTCCCGGATACTAAAATTAGAGTTCCGGCATTCATTCTAAAATACAAACTTTACGCCAGACAGCTACTTAAATCCAATTGTTTTCTCAGTATACCACGTGGTCTTCAACCTAGATTGAGTGCCAGATCTATTTACGGCGTGGTATTCATCCTAGATCGCATGCCGGTTTCAATACCGGTGCGGTATTCATACTAAATTGAATGCCTAATTACAGAACCTCAAAATTTGCGTTAGGGTTTCGCGATTTTGACGTAAACCCATAGCTACAAATCAAGTGAAACACTAATTAAATAGTTCAAAATGACTAACCTTCTCACAGTAAGCCATCTTTGTTGCTAATAGTTCATCGTCCGATAACTCGCTTCTTTGTCTTCTTCCTCTTGAGCAATCAAACCAAGTCTTTTTTTCAATTTCTGTTGAACAATCGTTCTTGGGTTCGATTGACTTGGATTTGATTGACTTGGGATCGATTGGGAAGTTGTTTTCTTCCGTGGAGGCATGGTTTTGATTCGGGTAGGTTAATCGACGAAGAAATTTTTGATTTAACGATTAATCGTCGATGAAGAACGATGGTGTGAACGATGAATAAGATGAAGGGAAAAAAAACGAAACCTAACTGAGAATGCCAGAACTCAAAATGGGGGATATTTGATTTGGTTTTTGATTTTATGTTTTAGTTGAAAGGGTATAAAAGTCTTTTCATAATGTTTTTTAATTAATATAAGGGTGTTTTAGTATTTTCGCCCCCAAAAAACACCCTTAGCAGACACCTTTGGTTGGGGGAAGTAATTCATATCCCCCAATTAGTTTTGATATCCCCCAATTGCGCATTCAAAAAATCTGTGAATTTTTATTAATAAGGTAAAAAATCCTAGCAAAAAAATCTTTGAGAAATCTAAAAATTGGATTTGCCTAAGCTTCCTTCTTTATAAATTAAAAGAAAAACATTTCATGCCCTTTTCAAATATCGACGATTTCTATTTCCAGACGATATGTTTCATATTTTTTATACAAAAAAGTTGCAACAACTAATTGTGAATCTGTAACTATCTAAAAATAACGTAGCTCTCCAAAATTATAGACATTGCACTCCAAAATTATGAAAATTACATAACTTTTAGGGGTTATATTAGTATTATTTCTTATGGAATTTTTGGGCTTGGTCGTTCTATATATAAAGCACTCAAGTGAAGCCAAGAACTCATCGTTTTATGATTTTGCTCATATTCTCCTATTCTCATCGGGTATGCTTCTCACTATTTGTATAATCATCTCTGATATTGTTTCAAGTTTTCTCCTAACCCTATATTTTCATATTAGTTTCTTATTTTATTTTCGTCATTATCATCCCTCTTCTGATTAAGGTTGTTGTCTTTCCTATTGAATCACTTTTTTGTTTTATTTTGCAGGCAACAGTCGATTACTACAAGATCATTACTTTTTAAGGTACAGTTTATAGAGTGGCGATGCATGTTCCAAACTTGTTCGTGGTGTGTTTTGTATTTTTCCTTTCTAAGCAGAAGAACGGGACAACCAGTGCCAATGTTACCACGTGGTGTAACTGGTGCACTAACACTTGCGGGTCTATCATTTGCTGTTATTCTAATATATACCAAGGCCTTGCAGAGGTGGTGGTTTTTTTTATTGTATATATGAAACTACTGAATATGTGAAACAGAAGTGACCTCAGGAAACTACAGGACTTTGCTTTAATACTAACTCAGTTTGTGTTTTTAATTGCTGAGGTATGCATACTACAATCCCTTGACTTGGGTGCAGCCAAAACTTCAAGTGTGAATTGGTGGATTTTGTCGCTGTCTGATTCCAATGGGCAAAAGATATATTAGGCTTATTTCATTTCATATCCTTGGTAATTTTTTGGACCCTCCTATATTAGCTGCAGTGTTTTCTACAATGGGAGAATCAAAGATTAGCAAGTTATATCTTTTTCTATTTTTTATTTTATCTGATTTAATATGTTTTTCTGTTGTGCGATGATTTATTACCAGGTTGGACCGGAAAAAATAAAATGTGGTTTTAACGTTATTTTACGATGCTTCTGAAGTAGAGAATAAGAGACTGATGAACATGACAGTGTTGGTGAATTTATTATTGACGCTTAAGGGGTTGTAATTTGTAAGTGTAATGTTCTATACAAGGAAAAAAAACAGTGACCAATGGTGCAAAATACAAGCGCATATAAACAAAGAATTACCATCCAGCATAATCCTTCTTGGTTCTCTGTTGTGAGATATACAATCCTTTGTGTGACCCTTCGTTTTTGATGTCCTAGCATATTTTTTTAGTATGTAGTGTCTCTAACTCAAGACACATCTTGGTGTTTTGCAATACTATCACTGTCTCTAATGGATTTATTCGTTTGCATTTTGATGGAAGTCCTACGAATAACTATCTCAGGTACAAGTTAATGATACTGAAAGGTGTAGGTATTGGTGTTCCAGTTTTTTTTTTTTTTATGCTGGTAATAGTTTCATCCCTGAGCTCCTTACATTGACTTTGAGAATAGATGTAAGGGAATTTTCTTCAATTATTAATTTAACGTTCTGTAAAATTGATTTTCATATTGTATCAATTTTGATTTTTTTGTTTTCTAAAAGTTTTCGTCTTATTCCGTGTTTATTTTAGAAATACTACAACCATAAGTTGAAATTCAAAACTCCGCTGACACTTTTTCCGTTTACCAGGCAAACCATGAATCCATTATAAGAGGATCCAATTGTAACTTAAGTTAACAAAGCAACTAAGATATTTTACATCATTTTTAATATCGATGATTATCAATTATTGTGTAACCTTATGACAGAGATGAGGAACAGTCAACAGAGGAGACACAAGAGTGAAGATGTTAAGAGAGCCGAAGCAATATTCGAGGTTAATCCAATAGTTTTCCTTCTGTGCGCAGTTTGCATTGGCCATATAGTCGAAAGTCCTCTTTTCTATGGTAGAGCATTTTATACGTACATACATGTTAAGCTAGCATCAGGCCAGTAATCGTGAGAGAGCAGTAAAGATTTTGCGCATCCAAAACATGACTAGCTATCTTAGCTTAGTCTGAATTATGGTGGGTGTTCGGGGGTCAATAAAATGACATTAACTATTAACTGACCAAATCTATCTGACAAAAAAGATTTAGTTCTTGCCTTCTTGCATCCTAATTAAGTCAAATATAGCTAACGCATATATGCCTTTTCTTTTGGAAGGGCAATATCAAAAATCTAAGGTCGAGATGCTTATGCATCTTAAGTTCAACGTATGTATATTTGTACTTTGAGCAATAAACTTTGTTTTGATAAATAAGTATCTTATGTGTTATTTTTCGTTTTCCGCCATGTCTAAATTATAGCCACTCAACCAAGATGGCGAGATATTTAAAATTCATTGTTATTATTTATTATTATTAAGAGTCTGGCAAGTAGCGTGATTGCAGTATAGAGAATTTTGTTTGTGACTTTGTAATTCTTAACTCTTAAGTTGCGTCTTTACTCCATTTGTGGTTTCATTTATTCTTTTTGGATTTTATTTTTTCGTTGAAATCAAAAAGGAAGAGAAACTCTCTTTGAAGATACAGTTGATGCCGGTGATAGGGATGGACGACAAAGATGATGTAGATCGTGTAAGGTTTTTCTTTATTTTATCAACACTTTTATCATTTACAGTTAGCATTTTTAGGGTAGTGCTTAAAATATTTTTGGTGCACAAAGTTTTGGTTTTGTGAACTCTCATCAAGGAGTAGGAATATGTAGACATTTCTGATGAATCATAAATATGATATATAATAAAAATTGGTCGGTCAAAACCATTTTAGGATTGGTGGATATTCCCTCTACATATATGTTTTTGGCACCTTTTGTTTTTAGCCCTTGCTTAATTAAAATGCCGGATACTTTCACCTAAACAAAGAGATATCTTTGTTTACTTCGGAATCGTTCGTATAATGGACAGGATGCAAACGCTTACAAAGGAGTTGGGACTTGGGAGTGGTGATCGCCGAAGCTTTTTTGAGGAGCCAAGCAATACCCATTACAATTCAAATGGTATTGGATGTCATATATAGATCATAAATTTTAAATACCCATTACAATTTTGAATTGTCATATCTAGTTTTACCTAATCTTAAATGTCACGTATAAATTTTTGGATTGGCTTCCAGGTCACAAAGAAAAATCTTAGGCAACATGTTAAATTTTAAGCCGTTGTCACACGTTAATTTACATTACATTATAAATTAAAAACTTCTCATTCTGACTTTTCAAAATTTTCTTATGATTTTTAAAATAGACTTAAAATCTTAGGATTTTTTTTTTAAGCATGCAATTTATTAAATTAAACGGAGATTACACATGGGAATGTTATGCCCATAGAGAGTTTATGGGTGATGGAATTACATTGTCCCATACTGTTGTTGCGAGCTTCCCTATAGAGCAATCATCTGCCGCTCGATTTGCTAGACCGTCTGCTGCTTGATTTCCTTCTCTGTAGACGTGCCTAATAGTATATTGCTGAATTTGGGTAAACCTATACTTGATTTCTGCAATCTGATTATAAATATACCATGGAGCGTCGGTGTCCGAGGTTAGAAATCTCGTTAAGTTCTCCGAGTCTGTTTCAGATTGAACTTTTGGCCATCCACATTCCGTCGCCGTTCTAGAAGCGATGAGCATGGCCCAAGTTTCTGCTGCAAGTGCAGTCGTGATACCCAGTGGTTGTGATATTGCTAAGACTGTTTCGACTCCCTCGTTTCGGCATATAATACCTGCTCCTGCTATTCCGTGATGTCCCCTTGCCGCTCCGTCCGTGTTAATTTGATCCATTCTGAGTGGGGTTTGAGCCATCTCACGAAGATGGTTGTTGGTGCTAGCGTTGTTTGCGCTGGGTTTGGATAAGGTTGCATCCCAGGTAGTACTGGCGGTAGGTGGTTTTGAGCCCAGATATATTCTTGCTGGACTTTGATGTCCATCTGCATTATATTCGTTGGATTTGGCAGATGTTGGAGATAGACTACATCGTTCCTAGATATCCATAAGGACCAAAAAAGGAAGCAAAAAGTTGTGGTGACTGTGGAAGGAGCTTTTGTTTTGAGGAGTATGGAAATTGTCGTTTGATGGGGCAGTGAGGTGGGGATGCTCTGAGTAGGGTTTTGGATGTTTGCGAGATGATGTAGTAGGAGGTTCCAGGAGTCGATGGCTGTTTGACAATGAAGCAGAATATGACTGGACGTTTCAGGACTAGAACTGCATTGTGGACATATGTTGGAGTTGGTGAGTTGGATGCGGTTGAGAAGGTTGAGGGTTGGTAAACCCTCATTAATTGCTTTCCACAAGAAAAGCTGTACTTTGGGGGGACACATGAGTGTCCAAATGAAGGTAGTTGGTGGGAGGGGGTTTGATGGGTTTGCGCAGTGTCTTCCATAAGGCAGTTGTATCCTGACGCCGTCGTATATTTTTTACTTTTGGTAAAAGGCCAAATGATCTTGTCATGTTGGTTGCTTTGTGGGATGGGAATGCTGACAATTCGTTGAACTATGGGTTGGGGAAGTAGATTCAGCCTATCATGGTTCCAGTTCCTTGTTGATGGGTTGATGATGTCAGCAACCGATTGTATAGGATAACATAGGGCTGGGTTAATGTTATTATTGAATTGTCCAGTTTGATTGGATATGGATGTTTAATCTGTTCCCTATTTGATGGAAGAGATGATGTCTGGAGGTTGGTATGAGCGATGCCAGTTGTCTCCATTGTGGGCTGTGAGATGAAGGGAGGGGAGCGATGTTTTTCAAAAATGGGTGTCTGTTTGAGGTATTTCGCATTATATAATGTGGCTAGTACAGAGGTAGGTTTTTGTGAATGTTCCAGATTCGTTTCATGAGAAGTGTTTTGTTTTGCTCCTTGCTTCTTCTGATGCCTAGTCCTCCCTGAGCTTTAGGTTTGTATAGCTTGTCCCTTCCTAGTGGGTGGAGCTTCTTGATGGAAGAATCATGGCCCCAGAAGAAATTTGTTGTAATATGATCTATTTTTTTGTGGATGTGTATAGGAAGGGTTTGTGTTTGCATGAGGTGATTGGCTGTAGGGGTAAGAGAGGATTTTATGAGTGCGAATCTGCCAGCTTGGTTTAGGCATTTAGTCATCCAACCTTTTGCCTTGCGAGTTAAGCGCTGAAGGATTGGGGCAAAAATATGCCTGGAAGATCTTCCATGTTTAAATTGCACTCCTAAATAGGTTGGGGGGTTTGATGTTGTTGGCATATTGAAGGCTTGTTTTAGTTCATCTAGTTGGTGTTGTTCTAGCTTTGGGTGATGAATGATAGTAGATTTTGATGTGTTGATGTGTTGACCCGCCGAATTTCCATAAGCTTGTAGCAGATGTTTGAGGTGATTGGTACCTTCCGGAGTTGCTTTATATGTTATCAACAAATCATCGGCGTACATGAGATGTTGTATTTTTAGGGCCTTCTGAGAAATGCGGAGCCCTTCTATCATTTTCTGGTTTTCAAGAATTCCCAAATTCGTGGATAGTATTTCCGCACATATAATAAATATATATGAAGAGGGAGGATCTCCTTGACTTATTCCCCTAGTTGGGGTGATGTACCCATGTGGAGTTCCATTGATATTAATAGAGTAGGTAACTGTTGATATGCACATCATAATATAATCCACGAAGGATGAGGGTAAGCCTAAGGTGGTGAAAGCTTGTTTGATGAAACCCCATTCCAAGGAGTCGTGGGCTTTTTGAATGTCTAGCTTTAGGGTTATTTTGGGATTATTACTGCGGTGTGAGGTTCTGATGTAGTGAAAAAGTTCGGCGGCAATAACTATGTTGTCATGAATGGATCTTTGTGACACAAAGGCACTCTGATATGGGCTTATCAAAAATGGGAGAAGAGGTCTTATGCGATTGACCAGTATCTTTAAAATGATTTTATATGTGACATTACATAGCCCTATCGGCCTGGATTGGGATGGTTTTGAAAGGTGGTCAATCTTTGGGATTAACGTGAGGTTAGTATGGTTCATGAGATGGTGGATGCTATGGGAATTAAAGAAACTTCGAACCATATCAATTAGCTGCGCTTGATTTGTTTCCCAAAAAACTTTGAAAGACTTACTGGTATAACCATCCGGTCCTGGGGCACGTTATGATCCTATGGAGAAAAGCGCCTCTTTGATCTCCTCAGGGGTCACCTCGGCTGTTAGCATATTACATTGTTGAGGGGTTAACCTTGGTGATATTGCTTCAAACAGGCTTTCATCAATTACTGTGTTTGGTGTTGTATACTGATCTGTGAAATGCTCAATCATGATCTTGATAATTTCTACCTTATCTGTAATTCAGGTATTTTGATGATCCTGGATTTGTTGTATGTTGTTACAGCTTCTATGAATTGTAGCCTTTGTATGAAAGAACGTTGTGTTGCGGTCTCCAAATTGAAGTCATAGAATTCTGGATCTCTACTACCAGTAAGTTGCGTGACAATCAAGTAAATTTAGATGCTCAATTCGAAGTTGCTTTTCTTGTTGAATCCAATTTTCCAGTTCAATACCAGTTTGCGTCGCACATTGATGTTGAGCTGCTTTGATTTTTGCGGTCGACTTTTTAATCAATGTGGGAAGGTGTCCGAAGTTAATCTTGTTCCATTTTGTGAGAGCTTCACTTTTTGATATGAGTTTAAGCTAGAGGTTTAAAGGTGGTTCCATGTCGTGTATCTTATCCCATGCCGAGTTAACTACTTGATGAAGCTGGGGATGAGATAGCCATAGGTGCTCGAATTTGTAATTCTTGCTTCCTTTCTAGTCTAAAGCTTTTTTCTGGAGTAGGATAGGAGCATGATCTGACGATATTCGCGGGACATGAGTGATTCCAGCGTAAGGGTTGGTTGTTCTCCAGTATTGGTTTGCTATTGCTCTATCGAGTCTTTCCTGGATGTTGTCTTGGCCTTGTTGATTGTTGGTCCAAGTGAATGGGTCCCCTCTGAAACCAAGATCAATGTATCCCATCTGATCCATTAAATTGAGAAAAGGTTGCGTTTGTGCATATGTCAATGGCCTGCCACCTTTTTTCTCTGATTGGTCTGTCACCTCGTTGAAGTCTCCCAGGAGTAACCAAGGTGTTGAAGTGCTGGGAAAAATTGTTGGAAAATCTTCCCAAAAGATTTTTCTTGGGTCTGGATGTGGAGGGGCATACATAACTGTGCAATGCCAAGGCTGAGATGGAGCAGGGGGTGTGATGAGTGCATGAATGTAATTATGGGACTTCAAGATGATTTGGACATTGACCTTATTTTTCCACAATAGGCATAAGCCTCCCCTTCTACCTACTTTAGGAACAGAGCAGTGGTTCTGAAATTGTAAGGTTTGCGCGATGCGTATTATTTGAACTTCATTGGCTAACGTTTCCGAAAGGAATAAAATGGTTGGTTTATACGTCGAGATAAGTCCATGTAGGTGCTGAATTGTTGTTGGTTGGTCTAAACCCTGACAATTCCATGCTAGAATAGTCATATTCCATGGGTAGAAATGATATTGATGGTAATCTTGGTGGAAAATTTAATCTATACTGGACTTGGTGGATTAAAATTTATGCGGTCCACAAAAATGTTATAAATGAAGTGGTATACTCGATTGAGTGTAGAAATATAGGGATGAATATCGGAAGGGGCTTAGCAACTGATGTTGAGAAATACTCTGGAAGAACGGTATGTATGAAATTATCCAAATTTATTTGAACAAAGAGAAGTTTATATATTATATTACTGTTACTCACTGGGGCTGGCAAATTTGTTCAGTGCCTTTTAATCGTCATCAAGATTAGTGTGCGATTTAGGATGATGGGTATCCAGGATTCAACCGAGTGATAAAATCAACTTAAGGAGAGTCACAGAAAAAATCATGCAAAATACAAAATATTTACGAAGAACTAAACTACAACGAAACCTATGGAATGCATGTGAAAAGGTGAACTACATTTCACCGACGCCCTTATACGTTCAAAAGAAGGGGATATTTTAGTCACCCTAATATGTTCAAAACTATCCTAGTCTTTATTAAAACATTTTCAACTAACTTGCAAACACAACAACTTATGGAGTGTTACTGCCTTACTGACGACCAAATCTATCCTGATACTTTTTATCGTTAAAAACATTTTTTTTTAAAACATTTCCAAAGCATGGAAATACCACAGAAGGTTACAGCTGCATTTTTTCTTTTTGTTTAAATAAGAATTTTTTTTTCATATATTGTATTGATGGAGTAAGAAATTTTTTGAAAAGAATTATTTAATATTAAGATTATCTTGAAAGGAATTACTTGATATTAAATCTATAAAAAAAATATTAAAGGGAGAGCAAACTAAGTCGATTTGTCTACTGATTCAATTTCTAGGCATAAAATACGTTCTATCCTAACCGCATTTATGAACCTAACCTATCTAAGTTATCCTAGGGTATAATTATTAAACCGGAAATTCAAGAAAATGAAATCACAATTGTTATAATTATTATATATAGTAATTTAGATCGTTTTTCATTTTTATGTCATATATTTGATGTATTTTTATTGACTTCACATAAGTTTCATAATTTTGACCCCATTAAGAATACAATTTCAATTTTATAAAACATATTTTCCCCCACAAGACATGTAAATTACAAAAACTATAAGACTGTTTTAGTGGGATTTCATAATCAAGCGGGATTGACGGGGCCCATTTGTCCCTACATCCCTTCGTCTTTGGTGAAGAATACTGTGATGCACTATTAGGGAAGAAGATGATCAAATATTACATTTTCTTTAACTAACAAGTGTTAAGTTTAGAGTTAGTTGATCTCATATATAAAGAAATTAACGGATGGGATGCTGCTAGATCATAATTGATCTAGTACTGCGAGTTCAAAATATTTTCCCAAGATTTCTATTAAAGAGAGAGCAAAAAGTGATCTAAAGAAAGCGAAAATCATCGCTAACTAGGTCGATTCGTCTATTGAGTCAATTTCAAGGCATGAAATACGCTCTATCCTAACCGCACTTATTAACCTAACCTATCTAAATTATCCTAGGGTATAATTAGAAATTCAAGAAAATAAAATCAAAAATGTATGTTATTGTCAACAACAATCAAAAACATCATTAAACCCTGAATCCCAAGTCATGATTTATTTTGGTGGTTTGATAGGAAACTAGGAATCAAGTGACACAAGTCAAGAATCTTGGTCTCCAAATATTCCTGATTTTACAAGGAACCAAGAATCACAGGTGCGCTGAACATTTTAACACCATACTATACGCATACATACACGTCTTTTTGAAAGAAACATGAAAATATGTTTCCGTTGTTGCCTAGGTATAGGTAAATACTTGACGACTCGCCCCATCACCATGAGTTGTGTGAAATATTCATGGTTTAGTTTGTGTAGTTAGTAGTTA
The DNA here is from genome assembly GCA_023531295.1 of Papaver armeniacum. Taxonomy (NCBI): domain Eukaryota; kingdom Viridiplantae; phylum Streptophyta; class Magnoliopsida; order Ranunculales; family Papaveraceae; genus Papaver; species Papaver armeniacum. Next base: position 194,604 of record JAJJWW010006087.1, on the reverse strand, counting down.
TCAAAAATCGGTGGGAGGTCAAAAGTGGGATTCTAAGGTTTCTAAAAGTAAATGTGGGCGGTTGAGCATGAACAGTCCTCGGCTAAACCATGAGGAATGGTCATATAAGGGCTATTTCAATCACATGAGAGATTAGGGATGATCTTAGGAAGGGAAGAGTAGATGAACATAGAGACCATAGAATTCTAGGTTTGCAGAAGAATTACTCTAAGAATTATTAATAACCTATTTATGCGGAATTCTCTAATCCTGGTCGGTGAAAATATGGATTACTTGTCGTGACGAGTACTCTTATCATATTATCAGGAATAATTAAGGATAACCTATGTTGAGTTTATCCTCTTATTCCTTTCACCGCCTCCACTGTCTTTTGCAGTGAGAAATAAGTCGGGCATTCCTCACACGTGTCGTAGACCGCCAGACCAAAACCCTAATTAAAATCACCCCATTTGTATGTGACTGAGTCAGCCTTTGTGATGATGTGTTGGGCAGGGTAAGATATTTTCTACATTGGCCGAGGTGAAGTAGAATTCCCTGATTTGTGAGCATTACTAGGATGAGTCATGTGACCAATAAGAAATATCTTGGAAATCGTGTCCCTTGTGTGTCCGGTCACATATATTATGGATAAATTCTTTTCGGTAGCCCTACTAATGAGCATACGGAGCTTACCAACGTTTTTGGGCAGAATTTCGTGAATCGGGCTCAATTTACTACACGTGAGGGTGTTTGAAAGGCTGGAAAAAAGGGTTGTACCTTAGTTGAGGCTTGTGTCTGAGTTTTGTGATTATACGAGGCTCTTGATATTAGCTGGTTTTCCTCAGATCATCATGAGGTCGGCTGGGGTCATGAGATTAAGTCTTTCCAGAGTCGGGTGGGACGCGTTCGAGACAAAGAAGAAGTTTCGTACGCCTAATAATGTCTCCATGAGACCATGCATCACTTGCCTTTGACCAGCACATCTCACATGAATATGCTAGGAGTCAGTTACCATTATGTTCATATATTATGGGGCTGATATAACCAATGCATCTTGAATGAGATTCCAATTTTTTTCGCTACGGATTGTAAAGTTGTTAGTTGTTTTAATTAAAGCAATTGATCATGTGTTTCCCTATTCATCTCATTTACTTTGCGCATGGCATATAGGAAAAATGTGTATGCTCACGGTCAAATGTTTTTAGGCTCAAACCTACAATTGCGGGTGATAAAAACAAACTAGATTGTCATAACACAAAAAGAATAAAAAAAATAAGAAACAAACAAAACAAAACTCAAGGAGAAAAAAGAAAGAACTCAACAAATGGTACGAGGCATGGAAGGATGTTATTAAGTCGCGACTGGAAATAGGATTACCAAGAAAATTTAAATAAGTTTATGTGTACATGGAAGTCGATACACAAGGATGATGTGAGGTATGTTACTAAAACTAGGTTAGATTAATACAATAGAAGTTTGTCTCGGCTTGGAACAATAAATTTAAACATTTTCACAATAACGTCGTAACAAATACAGTTAGGAGTGCAGCGCCAAGTTGAAATTATACTTGGTTAACTCACTTGGTAATTTTGTTACTTGTTTTCATCGTGCTCATTATTCTTATGAAAACGAGCATGCTCATGTTGAGACCGAGTTTGAAAAAAGCAAAACTCTACAAATGGACGATCATAGACTCGAAAACTTATTTCCAGAAATCATCACTTTTGATCGATAAGAGATTTGAAAATCTTATATGATGGGATACTTAAAAATGTTGACATGGATTTGATGGATGTAAATTATATAGCTCGTACAGATAATCGTCTTCAAACCAGATTGCCCTACCGTTTGAAGACACACTTGAGTTCTTTGCGATTTGGTCGAAACGAGCTACATAAGATGAACAACTGAGAATACTAGCTCAACTGTAACCAATTTTATTTTGATGCACTATCAACCTTCAAGATCCGGAAGTATCAGAAGTACAAAGGTGTGAGAGCATAGCTCAGCCAAACTCACATGTTTTGGTATGTCAAGATTTTTGTCAAAGTTAGTTGCGCGAAACTGTATCGTGATTTATAATCCACTAAATTCATTCTCCGACTATGATTAGAGCACGGTAATTGATTATTAGAATTCACCAATTGACCCTTGAAGATTGAAGAACAACACAAACATCTATGAGGGCATCATTATGAAATGTTTGTGAAGAATGATTATCTTATTTGGTCATTATGATGACTAAATATTATGATAAACTTGCAAAGAAGAAACTTTGATTGTTCAAGATAGTACTTGAAAAATCTAGAAATCGAATTCAAGCAGTGGATATCTAAAGGACTTATCGCATAATAGGTTGAGGATAATTTATAGTTCATAAACTATAATGCGTAGAAATTCCTAGGGGACATCAAGTTACATTCATATTCACAAACTGATTTGTTCAGTATGATACTATACTTGATGATTAAATCTCTTATATTTTCACATACATGAACTGATTTGGTCAGTACGGGAATTATGTTATTTTGAGATGCTCCTGGACACTTATTTTCTCACGTACACGAACTGATTTGGTCAGTAAGCGAACTATACGTTTTAAAGATATTTTTGGAATCTTTTTCTAACACAAGTACACGAACTAAATTTGCCAGTTCGCGAAATGTGTAGTTTCAAGAAGTTCATGAACTCTTAAACGGTAAATTTGTTCATGAAATGTTTTGCCAGTTCACGAACTTATTTTTTCTTTGAGATTAATCGAACTCCAATATTGCTTGATGGCTCATGGACAAGTTAAACATTATTCTTGAGTTAACTCTTTGTGTACAAACCTTATATCTGTAAATAGGAAGTCAAATTATTAAGAAGGATTTTTGCTTTTAAAATGGATATGCTTAAAGCATATGATAAAATGAATTGGTCATATCCAGGAAAATGTTAAGCTTTTTGGGTATTCATGGACTCTCACATTGTGTGATTATGAATTGCTTTAATTCAGTTACTTTATCAATATCAGTAAATGGTCATTCTCAAGGTTTATTCATATGTGAAAAGTATTTAAGACATGGGTGTCCTTTGTTACCATCTTCATACATTATTAGTTCTCGAGGATTGACATTGATTCAATTAATAAACCTTAGTCATTGCTTCATCTTTGGCGAGGAAAATTTCGTTCGCCCTTTGTCCAGACTAAGTTATCCCCAATAAGTTTTATTGTATAGATATAGATGTTAGATGTATATTATCGATTGATTTTGGTGTTCGTATCATGGTCTTCGTTAGCAAATCACTTGAAACTTATAGTCGAGCTCAGGTCCTCCATAGGGTATGGCTTTCTGTTTTTCCTGAAGAATTCCATTGACCTTCTGTTAGAGCATAGATCGGTTGAACCCACCAAGCATTGGTATGTCAAGTTTGGTTGTCATATTTTAGTGAATCAAAACTGATCTAAGAGTAGCTTGATTATGTACTAGAGACGACTTCGTATAGGTTAGACTAGAAAGTCTAGGAATATGAGACATACAAGTATTACTCGAAGAATTGAAGAATGTGAAGAAGTAACGAGCTACAACGACGACATCATCCTTCCTCCTGAGGTTAGTAATATTGACTTGAACTGTTTTATTCCTAATGTATCTTTCAAGTCGTGCTATATTGAAAACATAACTGCGAAGCTGAGAATGATTATGTTACTATAGTTGTAAGACATGATCATATGATCATAGTATTAAGGAATTAGACTACGAAGTATAACACTTATCTTTTGAACTTCGTAGATATGACATCGACATAATCATATGAATGCTATTGTGATTATGTGTATGGGTAAAGGTGAAGATTTCATCCTAGGAAACAATGATTTACATTTTTTTAAAGGAAGTACATTCATGAACTTGTTTTATGAATCAAAAGGGAAACCGCTATGCTTATTGGTATTGTTATTCATTGCATATCTTTGGATTACCAATATGTGTGAGTTAGTAGAATCGATCATAACTTGTTATGTATCATGTTATAACTAATCACAATGCCTGACTTATGATTTGGCATGACTAGTTTTGATTAATTAGTGTAACCGATCCCAAGTAATCACCTAAGATGGTATGATCGATATTTGTAATTGGTGTGACCGATCCTAGTAATTGGTGTGACCGATCACAAAATAATTGTGTAATCGATCCTTGTAATTGGTGTAACCGGTCCTAGTAATTGGAGTAACAGATCATAGTACTTAGTGTAACCTATCCTAGTGACTCGTTTAACCGATCACAAGAAATACCATGAGTATATGGTAACCGGTCCTAGAATTACAACATAACTTTGAAAGGGCACCACAAACTTGAGAAAGATAAGGATCGTGACTAGACGAAGTAAGGTTAAGAATCTTCAGAAGTGACTCGACCCCAGAACCATCACTTTCAGGAGAAGGGCCGACAGGAAAAGAAGTTTCATTGGCGGCTTTAATGCTTAAGACACCATCATCAGGGCGAGGAGAGAAGGCGATATCGCTCTTTGCAGACTGATCAGCTTGGGGAAGTTCCTTTGAAGCGGGAAACACTTCCAGAGCGATAGTCGCACAAGAAGAGTCCCCTTTCAAGGAGTCCGGAAGGGTAAAGGAAGAAATTTGACCAGGATCAGCTTTTGAAGCAATGTTGGGAAAAAAAAGATCATAGGCGATGAAGAAATAGGGGAAGGAACAATTGACGTGTGAGGCAATTGAACATCAGAAGGGAAAACAACTTCAATCGCGGGGATATCCACGTTCGTATCAACCTTCGTGCTACGACGAGATTTCTTGACTCTACGTTTATTTTGAACACCATCGCTCTCGTCACCCTTCACAAAACAAAGAAGATAAGAAACAAAGGCAACAATATTGTTTTTTCAGGCGAAAAAATTAAGTAAAGCAGTATTTCTTACTCCTTTATTGTGCGAAGATTTCCTCTTGCGAAGGTCATCCTCTTTCTGGCCCACTAAAGCAGGGGAGGGTGAAGGTTTTTGAGGAATACTAATTACAACTTTCTTTTCACCCATATTTTCCTCGGCGTCAGAAGAAGGTTTATTGACCAAAGTTGACACGACAAGACTGCAGGGAAACCAAAGTATGAAAATATGAAGGAAAACGAGGAAAAATCCGCAAGGATAAACAACAGCATGGAAGCGGTGAACAGCAGCAGAAGAAATCTCGAATAAAAATCTCAAATCAAAAATCAAAATAAAGCGGAAACTAAAACGGCATAACAAGATCAACCCACACAAAATCCACTAACCTTGAAGGAGAATCCATTAGTTAGACCTGAGATCAACACCGAGATGAGTCTGGAAACGACGAAGAAAATTTACAGAGAAAATTTAGAGGAAGATGAAATAGAATAGGGGGTGAAGAAAAAATATCTCTCTTTTATAGTTATTAAGGTAAGAAAACCGGGAAGAACAACCACTGGTCAAAATGAGAGGGGATTAAAAGACATGTCGGTCGAAAAGAATGGCTGACAACACGTGTATACGGTTACGCGGAAAACACGGAAAAATGTCGGCGAATTTGAAGATTACTAAGAGACATGGTTGAACGCGATGGATTAAAATCCTCTCACCATTCTTTCTTTTGAAAGATAAGTGCGAGAAGATGCAAAATGTGGATTCAAAATATCGCTCAACCAATGAGAAAGCGAGAAATACATTTAGCAACGTAATTCTAAAGGCGATGAGCATGAGTCCAATATGTCACTACTGACGTACGTGATGACGTCACAAGAGTCACATAAAACATGTGAAGGCAAGCATGATGACTACAAAGTGGCGCGATAGGATCGCCCTATTAGATCCGAAATAAGGGGCTTTATTAGTTGTACCCCATTATCAGTATTAGCTGTCCTCCACTATGTAACCCCTATATAAGAAATGAGAAGCCATTGTATATGAGAGAGATTTTTTGAGAGTTTGTCTGGGAAACTTGAAAGAGAAAAGGTTATTTGTTCTCCAAGTTAGGGTTCACTTGCATTTTAATGTGTAACAGTTCATCTCTTTAATAATACTTAGAGTTTCCTCCATCATGTCTTGGATTTGTTTCATATTTTTACTTGGGTGTGACTACAGAATTTCCAGTAGTTACAATGATGAAGGTATTTTGTCGTCCCCTAATGTGTGGAACAAAAAATTGAAATTACCAACATACTCCAAATATCTTAGTCATTCATTGTACATGTCGTTTGTCATATCTAATGAACTTGAAGGAAACTTCCTTTCAAGATGGCGGGCATGATGGGCACATTTTGCAGTATTTTATCAATTCATGATAAATTCTTTTCAAAATGGTGGATATGATGTAGGATATCCATTAGATTTAAGATATATATTTTTATTGTTATTTTTAGAGTTTAATTAGTTCAGAATAGGTATTTTTTATTTTTAAAATTTATTTAATGTATAAAACTTTAAGCTACAAATCTGAGTCTGGCTCTTTCAAGAAATTTATTTATTTTAAGAAATTATTTATTTTTAAAATTACTCAGTAAAAAGCAGACTTCCTAGCGGAAATTGGCCCTCGAAAATCCAAATGTTCAATTTTAGACTCGACTGTAGACCTTGTTTATTAATCTGCTGCATCAGACACACTGGCTTGCTTGCTTATTAAGATCTTATTTCTTAGAAAAAGAATTGGTTCAAACAAATTAGCTTTTCAATTCATTCTGAAAATTTTACAAAAGTTAATTTTGATGCGTCCTTTTCAAAGGACTCTAAGCTTATGAGAACTGAACTAATAATAGTTGATGATGCAGGGAATTGGAGAGCAGCAGGGTGTATTCCGGCAGTAGCTCAGGATGCAGAAAAGGCTGAGGCGCAAGCTGCTTTGGAAGGAATCAAGTATGCAGTTGGAAATCAGATCATCAATCTTCAACTTGAAGGAGACCGTGTTAATGTAGTAAATGCCATTAATGGCAAACTAGGTTCAGTGAAATGGACTACGAATAGTATAATTCGTGATTGTCAAGATCTTTTTAGGAATTTCAATAAATGGGAATATGTTTATGTCCCTAAAAAAAACTAATGAGGTAGCTGATCTGTTAGCCAAAGATGCAAGGCTAAGTAATAGTCCTATTTTTTTTTGTCTGAAAATTTGTCCTAGTGGTTATCATCTCCGATCTCTGAAAAACTTGATGTAGTTCATTAAATTATCAATCGAATCTTTTCTTTCTTATTAAAAAAATAAATAAACTAGAGGCTCGTGTTAGCAAATCGCAAAGACAGATGATATATCAGGTGAGCTTGACTTGGAGTTGGATAGACTTTTCAAAAGGTGGACAGTGGCAAGAATGTCCAATATGTAGTCTAAATACACTATACATACACGGCCATCGATGTATAAGTGATTTTGTTCCTCCGTATCATCAAAAATACAATTACTGTACGATACATAATGAAGAACATGAAATCTTGTTATTAGGATGCAATAATTTGAGCGTTTGAAATCATATCTTTCTTCTTCTTTTTTTCCTACATCGATCAACATCATTTCGACAGGGAAACCGGGGATTTATGTACTACAGTAGCTTCAATCAAAAAAATTATTGTGTCCCTTTGGCCTAGCGGTTGGGGTACGGTATAGGCAGTAGACATCATGGCTCGTTTTGCAATTTTTCATTCACGAGTAAGACCATGGAAGAGCATTACTCACCCACATCATGTTGTCCTATTAGAAACAAACGTGTTTGACGGTATTGCCTCTTCCTGACAACAATTGCGTGTCCAGACTCACCATCCATTATCCATGTGGTTAATGGTACTTGTGAATCGGCCCCTGTGTTTTCATAATTTTATGGTCGAATGGCCCCTAAATATCTTATGGCCATGTAGAGTCGCAAGATATGCGCAACCCTGGTCACTATTCAGCTGGCTCTACTACTCCAGTCTTTGCACTGCGCTGTACGCATCTATATGCCTTTATACATGTCAATATCTATAAACACAGTTTTCTCCTATGCGGCTATGCCGTATAATATGGTCTGCAATCTGCATAATCACTATCATAGCCAGTTTTAGTCAGTTAGTCATGGGGTCGAATAGTAAAAGTCTTCGTTAAAGTCAAGTCTAAATAAATTACTTTCCCTCCAAAAAAAATCACCAACTGCTATACAAATCTTCTCCTTGTCGCAAAGAACCAAAAACACAAAATAAGCTGTAGATTCCTAAAATGAACCACAAGGTATGTTCATCAGGGTATTTGCTCTCTTTACTTTTCCATCTTCTTTACCAGTTTCATTTCTCGTGTTTTCTCAACTTTCTACTAATCAAAGAGAGATCATGATTAGGTTGTCAAATTCGGTTAATAATAACGGTTCAGTTTGGAATACCACAAACCCAAATCCATGTTTATGGAAAGGAGTGATTTGTAGTAGTACCGATACCTTTGTAACTCATATTTCTCTATCAAGTTTAGGTCTTTCTAGTTCTGATTTTCTCACTGAATTATGTCAAATTGATTCATTAGAGGGTCTTAATGTCTCACTAAACTCTTTATCTTCAATCCCAGATGTGTTTATATCAGATTGTGGGAAACTTAATGGGTTAAAGATGTTGAATTTTAGTCAGAACAAACTATCTGGGGTTTTGCCTAATTTTACTGGGTTTTCTAGTTTGGTGTCTTTGGATTTATCCATGAATAGATTAAGTGGAAATTTAGATGGTTTGATTGGCAAATTCAAGGTTTTAGAGAAATTGCAGCTGTCAAGGAATCAATTTATAGGTCCTATCCCTGATGAGCTCTTCAGTAATCAGAACCTAACTTTGGTTGATCTTAGTGTTAATAATATTTCTGGGGTTCTTTCAAGGGCAAATTCATAAACTAACCAGCTTCAAACCATATAATTAATAAACCGGCCAAAATTCTAACATCTTTTATAATCTGGCCATTCCGTTAGATATCACGTCTGGACCCACCAGATCGGTCGTCGGCGTTGAATAAGTCTGAATCGGTGCGCAAAATTACCTTCATGCCCCTTACCCAGTTCAAAGACGCGTGAACTGCAGATATTTCTCATTTCTCTCATTTCATTCTCTTTCTTCCCTTCTTCTCTTCATCGTTCCTCTTCTTTTGAAACTAGGGTTTGGGATTATTACAGAAGAAGCAGTAGCAGTTGAAGACGTAGATGTTAGTGAAGAACCAGATCGTATTGGAAGACTAGGGTTTCTGGATATCTAGAGTTCCAGAGAAGATTTTGATAGAGTGAAGATGAGGTACAAATTGGGATTCAAAAAATCTGAATCAAGGTGAGATTAACGTAACCCGTGACTTAATATATGATGACAATCAATGATTGATCGATTGATTTGTATTTCTAGGGTTTCTGTTTTTCCCTTTTGTAATTAGGGTTTATTTGAAATGCATGAGTTCCTTTATTGGTTGATTAGGTTATAAATTTCGTGATTGAGTGTTTGTTTGTATGAATTATTGCTTAATCAGAGTTTATTTCAGTTATTTGAGTTATTTGAGATTATTTGATATGACTTGAGTGAGCCTTGAACCTAAGTGGGTGTTGAATTGGTGGGTTTTGTTTCTGTCTAACTAATATGGGATTTAATTTGCAGTACAAAGGAGAGTTCTATACTGAACTTGATCATGACAGTTCAGTATGCCCTGTAATTTTCATACTTGTTTCTCATATGCCTGTAATTTTCATACTTGTTTAAATGCAGACATTTTGTTCAAGTTGTAGTTGTGTATCTGATTATTCCATTTTTTTTTTATTTGTGTTGCAGTCTATTCAAATTGAGGAATATTAGTGTGTATGTGGAGCCAAGGAATGAGACTTTGGTATTTCCTGAGTGTCATAGAGATGAAACAGAGTTGACCAAGGTTGAGTATATGGTGTATTCTAGATTGTCTTTGGATTTGTCTAAGCAGAAGTATTGTTTATATTGGTTTAAGGATCCATGTATGCCACAACCATTGCTAAATAATGATGATTTTGATGATTTTTGGGAGGATTCTTGTTCACAGATAGAACATGAAATCAGGGTTTTTTTGAATCTAACCTTGTTACTGATGCTGCTGCTACTGCTGCCTGGAGAGTTTACTTCACTTTGGCTCATGTCTTAATTTTTTTTTTTTTTTTTTTTTGATCTGTCGGTTGGAGAAACACTAGGGTTCTTCTCCAATAAGGCCTAATTTATATGAAGGAAGTCAAGCCACTGTTAAAATCGCGATTCTACAGAGAACTCACATTTTCTTCACGTGCAACGAGTCACCGAGTTGACTCGATCTATGTTTGGGTACGAACTCAAACGAGGGTTAAGTTGTCTTTTACCTACTAGGTTAACTTCCACGTAGACAGTTAACCACTTAAAAACGTTTTTTGAAAAAACGGGATGGAAATTGTCAATATCAGCCAGATTATATAAACATTCAAAAAACGGCCAGATTGTTAAATATAGTTCAAAAAGGTGGTCACTTTATAAAAAAGCCCTTCTTTCAAATTCAATTGGAAATCTCTACAAATTGGAAACTCTACTCCTTTCTTCTAATAATTTGAGTGGTGATATCCCTAATAGCATTTCCAATATCAAAACCCTATCTCGTCTTGCTGCAAACCAGAATAGCTTTACTGGTATCATTCCTTCTGGAATTTCTCAGTTTGTGCAGAGTTTGGATCTCAGTTTCAATAAATTGGTGGGAACCATACCCATTCATCTCCTTTCCCCACCTAAGTTGCAGTATGTTGATCTAACTAACAATTCACTAATAGGGCCTATTCCAGAAAACATTTCTTCATCTTTGCTTCGATTAAGATTAGGCAGCAATTCTCTTAATGGAAGCATTCCATCTGCAAGCATTGGAAACCTTCAGCAATTGACTTATCTTGAGCTCGGTAATAATAGCTTGAGTGGTGAAATTCCAAAGGAGTTGGGGAACTGTATGAAGTTAGCATTGTTAGACCTGTCTCAGAATAGATTATCTGGTTCATTACCAGAGGAGTTAGGTAACCTTCGTCAACTTCAGGTTATGAAACTTGAATCCAACAATTTTTCTGGTGAAATTCCTGACCAGATTTCACAGTTGCAGAACTTGTCAGTGTTAAACATCAGCCAGAATTCTTTTACTGGTTCAATCCCATCAGCAATTTCAATCTTAAAGAAACTCTTTAATGTCAATTTAAATGATAATAAGCTCAATGGTTCAATACCTGATTCGTTCAGTAACTTGTATTCTCTCATAGAACTCCAACTGGGAGAAAACTGTCCAAGTGGAAGGATTCCAAAGCTCCCACCAAATTTGCAGATTGCACTTAATCTTAGTAGAAACTGTTTTGAAGGAACAATCCCTGAAACTTTTGGTGAATTAAAGGCATTAGAGGTTCTAGATATCTCCAACAACAAATTTTCAGGTAACGTCCCGGAATTTCTCACCAAAATGGGATTTCTGACACGGCTATTGCTTTCGAATAATCATCTCTCAGGAAATCTCCCATCATTCGGGTCATTTGTTGTAGTTGATTTCTCTGGAAATAAGGGTCTCACCAATTCGACCACCACTAATACTCCTACTTCACCTACCAATAATACCTCGCAGAAAAAGAAAATTTCAGTCACTCTGGTTATTCTGATTGGGGTTACAAGTGTTGATCTCAGTGTAGCTATTGCAATTACGGCTGCTTTACTTGTTGATACCCCTTATAAGAAGATTCTCATCAATTCAACTACCAAAAATACTTCCCTGAATAGTAAACTCTCACTTGCCGTGGTTATTCTTATCGTGGTTATAAGTGTTGTTTTCGATGGAGCAACCGCAATGATGATTCTCTTGACTAGTTAAATAGTATCGGGTTAGCAAGGAAAACACATACTCAAGTCATGTAACAAGTACTGGAGTACAAATGATTCTCCACTAAGGTCAAAATTTCACTACGCCATTCAACTTAACGTTGCATCTTATCCATGTCCAATTACATGATTCGAATTCCAGGGCCTGAAGTTACATATACACGGTGAACTGAGTAATGAAAGTCATTATTTGAGAAACAAAGTTCAGTGTTTCCATCTGAATCGATCAACGACACATTTCTATATATATAGAGGAAGCAACATAAAGCTGCAGTAACCCAATGTGAGTATATGTGATTATCAATTCTGACTGAAATTGGAACAATAAAGATGATGAATAGATGTATAAAACTTAAGATGAATAAGAAAATTGTACGAGAAGAAGATGACAACATTGCATAAAGAAGAAGACTATTAATAATTAACAACTGTTGTCTGCATTAAGTTTCAGAATGAACTTTCATCGAAATACTATAAGCCAAACGTAAAACTCCCAAGCAATTGAAAACCGTCATTACTATTAAGCTTGATTCACCACAATAGTACTGCAACCGGATAAGGAAATCGGCTAGATAAGGCTGCAACTTACAAGGTTACTAACCACGTAATCTGCAGCTCATATTCTGGAGATGCGGTTGTCAACCAGTACAAGGTTGCTCCAACAGAAGTGCTAAAAAGCTCTGAGCAATACATGTACATAATCACAATATGTTAAAACCATGTTACTGCACTCATGAAACATAATGCTATCTGCATTTTGACCTCTATTTTACAGTTCTATTTCTTAATGTAAGGTTGTCCCTGGGTTTGTGCCTTGTCAAAGCAAGAAATCTCTTCGTAACTCGCCTCTCAAAGTTGTCAGTACCCTTACCGTTCTAGGTTAAACAAAGCAAAATTCTACCTCACCTCTCAAAGTTGTCAGTACCCTAACTGTTCTACCATCATTTTTGCAAAGTTCTTCTTGTGTGCGGATACCAAATATTTAGCAGCAAATTAAACAATGCAAACACACAGCAGGTAGGCAAATTATCCACTGCCAAATTCGTACCCAAACGTACTGAAACATATTCTATTCTTCCTAAAAATACGCCTTTTAAAAATACGGCAACAAAATACGGAAGTATAGTTCCGTTAACTAAAAAGTTTGGTGATGTCATATATTGCCAAATGGCTGGCCTGGGTTCTGCTAGATCAAACAAATTAGGATAGTATTATCTAGGATATTCATGGCACATTACTTCTGAAACTGTTGATTTGAAATTCCGCCAACTCAAACATATTTGATTTTACATCCAGCAGCTTTGGTGTGATAGACACTTAAATCTCAGTTTTTGACTCTTTAATAACTTTCAATAACCACTAGACAAAGTAGAATTATCTTAGGTAAGATGATACTAGCAGCTCAAGCACAATCATGCATGATGGCAATGAATGAGTCTCAAAACTAGATTATATAGCATTGTTAAACAAGAATTTAGAAATGAAAGCGTTGAGAGACATTACACAGTATCTCAATTTGAGGAAATACTTTTCAGAAATTAAACTGTTCGAGACGAAGCAGAAATGTTAGAGAACTTAACTTCACGCTAGTGACGGAGGCTTGAACCAATCAAGCTCTTGAGGAGTAGACTTTGACCAATTGGGTTCAATCCAAGCGCAGTTTCTAAGCCAGCCTTTTGTGCCACAGAAGTTCTTAGCAAGATACTGAGTCCCGAAAGAGTGATAATTACCTGTTTCCAGTGAATAGAATAATACCCCTTCACCATTCAAACATAATCGAGGGAAATATATTTTGTTCTCCATCCGACTATTTGGAGCGATTGCTGAGAAACAAGTAATGTCGCTGATGAATAACATATGCTTCCCCAAACTCTCAACTTTAACCCATTCCATTTCAACAATAACAAAAGATCTCCTCCGCACTCCGCCAAGAAACTTGGAAATGAGTCATTAAATTGTTGATGGGGTTTCTCAAGAACTTCCCAACCGAAATTACCATTCGCTAAATTAAAATTGCCTAAAGCTCCATCATAACCTACAGAATAGAAGTTCCCATGAAATGAAATTGGAGTGTTACGCAATGGCGAGTACTTTTCCTCATCAAAGTCATAAGAGCTCCAATCCTGTCCCCCCCTTCTAATGCAGTAAATAGAGAATTCATTGCCATCACTGTACATATTTCCCTCAATGACGAAAACAGTACAGTCTGCAGAAGTTGGTATAGAGGAGAAAGAAATGTTAGACATGTTATAATACCCTGGAAAATCTTCCCTGGAAAATCTGGAACTTTGATGATCTCTCTTGTGAAGGGGTTGTAAAAGAATAACTCATGATCTCTTGAAATTAGTAGCCAACCCCCATTTTGATACCGTATTATGGCACATAATAACAATTCTGAGAAGTTCATGAGGTAGTTCTCGTTATCATGCACCGGGTTTACTAAGTTGTAGACGGGGGAATTGTTATCGCTAGAGAACAATAGCCATGGGGATAAATTTGTGGTTTCTAAGATCTGGGTAGAGTTAAAAGTAGGCTTTACTACAGGCATAATCTGTCGATTGGCTTTACAAACTGAACGAAAATGAACATAATCCAATGGGTGCAGATAGCTTGCAATCAACATAACCATGTCCTCATTCAGAATACCCCAAGGAGTTTCTTCTTCTAATTGTAGCGCATTGAGTCTTACAAACTGCTTGGCACTCTCACTCTCTAAATCAGTATAACTAGTATCACTAATTTTGTTTTCTCCTACCTTTAAGATGTAATCTTGGTCATCCCCGCTAATATCAAACTTACATTCCTTTCTTCTCTGTCCATCAGGCATCATGATCCAATCAGGCGCGAACTCTGGTTCCTGCAGCCTTAGACACGGAGAAATGTCAGAGTCCCCAATATCTTCAACTTCAAACTTGTACAACCCCAGATCTGCGAGACATTTGGGATCCCATCGGAAGGTGGAATTCATCGAGTTGGTGAACAGGAAGGGTGTAATATACACATCCTCTTGCAAGTCCCAACCTGGCAGCTGAGCAACAAATTCTGTTTTTCCTACCAACAAACAGAACATCATCACCTAGACTATTCACTAACTTCCACTCCAGTAAAATGAAATCCAACCTGGTTATACAAATTGAGGTTATTAAGGTCTCAGATCCTCTAGCATGGAAATTCACATCTATCATGAACAGGTCATCATGACCTTCCACAAAATACCTTTGGCACTTACAAGTGTCCCTTGCAGCTCCATGCAATGGATCATAAGTGCGGTCAATTACCTCAAACGACTTCATGGAAAGGGACACACAATTATCACTAGCTCCAACTTGATGTTGTTTTTCAATCTCAAGGCAATCCCCGTTGATACCCAAAGCATATAACTTACCCTTAAAACAATGAAGGAACTCAATTTCGCACATGTGCCCACTAATTTCTTCCGAAAAACATTGAGTTCTCCATTGTTTCTCCGGGGTGGCAATATAAGAAGTGTAAGTGTCAAGTTCTGACATTGGTTGATAAAGAACTAAAACTAATGGATCATTATCATCACTGCCAACATCCTTATTAATATTTGTACTGATTAGAGTGGTTTTTGGAGGTGACGATAACACACAATCAAGCATATACTCACCATCAGGCTCAAAAGTAATCCATTTGAGTAGACTTGGTAATTGAATTGTCTCTAATGTTAAAGGGTTCCACAAAAAACAATCCCCATATATGCAATTTGGCATTGAATTGTCATCTTTAACATCACATAAGACAATTAACCAACCTTGATGAGATGTTTTTTGCCAAAAAGTTTTTCCACTCAACTCAGGTATGGATTTGCTACTAGTTGTATTATGAGGTTCGCAAATATTATAAAGAACATGATTTTTCTTACCTTCACCATATGGGAAAACAAGCCAAGGTACTGCGTCTGGTGATTCTGATGATGCTGTCGGTTCCTCCATTCAAGAAAAAAGGAGAGACCTGGGAAGAAAAGGGTGAAGGGTGAAATTGATATAGAGATAAATTGGTTGGAAAACTGAATTTGCCAAGCTACAAAGACTTTCACAAAATTATGGGAAGATAAGGGCGAAATTGAGCGACGTTTTTTGCTTTCCAGGGCTTCCTTTTTAATAACGGTTTAACACCGACTGATATATACAAAACGCTTTTTGACGTTTTTCCCACAGAAAACGGTCAAAGCATTGACTTCCCGTCCACTGATTATCAACACCCCCACCAAGAAATTTACTGCTAGTACAGTGACAAATAATTGATCAAAACCCTAACTATGATGTTCATATCATAGTTCATAACCGATAATGCAACAGAAAAGCTTGCCAGACCGTCAAAAAAACAATTTCGTAAACAACTTGAGCCACGTAGATGACTAGAACTAGAAGAGATACAAGCAAATTCCTCCTAATATTTTTCTTTTGTAAGAGTTGTTTACACTTTTTTATGGATGTCGAACCGTACCCATTTGGTTCAAGAACGGAAACCACATTGGCAAAGTTACACAATGCTATGAAATGCCCATGAAGAAAGTAAGAGCAACTGCAGTGGGACGAGTAAAACTAAAGACCAAAAACTAAGAAAAAGTAAAAGAAATGGGTTTAGTCAGTGGTGCGACGCTACGGTGGAGGAGTAAATTTGGTGGAGCGGAGTTACAAAGGTTCGTCTGACATGGGGCGTAGGTATAAAATGCGTTTGGGTTGGACGTAACTTTAATTTACGCCTGATGTCGGGTGGAATCTAAATTTGCGTTTGGTGTGGAGCGTAATATATAAAACCGCCCGATGGAGAGACGTAATCAAAAACTACGCCTGACGGGGTGCAAATACAAAATACGCCTGGTGGGACGCAAATCAGATAGTACGCCTATAGTACGCCTGATGGGGCGTGACTTGGAATTACGCCCGATGGGGCGCAATTTGTAAACCCGCCTGTATGTCTGTGGGACGTAACTCATAATTGCGCCTACCACCCACTCCCACCAGGCGTAAGACCCATAACATAATTAGCGAATCTGTGACTCGCCAGATGTACGTCTATAATTAACTCCCACCGTTCCCTGAACATACATCCACCAAAATGCTAATCAAATTCTAACCATTCAACAATTACCCAGATCATCCACTAGAAATTAAGCAAGCTAACCTAGATATTTATTCCTACATAGTATATCATTCACAAAAGGAGTAGAGCACGACGGTATCATCGAACGTTTCTTAGGTGAGCCTACCAACCACACATTTCCATAAGGATCATTGAGCTTTCCAACAGGACCATGGCAACCGTGAGCGCCTTCGAAAAAAAACATGAAATTGGTGGAAGGATGGGGCGTAGATTTAAATAACGCCCCATGTAGTAACAGGCGGAACTAATAATTGCGCCCGTAGTCAGGCGGACTTTAAAATCACGCCTGGTCAGACGTAACTTAGAACTACGCCTGGATGAGGCGCAATTTAAACGTACCGCCTGGTACCAGGCGCAAATGTAAACTACGTCCCATCGGGCGTAGATTAAAGTTGCGTTTCAAACAGACGTAGATTAAAGTTACGTCTCACTACCAAACGCAAATTAAAGTTCCGCCCCAATCAGGCGTAGTGTCAAATTACGCCAGACCAAAACCAAACCAAAGACCAAATATAGTTTGGTTTTTGGTTTTAGTCTGGTATTTGCTCTTTACTCCTCTCCATAGTGTCTGGGTATTCGACCAAATTTTTGGTTTTAGTCGACCGCAGATGGTAAAAAAGACTATACTTATGAAGGATCCATGACATAATTAATTTAATATTCGGTGTTGTACTGATCACTGAAACAATTATACCAATCATAGTAAGAACAGCGACCTAAGAAGTTTAGCATCATGACTGGTAAGAGCAACTGCAGTGGTGCGAGTATAACCAAATACCAAAGAGGAAAAAAAGACCAAAATTTGGGTTTAGTCTGGTGTGTGACGCTACGGGTGGAAGACTAAATTTGGTGGAGCATACACTATACGTCCGCCTGGTGTGGGGCGTGGACTATACGTTTGCCCGATCGGGGGAGATTCCAAAAATGAAAAAAAAAAAAAAATATATATATATATATATATATATATATATATATATATATATATGGGGCGAAGGTATAAAGACCGCCCCATATAAAGAGATTAAAAAACTATGAATGGGGCGGAGGTATAAACCACGCCCCATACTAAAGAAGAAGAAAAAAATATGGGGCGGAGGTATAAAGCACGTCTGGTGTGGGGCGTGGACTTTATGTACGCCTGGTGTGGGGCGTAGATTATATACCCGCCTGGTGGTGGGGCGTGGACTGTACGACCGCTTGATTATATTTGGGTTTAGTCTTTGGTCCTAGATCAAATATAGTCCGAGATTTGGTTATGGTCTGGGTTTTAGTCGATAATCCGTCCCACTACGTCTCGTTTTTTTACCAAATAAATAGGTTTACTCGCCCGCTTTGGTTGCTCTAAGGGGTACAAAAAGGTGACTAAAAGACTTTTCAACACAAAAAGAAAAGTGGAACAATAGAAATGCTTATACAAAAGTGAAAATCTAGGCGATCGTTCGTAATAGCTTTCGGTATGATTTTCAACGAATCTTTTGATAGATAAAACTCTCACTATGTTGTGCCTTCAAGAACTCGGCTATAGCTTGGATTGATGGTTTTCACTTTGAAATAGTTCAGTGGAACATCAATATGATTAATGTTATAGTAAACTCAACTTTTAACACCAAACAATGGGCTTTAACATGCTTTTATGGTAACCTCTACCCCTCTAATAGAAACATAGCTTGGGACTTTCTAGAAGAAATCAGTGTACAAATAAATAGGAGAAACATGCCTCGGATAGTCCTATGAGACTTTAACATGATTTTCAACCAATCTGAGAAATTGGGAGGCTTGCCTTTTAATAAATCTAACAGTGATTATTACAGTGACATTTTAGAATGAGCTGGCTTATATAATTTAAGTTACTCTGGTCCTGACTTCACTTGGGATAATCATATAGAAGGAAACCAAAACATTCGGGAACGGTTAGATAGAGCAGTAATTCATGTTGATTGGCACTCTAAATTCTCTAATGCTTTCCTGAGACATCTTGTGGCCATTGGTTCAGATCATTGCCCTATTATACTTTATACTGACAACATAGACACTAAATTAGAATGGATATTTAAGCTTTATGACACTTGGTTAAATGAAAGTTCATGCATTCAAGTAATCATAGAAACATGGAAAAATAACATTACAGAAGATATCTCCCAAAGTTTAGTCACAAATTTGACTACCCTAGTGAATTCAATCTTGCAATGCATCCTAAATTAGCATGGAGACTAGTTAAGGAGACATATGCTCTTTGGGTCAAAACTATGGGCTCTAGTTATTTCAGAAACAAACAACCCCTGCGAGCTAAAGCCAAAACAAATGGTTCTTGGACATGGAACTGCATAAGCCAAGGTTTATAACTTATTTATAAATATAGTATTTGGGAAGTCGGAAATGGACATGATATTAGTATATGGAATGACAAATGGATACCAGAACTAACTGAAACTTTAGAAAATTATCGGACCCCTCAAAATAGCCATATTACATTCGTCTCTGACCTGATTGATTCTGAAACCAACTCTTGGAATCTTGACATCATAAACTCAAATTTTCCTAATAATATAGCTTTTAAGATTCGGAACATTTATCTCTTTAAAGACAAGAATTACATGCTTAAGAAAGATCAACTAAGATGGACACTAAACAAGTCAGGAGACTACACAGTGAAATCCTTATATGACAGATTGAATGAAACTGGTACTGATATAGTTAGCTTAGATTTACCTGAGTCTTTTTGGATTACTTTATGGAAATTAGATATATCTCAGAGAATTAAACTTTTTCTATGGAAATGCCTTCAGAATGATTTATCTACTCTCCAAACTGTATGGAAAGATAAAAGATGTTGAACCTTATTGTACTATGTGTAGAACTGAAATAGAATTGAACATCTTCTATTGCATTGTCCATATGCCAAAGAGGAATGGAATTCAGCTCCAAAGCCCATCTCCCTAAGTACAGATTACTCTAGTACCTTATTGGAAATATTCAAGGATTAGATTAATAATCCTGGGAAAAAGATTTCTTTAGAATTAATGCTTACTAAGATATGGTTTATTTGGAAGGAAAGATGCAACATAGTTTTTGAAAACAAATCGACATCCTCTAATATCTTAGATATAGAAATACAAGGATATATTGCTTTCTGGTCAAAGAAGAGCAGCCTGCAAGACAAACCCAAGAAACAACATATGAAATCTTCAACACAGGTTTGGCAGGCACCTCTAAAAGACACTCTCAAAATTAATGTTGATGCAGCTTGGATTTCTGACACTTTACCTTCTAGTTATGCTATAATTCTGAGAGATGATGCAAGTAACTCAGGATGAGGAAAATCAGGGCAGTCAACAACTCCATATCCACAAGAAACAGAGGCTTTAGGAGTGCTACAAGCTCTATTTGGGTGAAAGAGAAAGGTCTGGAAAATTTTAGCATCAAAGGTGACTGCGAAAGTCTGTTCATGTATTTTTTTCAAGGAAAGAAATCTGACATTTTTTGGCGCTCTAAAGCTTACTTTGATGAAGCAAACAAACTAGTTCAATTATGCAACAATTTTTTGGGTTTATATTTTGTTTCAAGACTAGGAAACATGGCGGCAGATACTCTAGCAAAATCTGTTAGGACTTTAAATTCAATTGTTTTGTGGGAAAACTTTCCCCATACTTGTATTCAACATCAACTCTCAATAGATAAATCTAATATCAGATTATCCTCATATGGATTGATATTAGATAGCTCTACTTCTTTTGTACCCTAGGCTCGCTTAGAGGCTTAGTTTGCGTAATGAAATATCTTATTTACAAAAAAAAGAAAAAAATAATTCAGTAAAAACTCCATATATTATTAACTTTATATATTAATAAAAAATCATGGTCCCAATTTGGGCCAGTTATAAATAGTGATCCACTCCATATTTTAATATTAATAGATTTTGCTGGTCCCACCAAAAGGAATTTACCTCCATATACTAGTACGACCGTTGTCACGGTGGGAGGGCCGACCGAAGAAGAATATGAAGATGGAGTTTGTCCACGACTACTTTCGTCCCGTTTCGGAAAAGGTAATACTTTCACCTCGTTTCAGAAAAAGTGACATTTTCGCACCGTTTCAGAAAAAGTGATACTTTCTCCCCGTTTCAGAAAAACTGATACTTTCACCCCGTTTCGTAAAAAGTGATACTTTCTCCCCGTTTCGGAAAAAGTGATTCTTTCGCCCCGTTTCGGAAAAAGTGATACTTTCTTCCCGTTTTGAAAAAGTGATACTTTCGCCCAATTTCAGAAAAAGTGATACTTTTTCTGAAATGAAGCGAAAGTATCAATTTTTCCGAAACGGAAAAAAGTATCACTTTTCCGAAACAACAAAGTATCACTTTTCCTCAACGAGCGAAAATATCACTTTTCCCAAACGGATGTGATAGTATCGGTTTTCCTAAACGGATGTGAAAGTATGATTTTTTCTAAAATGGAAAATTAGTCGATCCATAAACCAAAATATGGTTGCATGATGTGTTATGCATCCTTTGTGGTGGTTTGCATAGTGGCTATGCATTCAATTTTCGAGAATTGTGCCTAAAATGATAGTATCATTTTTCTTGAAACGGATGGATTACATCGTTTTATTTGTTGCAATGGAAAATTAGTTGATGCATAAACCAATATTTTGCTATATAAAGTATTATGTATCATTTGTGATGGTTTGCATAATGGATATACATTTAATTTTCTAAAATTGTGCCTAAAATGATATATATCTCCGAATTTTTCGTAAAAATCTCCAAATTTGATATTGTTGTTTGTACTTGTTGCGTAGAGTTTTTTATAACCTTTCTAACGAGATAAAATTTGTAAAATTCCAAGGCACGGATTTTTAGATATGTTATATTAAAGTTTGCTTTCCAATTATACCCCTGAAAAGATAGGATACACAAGGAGTTATAGTAATTAGACTAAAAGGGAGGGACATTTTTGGTTTTTTCGGCCCTAACCATTTCCAATCTTTTTGTGGTAATTGATCACTTAGATTTTACAAAAAAATGGCCATATAAGAGCAACTCCAAGAGAGGGTGGATTTTTATTTTTTAGTGACACACAGGATTTTAGACCTCCGTTTAGCATAAATTCATCTCCAATAGTAGGGTCCTACAAGATAGGAGGGACCAATTACTAAACATGAAGGTGTTCAAGAAAGTGTTATTTACACCTCCGTTTGCACCTCCACGTCATCTTTTTCACTAATTTTCTTTTAATTTTAAGGTTAAAATTCTCTACTGTTGGAGATGATTTTTTAGATATGAGGTCCTACATTTACTCCATGTGTAGACCCCATAAATAAAAGGACTAAATAAAAAATACACATAGGATTTTTTGCACCTTCTGTTGGAGATGCTCTAAAGGACCTCCCTCGCTGCGCTCGGTCGGCCCAATTAATATAATAAACATAATCGGAAAATTATAGATCTTGTTACATCAAAATTTAAGATAAAGAATAATATGTATCTATAGTTGTTTGAGAAAAGGACGTGATTTTTTAGATTGTTATCGCGTCTTTTGATTTACATATGCATAAGACCTCGTTACTATGTGCACCTTCTTGTTGAAGCTAAAATATTTCCAACTTGTCAAGCTTGTTTAAAGATTCTTGTCGAGCAATTTTTTTTAGCATACCTTCCTATATTAATACTTTTGTGAAGTCCCAAGTCTATTAATATATGGAGTTTTTACTCTTCTTTCAAATTGAAACCTCTAATACTTTAACGCCTACTCATATTTCTCTTACATTCAAAATTGCCACAAAATTGCCTTCAATAAATTATGTTTTATGGAAATCTCAAAACAGTTCCGTTATTAGTAAGCAGTTACAATCTTTTTAGATTTTATTGATGGTAGTTTCTAATTTCCAATAAAGTGTTTCTGGCGATCTGCAGCTCCATCCGCATTATTATCTGCTACTACTTCTGATAATTGACATACATATGATGATGCTTTAGATTTTGTTGAGAATCATGCGTATAACTATTGGGTGAATCAAGGTCAAGGGACTCAAGTTATTATTTCATAGTTATTCTGCTTTAACAGAGGTATGTCATTTTCAGGTGCTTGATCGTACTTTCTCTCACGAAGTGTGGACAACATTGGAACATAACCACAATGCTACTACTGAATCTCATCTGATGAAGTTAAATACAGGTCTAATTAATCTCAAGAAAGGACCCGAATCTACACTTGTTTCCTTTAACATAGCTAGAACTCTTTCATTTCAACTTGCTCAAATTTATCGTCCTATCACTGATGAGGATCTTGTATTTCACAAGGATTACCTTCTGAATTCAATGCTTTCAACACTTTGGTAAACACGCAACAACTTAGTAACCTAAATCCTATACTTCTTGGGATTTGGTAGGATTATTTTTTTTCCAGAAGAAGCTAGGTAAATTCATATTCAAAAATCGATCTATCCACGGCTTCTGCAAATCTATCTTAACAACAATACCAACATCAGGTTCCTTCTAATTTCTTCCTTTGAGGATTCTCAACCATAAATACTCATCATTCATGTAATTACTCACCTCGTTCAGGAAATTATTCTCCTCCCTTTAATAATTCCTTATCTCCTCCTCATGTGCAATAAAATTGGTCTTCTTATCCCTCTCGTGGTAATTTGCGAGGTAGTTTTTGAGGTAACATATATGGTTGAAGTTTTATAGGTTCCTTTAGAGGTGTTCGTTCAGACAATAGTGGTTGTTTTGACATATCTAATGGTGCAAATAACTTATATCCATCTCCTCTACAGTATACTTACTATATTGCTTGTCAAATTTGCACAAAACCATATCACTTAGCTCAAGAATACAGATATAGATATGCTTCTTCTGATACTTCAATAATTTAAGGATATATATTGTTTCCGATGGTTACAATGATGCATTTGATGAGGTTTGGTGTCCAGAACCTAAGTCATTTGTTGTTTGCGATGATAAGTCCTCACGAACTACCACTAGTTGTGGACCGAGCGGACTGTTGTGCAACTCATTATATCATCTCAGACTTTTCAGGCATGAACCTTCATTATGAATACCAAGGCACAACTCAAGTTCATGTTGAATATGGCTCAGGTTTGCATACTACTCATGTTAGATCTTCTACTTTTGAATCAGACTCTACTAAGCTAATTCTTTCTAATGTGTTGCATTCCCCATCTATAACCAAGAATTTAATTTTTGTGCATAAATTTTCTAAGGATAATAATTGTTACTTTCTTTTTTATCCTTATCATTTATATGTGAGGGATTTTATTTCCCACAAGGTTATTTTTCATGCACCTGTTAAGGATGACCTTTATCATCTTGATTTTATTGTTGATGAACTGAAGCATGCCTTATCTTTGTCATCAATTGTTTTCTTTTCATGGAACAAATGATTGGTCACCCTGCTTTTCATACTTGAAAGTATGTTTTTTCTTTTGTAGATGAACCTATTAGTCAGCATTTATCTTTTTATTATATGCTTTGATTGTCGGGTAGCTAAAAGTCATGTTCTACCTTATCCATTAGGGTACCTCTCCTTTGGTCGGTTAATGGATTCCAATTTAATGTTTCATTTATTAATTCATATATCGGATTTACTTGATTATATCCTTTGGTATATAAGTCAGAAGTTTTGCTTATTTTTATCAAGTTTAACATAATGTTGAGAATTTTCTTCATATAGAAGAATCAAACTTATGCAATATGATTTGGGGGGTGAATATTGGAAAGTCTCAACTACATGGTGAAGAGCCTTGATGGCCAGATACATAGTTTTTCATGAAGTTAATTCATTTCAATAAAAGAAAACAAAAATATTAGCCCTTGGGGTCAAGATAGATATGTCAAAAGCATTAGATAGGGTAAATTGGGATTTCTTAAATAGGGCAATGTTAGCATTATAGGAGAGGGTACCAAGTAAACCACCAGTTTTTTCGTTTGGAAATGGTATGGACAAAGTTGCTACAACCGGTAGTATATATTAACAGATGAGATCTTATACCTGAGTTGTAAAACAAGTTTACTCAGACGATTTCACAAATTGATATACAAGTAACAACTTATTATGTACCCGAACTGTTAACAG
This sequence comes from Papaver armeniacum, assembly GCA_023531295.1. Lineage (NCBI taxonomy): Eukaryota > Viridiplantae > Streptophyta > Magnoliopsida > Ranunculales > Papaveraceae > Papaver > Papaver armeniacum. The sequence goes on along the minus strand of JAJJWW010006087.1, from coordinate 169,585 downwards.
AATCGAATTGTAATGAGAACAAGTCTTGTAATCTTTCTTTCAAGATACGAATTCTCAAGAATAAATCTTGTGGGTTATTCACAGTCTTTTAGGATTAAAAACTGTCTAGCTTGATTAACGTAGTACTTGTTATATCTATGTATGTATCATAAAAATAAATAACATAATGCGGTTAAGAAACAACATAAGACACCGGAAATTTTATTAACGACGAAAACTTCAATGTGCATAAAAACCCCGGGACCTAGTCCACAACTTGAACACTAACTGTATTAAGCGTCTACAAATATTATCCTATTATTAGACTTCGAACTCGAATGTAGTTGAGAGCAAATTGACCCTACGAGCAATTTATCTCAATTATTGTTAGAGCATTGCTCGATCGAACTCACAAGTGTTGCCAAGCTTGTGGTCAAATTTAATTGATCAAAACTATATCTTGATTTTTAGTCTACATTTAGTCAGGTTTCGGATAAGGATAGAATTGTATAGTTGAGAATCGAATATCACTACGTTCTACCATTTGAAGGTGAAGATCAACATGAGCTTTGGATAATTTCAACATTGAAAGGTAAGTGAAGACTGAACCACCTATTTCTCAAGTTTTCACCTTTCTATCTATAGGACATTGTCGCATGATTAAATTAGACAGTACATGCATAACAGAAATTTCAAGTCATGTTTATCTTAAAAATCGTTCTCGAAATATGATTATTTAAGCTTAAGAACATTGTTCATACTTATATGAATTTGGTTAAGAACAATTTATTGTTCATGACTTAAATTATGATTCAAGATTTAATCATTTGAAAATAACTTGGAACAGTGATATGTGTCATTGATGTTATTCAAGAATGTTAATCTGGATACAAGACCTGATGCATACCAGTTCACATATTGAGAGAACTGTTGTAAGTCCAGATCTGCAATACACGTACCCAGTACACGTATCGGCGTAGCTATAGTTCGGCGACGACTTTTTGGTATGCATACCTGATATCCATACCACAAAAAGATTGTGACTCGTGAACCAGTAAAGGTACGGATACCTAGTGTGCAAACCGGAAAAGGTCTGTTCGTTTTAAAACCTGTTAGAGCACTGCTCGGTCGAACTCGCATGCGTTGCTATCTCAAGCATGTTTGTCAATATTAGTGATCAAAACTATTTGTCTTGATTTCTAGTTTACTTATGACTAAGTCTCGGTCTAGGATAGTTAAGTGTAGTTGAGCTCCAGACTCCATGCCGATCATCTTACGAAGACGAAGAACTACTCGAGGAACCAGTGGAAAAAGGTATGTGGAGACTTGAACTTATCTATAACTCAAAAGTCTACTCTATCTCCTACTCTTGATACAATAGTCGTATAAGTATGATAGTTTTCATACATACACATTTGCTATTTCGAGCCGAGTTTACTCGCCTATCTTTTTCTCGAAATATGTGTTGGTAAGCTTTCGATTTAACCATTTTCATCTTTACCCGTGACGAAAGTCATGATGACGTTTCAATCTTGAAAATAGATTTGATGACGATAGTCGAGAATAACGATTGTTATAACATTATAGAAGAATGTTTCAATGATTGAAATGTAGAGTTGAGATTAGCACCTATGGATATAAGCATATATAGTGTGTTCGCACATTAGTGTATAAATCCATGTGCCGAAAACCAAGTGCATGCGGTATTGGTGAAGGAGACAGGTTGGGTACGCGTACCAGCGGAAGTTTTCGATCGAAAATTTCTGCCGAGTTTGTAGTTTGCAAACTAGTAAACCAGTCACCTTAGGTACGCGTACCCACGGAAGTTTTCAAACTGATAATTTCTGCTGAGTTTGTAAACTCAAATCTGGTAGCTAAGGTACGCATACCCGTACGTGTACCCAAGCTGGTTATTTCTCAAATCGGTAGTTCATGAACTTAAAACAATAAATTATAAGGAATGCAATCTTTGCAAACCGTGGGTATATTGTTCATGAATTGATTCAAGTGGATCAAACCGATATTGTTTCAATTGTGTCTATGAATAAATACCTAAGCAATTGAACAACTCTTCAACTAGTTCTTATGAGTCATTTGAACTAGTTATGAGAAAGATGAATACGGTTAATATGAAAGTGCTCATATATCTAACCATTGGTTAACTATGTGTGAACCAACTAAGTGTACACGTTTAGGTACGGTTACTCAAACCTAAATGAATACATTTCATTTGTGTGTGACAATCTAAGTTTTGATCTAACGGTTGAAAGATATTAGCTTGGTTGAATCATGTTTTTCATCTAACGATGAATATTGAATGCTTTGTTACCAAGGTAACTTAGATTGCAAACCCTGATTTGAAAACTATATAAGGGGAACTCTAGCAACTGGAAAAACTAATACCCACACCTCCTGTGTGATACTAGTTGGTTTTGCTAGAGTCGATTATCCTTTAACCTTTGGTTTCTTCTCGAGACCGTGTAGGTTAATGACTGAAAGACTTCATTGGGATTGTGAAGCCAGACGAAACTACTACTCTTGTAGTTGAGTGATCTGATGTTGACATTTTCTATCGTACAAGTTCAATTGAATAATTGACTTTATATTATATCTCTGATAGGGCAAGATAAAAAGAAATCACAAACATCTTCATCTCATCGTTTGTGATTCCGCAATATCTAGTTTCGCTACCATACGATTTAGATTATAGTGAGGTGATTGATAATACTAGGCTGTTCTTCGGGAATATAAGTCCGGGTTATCAATTAGTTCTTGTTCACCTTGATTTATCAAAAGACTGAACAAAAACTCATAGGTTTATCTTTTGAGACAGATTTATCTATTATCATAGACTTTTCTGTGTGATACAGATTTGTTTATTAAAGTCTTCGACTTTGGGTCGTAGCAACTCTTAGTTGTGGGTGAGATCAGCTAAGGGAATCAAGTGCGTAGTATCCTACTAGGATCAGAGATGTAAGGAGCGCAACTGTACCTTGAATCAGTGTGAGATTAATTAGGGTTCAACTACACCAGCATGGGTTAGTTTGTAGTAGGCTGAGTGTCCAGTAACGGCTTAATAAAGTGTGGTGTTCAATCTGAACTAGGTCCCGGGGTTTTTCTGCATTTACGGTTTCCTCGTTAACAAAACTTCTCGGTGTCCAGTGTTATTTCTATTCCGCATTATATTTTGTTATATAATTGAAATATCACAGGTTGTGCGTTAAGATCAATCAATTATAATATCCAACCTTTGGTTGTTGATTTACATTGATTGACACTTGAATATTGGTCTTTGGTACCGTTCAAGTTATTTCACATAATAATCAGGCTCACAGATTTCTATATGTTCGATTTGCTGATTACATTGTAAAATTGAGATATTAGAACTCTTTGATATACTTTATTAAGATTGAGTCTAGTTGATTCTCTTGAAAGTATATTGGAGTTAGTCCATACAGATTGCTAATCGAAATATTGGGTGAGGTTGTTGTACCCCCGCATTTTCAATTGGTATCAGAGCAGGCAAACACGTTTAAAGACCTTACAAGTCTGTGTTTGTAGCGATCTGACTCTATGGATAGTATTAATATCTCTGACTTCGCAAAACCAGATCAGAATCCTTTTGATACTGTTTAGAGTTCTGAGACATCCAAGAATTCTCTCATATCTTCCCCTCTGTCAGAAACCGTTGTCAACTGGGAAAATCGCCTAGATGTACAACTGGATGAACTTTCAGATGAAAGTGACTCAGACGAGGACCAAGTATTGATGAATAAGTCTCACAATATATCATACTCTTTGACGATATCATAGAAAAGAAAGGATCAATTGCCTACCTGGCAGAATATTTGTTTCCTCTCTGTCGTGAAAATAGGAAACTAAAAAAAAAAAACTCTTTAAAGGATATGATAGTGGTTATAAACTCTTGTAATCAATCCTTAAAGATATAGATGAAGAAGTCTATTCAAAGATTGCTGAATGTGAAAAACTTCAGAAGAGTTTATGTGAGTTGAAATAAAGACTTGCTGAATTTGAGGTAATGTATGACTCTCAATAGAAATACTTTAACGACAGAGAATGCCTTTTTCTTGCCAAATAAAAACAATTGAAGGATGATCTATCTACAGCTGTCAGCAAGGTAAAATCACTAGAAGAGAATATGAAGAGATTCAACACTAGCTCTACAAAATTATCTTCCATTTTAGGGGCATGTAAAGAACATCGTGATACACGTGGTCTGGGCTTTAAAGGAATAGACGCTCCAAATACTGGGAAGATCAATTTTGTCAGTTCTAATAACAACTCGCTATGTGAGAAATCACCTATTACAGCTGATGTCCCTGTAAACAAAGAAAGTCATTCTTCGAAGACAAGGCGAAGGAGAGCCATTAAAAACATTACCTTCAACTGCTACTATTGTGGAAACAAGGGTCATGTTGAACGGAAATGTCGTTTTCGGATAAGGAATGAAAAACTTCATAACATTCTCATATGGATGTCAAGGGAAGTAATCAAGCATGTTTCTCTCCGTACTGAGAACATCACAGTATCAAAACCAGAAGAGTACCGTGATAAGTCTTTTTTTTAACATGTATGATACTAACTCCTTCTACGATCGTAGGGGAAAGAATTTCATATGGACTACTAAGACATTTGATGTTCCAGTAAAAGGAAAAAGACGTCAAAGGAAAAAGAATGGTTCAATTTAGGAAGGAATATCTTCTATTGGCAAGGATTACGTTGTGACCAAAGTATCAGATTTCGATCACATTCAAATCAACAATCATGCCTCAGATTTAAGAACCAGTGTGAATAATCTCAAGCGGAAAATCAAAAAATTAAGGAAGAAAACATCTTCAGGTATGTCTTGTTCTCCTTGTAATAATTCCTTTGAGATTAATCCTGCTAATTCTCTTTGTGATTCAGAGAAGGAAAACGATGATGATCTACATGCTCTGTCTACAACTTGACCAGTTTTTACTATGCATTCTCGTTCCAATCTTATGAGGATGCACATAGAAGTCAAGATGCAACTCGTCTTGACAAAAATGGTTGTTGTATTTTTCGTGTTGGTTCTTTAAATTATGTCCTTCTAAGTAGAATTCTACTCTAGCCTTCTCTTCATAATGAAGCATAGTTGATCCATGAGAACTCTTGAGAAAACCATGACTTGTTGAAACACTGAACTTTTCAGTGCTCCTTCTATTGATCTAAAGATCCTCAAAGTCTTTTATAAGACCCCTTTGCCTAAACGGTTTTTGAACCTGGTTCATAACTGTGAACGTTTGCGTACCTGTCCCATTATCGACTTTTATTCGTGAACCCTTAGGGTTTTCCTATATGTATCTCATACATACATATATGTATATATATATATCATAAAGTTTTTCTTGGTATGTACTAGTTCGGTAACGGAAATAGCCTCCTAAGAAATAATGGTGCAAACTATGGAAGGGTGCAAGAAGGAAGTTGAGAATGAAAGAAAAAAGTTTGTTGAGTTTTATGAGAACCTTGTTCTTATAAATTGCTATCATGCAATTGATCATGTAGACAACCAACCAGTTCAATTGTCACAACAACCGGTTGGAAATCTTCTTTTAGATTTTAAGGTCCTAAAAGAACAGTTCGTGATCGCTAAAAAGAATCTCGAGTTCGTGAGGATCAAGCTGAAGGAAGCCAATGAGGAACTTGTTTGTGTTCGAAATCTTATAGCACGACTTGGATAGATGTTTTATTTATTTTGTCTAGGAAACTTCTCAAGAGAATTTTATTCTTGTTTTTGTTTAAGAAGGATAACTAGGGTTTGGAATAGCCATTATTGTGAGTACACATAGCTATGTCCAATATTTTTCATCTTCTTGTTTTTAGATTTATTTATTTAAACTCTAAAGTTGGTTTGGAAGATGATTTTTGCAGTATTAATCCTTATGGTTTTATATATTGCAATATGTTATTGGATATGTGTGTTTGCGTCCGTGAACTATTATTGTCCCATACGATGTCAAAAGTTATCTCGTTTATATGTCGATATGCATGTATTGATACAAGATCGATGAACCTTTGAAAAACAAAAGTTAAGCCTATTATGTCATTTTTTGATGGAAGATAGGTTAAATCTTTTGTTTACGAGGATTATGTCTATTATATATCATTGTGCAAATAATGATGGAAAATAGAATGAATCATTGTATATTCCGCAGTATTGATCTTCCATGATCCATATTTTATGTATATATTGTGTGGCTCCATAAGTATTCTTGTGTGAGCATTTCCAACTAAGCTAATTATAGGTTCGTTTGTGGTTATTTTGGTTGTGTATTCTGATTAAATTAATCATGGGTTCTCTTGTGATTAGTTTAATTGAGATTTTTGGATACAAAATTATTTTGTGGTGTTTGGTGTCCAAAGAAATCCTTCTTTTCTCGCAAAAGTAAGGTCGCTCTTGTTGTTCTTTCGGGAATGATATCAAATGGGGGAGAGTTCTTTTGAAATTGCGCTTAATTTCCATATCTTTGTGGGGAGTGCGGCTGTGGAATATTTGAGGAGTTATCTTGTATCTTTATAAACTCCGTGATGAATGCATTTAGCTTCGGCTTTATGATTGCATCTAAACAAAGTTAATATGTAATTTTCTTTGGTCTTGAAGTGTCTCCATGAAAATTTCATTAGGATCTCGTTTTCGTACCTTTGCAAATTTTATTGACAAAAAGGAGGAGAATTAATATGTAGTTCACACTAAAAATACATATGGTTTTCGGATCATTATGTAAGGGTAAGTGGTTTTCGTGTTGAGACGAAGTATTGACTAAAGGGGAGCGATACATATCACCATAGTATTGTTGTCGAAGTTGTGATATAAGAACTTTGATGTTGTGTAATATACTATGACACTGTATAACAATGATCGAGAGCATTTGCTTTCTCATTGTTCTGGCTACGAAACTTCAACAACTATGATGCTGAACTGAACACCTATTGGTAGGAGCGTAAAGATGGTTATTTCCTACGACTATGTCTTAATCCGCAAGTGCACGGCGTCTATCGGAGACGCGGCAAGTACGGGTCGAACCCACAAGGAACTAGAGTATGCAAGGATTGTTCTTAAGCTCTCTTAACTAATTTACGGGATGAGTGACAGAAAATTATGCTTTTGTTTAAAGTCTTTACGACGATTTGAAGATTACACAACTAAGGTACAATGAAGTGTAAATGATAATGTGACAGGCACTAGGATTGTCAAATCCACCCTATCTCAAAGTTATGGGGTTCAACTAGTTTGAATGCTAATGTTCTTGTGGCAATTGAAGATAGGATGTCAACTCTATTTCTTGCCTAGAAGGTTTCACCGTGGGGATAACTCAATTGACAGCTAATGTGCATACCTAGAGTACTAGTTGTCTAATCAAGAACAACTAGTCAAAAGAATAAGCAATACTACATAAAACTTGAGCTGCAACATACTCAATTCAATGTGAATCTAACTACGGTGAGTACAAAGCATTCACTGTGAGAGTAGAGCAAAGAGATATTAACATTGAGTTTATCTTATCAATTAAAGCATACAAGAGCAATTCAATTCTAGTTGAAACACAGAAACAGAAATTAGGTTTCATCTAAATCCTAGCTATGGTAAATTTAGCTCATAATAAACATGTTAAAACAGAGATTAAAATTCAAAAGCAAACTAAACATAAGAACCCTAAATTGAAAACTAAAACTGACTATATCTTTTTCCTCTCCCAAAACTCTCTTTTATAACAAACAAGCTCTCCAAAATCAAAAGACCCGAGTACCCAAACCCGACTTTGCCTTGCCTCCCTCCGAATCGAACATGCAGAGTGGTTGGAATAAAACCCTAGCTTCTACTTTTCTCTCACCTAGCTTCTAAGATGCAGAGAAGCTATGAGATAGAAAAGTCGATGCGAAACTGAGATAAGGGGCTAGAGGAGTTGTTGGTGGCTATGGTGGCGAGTGGGGTGATGGTGACAGAAGAGGAGATGGTGGCGGTTCAGTGAAAGGGGCGTGGGTGAAGGAGGTGGAGGTATGGCTGGGTAGGGTTTCTCTGATGAAGGTCTGGGAGAAGAAAGAGAAAGGTGAGGGAGAAATGAGGTTTACTCGAGTGGTATAGGTATAGGGTGCTTCGATGTGAAGCGAGGACAGCGAAGGATGATGGGAAGGCCTCGGCGAGCGTAGGATGGAGCCGATGGAGATCCGAACGGCCGAGGTGGTAGCGGTTTTGGCGTGATCTCTGGTGTTGAGCGGGAGCAGTGAACTTCGATGCGTGTGGAAGCGACGAGCGTAGGATGCGAATGAGTGAAATCTCAACGGCTTGGAGTGTACGGGCTCGGATCCGGGTCGCGGGTCGGGTCTAGCTCAAGCCCATGTCTTGTAGATGAGTTGCTACTTGTTGGGTTGCAACCGTTGCGCGTGGCTTTGGCTTTGCTCCATAGATGCTCGACTCCACCCTTCGCTCTTTTGGCTCTCGATTCTCCGAGCTTTATTTACTACCTAAAAACACAAAGTTAATTAGTACAAATATTTATTCTTGAAAACAAAGAAAATACAGAATCTGGGATAATATCTGATTTATGAGCACAAAAGATGAGTAAAGTGCCAATAAAAAGGTGTATAAATATGCAATATTTGGCACTCATCACCTATGGAATCATGGGAGTACTTGGAAAAGAAGAAGTTTTCGAGTAATATTGAAGCACCAAGGAGATCAAGCATGTGGACGAGAAGCTACAAAGTTTTATCTATTTTGTAAATCCATATGTATTGATAGTTTTGTCACTAAAATTGACAAAGGGGGAGATTGTTAGAGCACTGCTCGGTCGAACTCGCATGCGTTGCTATCTCAAGCATGTTTGTCAATATTAGTGATCAAAACTATATGTCTTTATTTCTAGTTTACTTATGACTAAGTCTCGGTCTAGGATAGTTAAGTGTAATTGAGCTCCAGACTCCATGCCGATCATCTTACGAAGACGAAGAACTACTCAAGGAACCAGTGGAACTTCATCTGACTAAAAGGTATGTGGAGACTTCAACTTATCTATCACTCAAAAGTCTACTGTATCTCCTACTCTTGAGACAATAGTCGTATAAGTATGATAGTTTGCATACATACACATTTGCTATTTCGAGCCGAGTTTACTTGCCTATCTTTTTCTCGAAATATGTGTCGGTAAGCTTTCGCTTTAACCATGTAGGATCAGAATATCGCAACACCAACATCCTTGCGAAATCCATAAACAACACATTGCGAAGATATCGCAGATGGAAAATAAAAATGACGCAACGGATGACGACAGCCTGAACACGAGAAAGATGTGAAGATCTAGCGAGATTTAGGAGTGTTGCGAGATTTAACATTTATATACTCGCGAGAATGTCGCAAGTCATACCCGAAAATAAAGGAAAGCTTAGCTGTCATCCACTATGTAATGTCCTATATAAAGAGCCGAACAGGCTTAAGAGAGGAGAGATCTTTTTCGAGTGTTGGGCAAGTTTATTTCCTAGAGCGGTTGTTAATTCTTTAGTTTATTTCCTTTTCATCTTGTAACATTTGTGAGATTAATCAATAAAGATTATGATTGTTCATCTTAAAATGACTTGATTGCGTGAATTCTTGTGAGGGGTGTAGTGTGGGATTTCCTGCAACTACATAATGACGCTAGAAACAGGGACTGATTGAAGATTGATATTGTGATTTGAAATAATTTGGAGTAATGGGAAAGGAATTTTATATAATTTTCAACAATTCACTAAGATTGAAAAATGGCTAGAAGAAGACGTGCATCAAAACAACCAACAACTGTTAGGAGGAGTAGGAGACTTGCAGGAGAAGGGAGAGATGAAATTGGGTAATCTTCAAGAATGAACACAAGGAACAATGGAGAAAATCAAATTCAACCGCCAATTCAACGTACACCAATACCGAATAGAACTGTGGATTATGACAGAGTGGGCGTGCATACTTGGCGATCGGATTCTGTAGACGAAAGGGGAGAAGAGCAGCAATTAGGAAACAATAGACGAGAGGAAAGAGACCAAGAAGTGATTGGAGAAATAATTCATGGAAATGAAGAGATCGCAGCATTAGAGACATTAAGACAAACAATACATGAAGAAAGGCGATTAGAAGCATAAGAGCGTGAAAATTTGACAAGGCAAAATCATGAGTTGAGGATGGAAAACATGAGATTACAAAATAGAAGGTCAAGAAGCACTACAAGTTCAAGTTCAAGATCAGTTCGAGAAGAAATAAGACGAAATCTACCTGTAGAAAATGCTAATGAAGAAACTCGAGAGGAAGCACAAAATCCAGGTGAAGAACGTCGCGAAAGAAGAGAAATAATGGAAGATCGTTATATCCGACGTGCTGAAATTCTCCAGAATGGACAAAATAATAGAAATCAGGGGAATGGACAACCTCAAGAGCAAAATAATCAAGATGGTGAAGAAAATCAGGATGAAGGAAGGAGAATATTACAAGGAAGAGATATTCAAAGGAATCAGCGAACAATTGAAGAAGAAATAGAGACATTATGCTTGTTTTCAAGCACGTCTAGCTTGCGAAAGAGAGAGGCTGAGAGCAGAAATGGAGGAAAAAAGAGCTCCTAGAGGCAGTTCGCCAGAACAATCATGATAATCGAGAAAGAAGGCGTTTACAAAATCGCAACAATGTTAATATCAATGAAGAATATGATAGAGTACAAAAGAGAGTCAAAGGCAAATAAGAAGAGAAAATGAGAGATATAACGGTGTGCGAATTCATGAAAGAGAAGACCGCGGGGAAAGACAAGAAGAAAATGATGAACGAGAAAATCAAGGTAGAGAGGAACGCAGAAGAAGGGAAACAACGTTAAAAAGACCCATGGATCCAAATTCTGGTGTAAATGAGCAAATTTTAAGAGAGTCATGGAGATGAGAGGAATGTTAAAAAATAGAAAAGAAGGAGGCAGGAGACAATTGGATGAAGCCATAGAAGAAGCTGGGAAGACTCCATTTACACAAGAAGTACAATTAGGAGGAATACCACCCAAGTGCAATCTACCAGTGCTAACTAGCATTTTCGACGGAACAACTTGTGCCGTTCAACACATCAAAGCTTCTGTAAGATGTATGTTACAATGGGAAAATTATGATGCCGTGTTGTGCAAATATTTTGCATCAAGTTTAACAGGGGAAGCTTTAAAGTGGTTTGAAGGTTTACCCAAGAATACCATAACATCTTTCAACCATTTATGAGTACATTCTTAGGAGCGTATATAAGTAACAATTCCTCGCGACCTGGCATTGAAGATGTATTTAGGTTAAAACAAAGGATTGGCGAAAGTTTGAAACATCTAACCATGAGATGGAAGACAATGTGCAGTGATATGGCTGGTCGAGTGGATGAGAGATATCTCATTCTATCATTCATTAATGCTATGTTCGCAACCAACCTGCTATACATTCAAATTTTTAGAATCAAGAATACAATCACGATGACTGAGTTGCGAGAATTTTAGGAGGAATACATTGCTCTTGAGGAAAAGCAAAATGAGATGGAATCATACCCAGTTGCGAACACAAGTTCAAAAACAGCGAATGCAAGCTTATTACCTAAGTTGATAAATACCGTGGCGAGCACCTCGCAAGGGCAACAAGAGAGGATAACGGGTGATGGTCAGCAGAAGTTAGTAGCTATGGGGAGTCGTGATCAAGAAGAATTTGAGAGAGAAAGAAACTTCTATAACCGTGGTGGAAATAACAAAATTCAAAGACTTGATCAGCCACAAGAAACTTATGGAGGTCAGAGGCAAAATTACCACAGAGGACAGCGAAATCACAGGATAATATGGGAAGAAATCAAGATGTCGCCACTCAATGCTAGTGTGGAGAAAATATGGAAAGCTATAATCTTGATGGAAAACATACCCGCGCCATGGAACATGGGAAGTGAACCACCTCCGAGCGACAGAAGTCATGAATTTTGTTCTTATCACCATTTTCATGGACATTCACAAATGATTGCAGAAATATAAAAAGAATCATCCTCAGAATGATAGACCAAGGGAAACTAAATCATTTTCTAAAAAACCAATCTCAGTCTCAACCATTACCACCACCGCCAGAAATTCGCAGAGTAAATACAACAAAAGGAGGAGAAACATTTGTAATAGAAGTTGGAGCAAAGGCAGAGAATCTGTTTTGTAACTCTATCGTACATTCGTACAGGACAATTGAAGATTTTCATGATAACATTCTCAGTAGGGTTTTCGCAAGAGATGATGATAATAGAGAAATAATGAACATTGCGAAGACATCGCCACTGAAGGCTCTTTTACCGCAGAAGAAGTACCTGAGGGTGGAGAAATGCACGATAACCCATTAGTGGTAAGATTGGAGATTAACCCAAAACCTAGCGAGGATGAAGATGATGAAGCCGAGAATTCATGGGCAATCAATAGAATTTTGATCGATACTGGAAGTTCCGTGAATATCCTTTTTATCATACTTACAAAACTATGAGAGGGAAAGATGAAGATCTGATACCTTCAACTTACAAAATCTATGGTTTTAACGGTACTGCAAATAAGCCTAAAGGAGAAGTTCATATGCGAATTCCACTGAAAGGACTGTCCTCTGAAATTTTATTCTGCGTAGTTGATGTAGAATCACCCTACAACGCATTGATTGGGCGACCTTGGTTACATGAGATTTTAGGTGTGGCATCGACTTTCCATCAATGTATCAAATTCCCTCATCCCAGTGGTATCGGCATCATAAAAGGAGATTGGATTGAAGGAAAGAAGTGTTATGAAATCGACATAGAATCTTGCAAAGAAAGAGCTGCAAAGAAGAAGAATTGGAAACACAGCATCAAAGATAAACAAAAGAGTGAAAGATTGATGGTAGATACAGTAGAACAGAGAGAAGAAGAAATTCTGCGAAGCCAAGGCATATTGAAGATAAGAAGCGGCAAAATCTCGCAACAGACAAGAAAATGACAGGAAAATTCAAAAATGCAGAGGCGGAAAGTAGCAGAAATAAGAGATTTAAAGAGTAAATGTATTTGTTGATTTTATGACTGAGAAAAGGGAGAGATGTATGGATGGTTGTTAAAAAAAAAAAATAAAAAATGATGAGTTACAAAGATGATATCGAGATCGCGAAATTACAAAAGAGCTGATATGAAGAAGAAGAAAATATCTTTTCTGAGTTACAAAGATGAGATTGCGAAATTATGAAAGAGCTAATATGCAGAAAAAGAAACAAAACAATCAGAAAGGGGCGAACCTGCTATGGCATACACCCTAGTTTGCGAGATCAAAATTTCGCAAGAGGCAAATGTAAGACCTAAAGTGCGTCATAAAAGGGGGTACCTGTTAACATGGCTCAGGAAAAAGGTTACACCGCCCCTAGAACCTGAGTCATGGAGATTTGGGGTCAATAAAGCCCATCCAGGAGAGGTACCTCGGATTTTCAACCTAAGCTTATGACTTAGGTTGGACGACTGAGGGTCTCTTCTAAGGAGTCAGCATATGATCAAGGCGCCGAGGTACACGGTTGAGCCAAGAGTGCCTGGGGCATTTGAAGTGTCTCGGCCATTCTTGGCAAGTCTTGGTGTATGCTGCACTCGGCCCGAAGAAAACTCCACTTAGGGTGCAGTATCGTAACCATAAGTCCTATAGGCAAAAGGGATAAGAGGCTGCGAAAACAAATGGTTATTGTTAAAACCGGATGTGAGGAGCTAGCCTTGTATGGCAGAAGTACGCCTCCTTGAAGGGGAAACCATGGAGATGATAAGGGCGACACCCTCCATTAGGGAACTGATAAGTGTCTTAAGACGCAAATGTCATGAGGCTTTATTTTCGCAAGAAAATTTAGGCTTGTCATATTTGTGCGACAATCCTGAAGAGGAAATAATACAAAAGACAAAGATAAGACGATATCAATGGGTCAGTACATGAAAATGTAAGGACGTCCTACGATTTCGTCGCAAGACGGCAATGTCATGGTGCTTTATGTTCGCAAGAATTTTTAGGCCTGTCATATTGTCGTAACAAAAATATCCTGCAGAGGCAACAATACTAAAGAAATGATAAGGCAAGATCAATGGGTCATTATATGAAAGTGTAAAGACGTCCTGCGATTTTGTCGCAATGACAAGAGGTGGCAAAGTAAGACCTTTAACTAGGAAGGCAAAATAAGACCACATATAAGAGGATCTTGGAAACAACCAAGAAATACTTGCTTGCGAAAATTCAACAGCAACAGTTGCGAGACTGAGGAATGTTATCATTCAAAAATAGCTTGCTTAATCTTTCATTTGAAAACAAATAACAGAGGCAAGTATGGGAATGAATAGAATAAGAACATGTTATTTGTTTTCATATGATAGATTTACGCACTCATAGTATGAAAAAGATTGATAATGTATTGATTAACTGTATTGCAAAAAAGAATTGTTCTTTTAACATGCGCAGAAAGGAACAACAAAGGTAGAGCTTGTATTTGAAGATCCAAGAAACTCATGAGAAAAGATTACAAAAATAAAGATTAAAAGAATGAATGTACAAATATTACAAAAAGAGAAAGAAGAAAACAGAACTATTTCTTGTTTGATTCTTCTTCTTCATTTTCTTCATCTTCATCAGATCCTTCTACTTCTTCATCTTCATCAGATTCCTCTTCTTCGCTAGCATCGCTGTCAGAGATATCCAAATAAGGCACATTCTTAGGGATTTCATCAAGGAGGCAAGGGTATGTAGAATGAGGAATGATGTTGTCGTCGCAGACCATCTTAATAGTCTGATTGCGAAAAAGAGTAGCATCATTCTTGAAATTCGCAACAGTAATTTGTAGTTGCCTCTTCAATCTAGAATATTTGTCATCTCGAGAAGAAGGGTCCTTTGCGAGCTTCTCCTTCTCATATTCAAGTTCTTCAATTCTTTTGCGAAATCTCTCTTCAGCCTCTGCGAACATATGACAATGACTCAGCAACTTAACGACAATTTCATAAAAAACAAACAGTTAAATAAAGAAGAATAATTAACAACCTTCTTTATCAGAAATCATATCCCTAATCAAGGCCGTATGTTCATCTTGAAGACTAACGTTAACACCTAAATTATTTCTAGCGTCATCTAGAACCTTCGCCGCCCAAGCGAATTCATCGTCATTGTTTATGAGAAGAAGGGAGCGAATTTGATTCTCTCTTTCGCTAAGTATAGCATTTTTGCGGATGGATTCATCCCGTTCAATTTGAACCTCAAGAAGAGTCTTTTGGAATTTCGCTAATGCTTGAGCACCTTGTCTAGCGATGCGATCTTTGTCATCTATGAGATCACTGATTTTCTTCCTTAAAGTATTAATTTTCTCTTTAGAACTAAGATATAGACGTTTAAATTGGTTGGCTAAGCCTAAACTAGACATATGATCAATTTCTAAGAGGCGAAATTTGGATTGAAGTTCGTTTAGAGGAAGAGATTTAATTTTGTTATTTGAAAAACTATTCAAAGAATCGTTGAGGTGATCAAGAAGGGCATTGTTATCCATAGGATCAGGGAATGAGTGAAGAAGAATGGCTTCATCAGAAAGGTTATAAACGTCTGCGAAAATGGTAAGTCAGATAAGGGAAGATAATGAGAGAACAAAACAAAGGAAAAGAGAAAAGTCTCATACCATAAAGTTGTTGGTTGGCGCTTTGAAGACTAGATATCTTATTCTTCTGAGTGGAAGAATCAACTTCTAGTTGCTTGGTCTTCTCGCGAAGAGTAGCAGCTTCAGCTTCCAATTCTTCATTTCTCTTGCGAAGTTGAAGATTCTTCTTTGCGAGAATACCGCGCCTCTTCTCAAGATCTGAGGCAACATCGAAGGAAGCTCTCCCGGTCTGTGAAAGAAAGTGAAGAAATTATCAAGATATAACTTAAAATCAAAATTATGAAGAAATAGAGGAACAAAGACATACCAAGACACCGAGCGAATTTAGAAAGCTGGAAGTCACTGATCTGGAGACCCCATTAAGAGAATCATCACCCTCTAGTAAAGGAGCATCGCAGATACTCGCGAGAGCTTTGCACGTACTACAGAGACGATCATCTCCAATCCCTTGCATGGAGTCAGAGAAGATGCTGGGCAGTTGTGCCATAGAAGATTCAGTTGGAGAATTCTCCTTTACGAGAGAAGTATCAACATCATCATTATCTTCATCATCAGAGCTTTCGCTGGATTGAGGATTTGAAGGAGAATGGGAATGAATCTTTCATTTCTTTGAAGGTGGGGTAGCGGACTTCCCCTTGCGAAGAGGACCCTTACTCTTGCCTTTGGCCTTCGCAACCTAAAAAAAATTCTTCTTCAACAACTTCAACACCAACCCTTGCACACGAATGAAGATAAGAAACAGAGGCAACAATATTGTTAAAAATAGCAAAAGAAAGTATTTCTTACTTCATCCGTGATCGAACGGAGCGCCGCTAGGGTACTTGCTTTAGCATTCCTTTTGTAGATCTTTCTTAGCTTGATAATCTGAAAATTTCGCAAGATTAATAGATATAAAAAGGAGTGAAGATCATAAGCTGAGCGAAATTTAAGAAGTGTACCTCTTTCGCTTTCTCGGGCCAGTTAAATACCCAAGGTTGATAATTGGCGAGATTCGCAGGGAGCACATTTGAACCTGAAATGTAAGGTCCTTTCAAAGCTAGCGGAAAGACGCACCACCTATCTTCCTTAGAGTGGCGAGGAATATGGTTTTTGCCAGAATGCCAATCGATGTCTTGCATAAGCATTTTATCACTGGCAACATTTTCTTTCCTCTTCAAACGAGCACCCCAGCGATTTCTATCATTCTTCGTGTTTATTACCTCATAGTTTTCGAAGAAGCTCTCTACTGTATATTTTTCAGCGCATATCTCTAAGTCCACAAATTTAGGTTCCATGAATTCTTTTGGGTGAAGAGACCCCTTACTAGAACCCCGGTTGGCGAATTCAAGTATTAAGCGGATACAATCCCCGCTCAATTGGTAGATGGCTCGCGAGAATTTCGCATGATCAAGAATTTCATAAAATAAGGGAAGATCAGGGTCATAGAGAGGAATGGGAAGGCCAGCGAGAATCTGACCTAGCGAAATTATGATTTCCTGATCATCACAATGATGATCAAAGAAACAGATTTGCGAAAGAATGGATTTAGATTCTTGATTGGGAATAGTGGATAATATGAAACCTTTCTCTTCAAAATATTTCTGAACTTTTTCCAGAAGATTTTCATGTCTGCGACCAACTGGAGGCATCTTCATAGTATGGGAATGAAGAGAAGATTGAAGATCAAAAGAAGTAAAAAGAAGAAGATTTACAGTTGCAGAAGCGGAAGTTACGGAGAGATGAAGAAGAAAAATTGCAGAGAAAACAAGAAGGAGAGTAAAAAAGAAGAAGAGAGGAGTAAGAAAGATATATATAAAGAGAAGGATTCTCGAAAAGGCAAACACATTTAATACGAAGAGTATACGTGAACGGTTGAGAAGTGGCGGTTGAAAAAGACGTGTCAAGAAATGGATGGAAGAAGAGATACGTGTAATAAATTCTGCGTAAAAGTACAGAATCATGTCAAAACAGAAAAGTATGAAAAAATGAACAACAAGGAATTTTGAAAGTATTAGTTATCATGACATTCTCTCCTTCGCAGAGAAGACATGAGAAGAGGAAAGATGTAGGATCAGAATATCGCAACACCAACATCCTTGCGAAATCCATAAACAACACATTGCGAAGATGTCGCAGATGGAAAATAAAAATGACGCAACGGATGACGACAACCTGAACACGAGAAAATCTAGCGAGATTTAGGAGTGTTGCGAGATTTAACATTTATATACTCGCGAGAATGTCGCAAGTCATACCTGAAAATAAAGGACAGCTTAGCTGTCATCCACTATGTAATGTCATATATAAAGAGCCGAACAGGCTTAGGAGAGGAGAGATCTTTTTCGAGTGTTGGGAAAGTCATTAAGAGAGAGAAAGTCTAGAGCGGTTGTTAATTCTTTAGTTTATTTCCTTTTCATCTTGTAACATTTGTGAGATTAATCAATAAAGATTATGATTGTTCATCTTAAAATGACTTGATTGTGTGAATTCTTGTGAGGGGTGTAGTGTGGGATTTCCTGCAACTACAAACCATTTTCATCTTTACCCGTGACGAAAGTCATGATGACGTTTCAATCTTGAAAATAGATTTGATGACGATAGTCGTGAATAACGATTGTTATAACATTAAAGAAGAATGTTTCAATGATTGAAATATAGAGCCGAGATTACCACCTATGGATATAAGCATATATAGTGTGTTCGCACATTAGTGTATAAATCCATGTGCCGGAAACCAAGTGCGTGCATATGTGTACATGCGGTATTGGTGAAGGAGACAGTTAGGTACGCGTACGCGTACCAGCGGAAGTTTTCGATCGAAAATTTCTGCTGAGTTTGTAGTTTGCAAACTAGTAAACCAGTAACCTTAGGTACGCATACCCGTACGCGTACCCACGGAAGTTTTCAAACCAAAATTTCTGCTGAGTTTGTAAACACAAATCCGTTAGCTAAGGTACGTATACCCGTACGCGTACCCAAGCTGGTTATTTCTCAAATCAGTAGTTCATGAACTTAAAACAATAAATTATAAGGAATGCAATCTTTGCAAACCGTGGGTATATTGTTCATGAAGTGATTCAAGTGGATCAAACCGATTTTGTTTCAATTGTGTCTATGAATAAAGACCTAAGCAATTGAATAACTCTTCAACTAGTTCTTATGAGTCATTTGAACTAGTTATGAGAAAGATGAATACGGTTAATATGAAAGTGCTCATATGGCTAACCATTGGTTAACTATTTGTGAACCAACTAAGTGTACACGTATAGGTACTAAGTTATTTAAACCTAAATGAATACATTTCATTTGTGTGTGACAAGCTAAGTTTCGATCTAACGGTTGAAAGATATTAGCTTGGTTGAATCAGGTTTTTCATCTAACGGTGAATATTGAATGCTTTGTTACCAAGGTAACTTAAATTACAAACCCTGATTTGAAAACTATATAAGGGGAACTCTAGCAACTGGAAACTAATCCCCACACCTCTTGTGTGATACTAGTTGGTTTTGCTAGATTCGATTCTCCTTTAACCTTAGGTTTCTTCTCGAAACTCCGTAGGTTAACGACTGAAAGACTTCATTGGGAGTGTGAAGCCATACGAAACTACTTCTCTTGAGTTGAGCGATCTGATCTTGCCATTTTCTATCGTACGAGTTCAACTGAATAATTGACTTGAGATTATATCTCCGATAGGGCAAGATAAAAAAAAATCATAAGCACCTTCGTCTCATCGTTTGTGATTCCGCAATATCTAGTTTCGCTACCATACGATTTAGATTATTGTGAGGTGATTGATAATACTAGGATGTTCTTCGGGAATATAAGTCTGGGTTATCAATTAGTTCCTGTTTACCTTGATTTATCAAAAGACAGAACAAAAACTCATAGGTTTATCTGTGGGAGACAGATTTATCTATTATCATAGACTTTTCTGTATGATACAGATTTGTTTATTAAATTCTTCGACTTTGGGTCGTAGCAACTCTTAGGTGTGGGTGAGATCAGCTAAGGGAATCAAGTGCGTAGTATTCTGCTGGGATCAGAGACGTAAGGAGCGTAACTGTACCTTGAATCAGTGTGAGATTGATTAGGGTTCAACTACAGTCCGGACCGAAGTTAGTTTGTAGTAGGCTAGTGTCCGTAGCGGCTTAATACAAAGGTGGTGTTCAACTGGACTAGGTCTCGGGTTTTTCTACATTTGTGGTTTCCTCGTTAAAAAACCTCTCGTGTCTCTGTGTTATTTCTATTCCGCATTATATTTTGTTATATAATTGAAATATCACAAAGTTGTGCGTTAAGATCAATCAATTAGAATATCCAACTTTTGGTTGTTGATTTACATTGATTGACACTTGAACATTGGTCTTTGGTACCGTTCAAGTTATTTCACATAATAATCAGTCTCACGAGTTTCTATCTGTTCGATTTGCTGATTACATTGTGAAATAGAGATATTAGAACTCTTTGATATACATTATTAAGATTGAGTCTAGTTGATTCTCTTGAAAGTATATTGGAGTTAGTCCATACAGATTGCTAATCGAAATATTGGGTGAGGTTGTTGTACCCCCGCAATTTCAAAACCAAAGAAGTAGGCATACCCAGTATGCAGACCATAAAAGATCTGTGATTTCCTGAAATCGTTTTTGTCTTAAGGGTACTGAAGGATCCGGAGATACCTATATGTAATAACCGCAATCGCACGACGTCTAACTAGTAGACAACGGCAAGTATGGGTCGAACCCACAAGGAGCGGTGGAAATACCGTAACCAATAATTTTAATTGAATAACCAGATATGTTGTTTTTGGATTTTGAAAGATTAATAACAGAATTCGAAATAATAAATTTGAACTAACAAAATAAATTCACAGAGAGAGACGATAACCAAGGTTTTATGGTATCCACCACTATTTCTTTTCAAATACTGAAATAAAACATAATTATGAATATGTGTTAGAGTCGCAAACGTTACTGGTATACCCTAAGCATAACACATCAAAAGAATAAATCCAAGCATGCACCATCTAATGGCATCATCGATAAAATTATGCGAAACTAAAATCTTGATTCACAAATATTATTTGATTCTCCTAAGCATAACCCGTCAAAGAAATTAACCCAAGCATGGAATATCAAATACTGAGACAACTATATTTTTGAACCTAACAATTACGCACAAAGGTTATAAGAAACCGGTGAAACAACAACTTATATAATCATTAAATCAATAAAAAATATTCAAGAATTAATTTATTCAAATCATAGCGGCCAATTCCTATATAATCAAATCAAAACAGCCTAATACCCCAAGTGGTTTCAATCCATAAAAACTCTAGTTATGAAAAATCTATAAAGACATTAATATTGGTTTCTTAAAACCCATCAAAAATAACAAAAGAAGAAATATTAAACCCATATCGTTTTCCTCTTCTCTTGTTCTTGCTCAAAAACACCTCCGCGGCTCTCTTCTCCTTTTCAAGTTCATGTTCTTTAAGTTGCGGCTCTGCGGCCTCTCCTCCTCGCCTCTGTCTCTGTTCTGTTCCTCTTCATATATCTGGCTACCGCAAGAGTCCAATAAGACTTATCGAACTTTTGGCTAATGGGCCCAGTCCACCA
The DNA here is from genome assembly GCA_023531295.1 of Papaver armeniacum. Classification (NCBI taxonomy): domain Eukaryota; kingdom Viridiplantae; phylum Streptophyta; class Magnoliopsida; order Ranunculales; family Papaveraceae; genus Papaver; species Papaver armeniacum. Next base: position 148,355 of record JAJJWW010006087.1, on the reverse strand, counting down.
TCGATCACTCTTTCTGTCTGGTTCAGGCAAATCTTTCAAGTCCCATTTCTCTCCATCTCAGAACTTCTTAAGTTGGCCGCATCTCCATTCACTTCCAACCACTATAACAGCACTAATCGATTACCATAAGCCAACAACAATTGTATTTCGAAACCATTCTCGGTCCACATCAATAACCCCAACTCCACTGACTGCAAGTTCTTCTCGACTTGCAGCAACAAATCGTTAATCTAAGCCAACATAGGAAGCTCTTCTTCGTCTTCTGTCTGTCTAAATCTCGGTTAGAGCACTTTCTTTTCTACTATCTAAATACAACCACAACTGACTGCAACTTTTCTTCATAATCCAAACCCATCACCAGTATTGGCAGCTGATACCCATCAAACTCATAGGTGGAACTTTATATGCACGAGCTGGTGGTGTTGTTGTGTATCAATGAATATTCCTCTTCTTCACCTTGCAGTTGTATTGCACTGATTCCAGCCGTAATCCATCTTCGTTGAAAGCTCGCAGCCACTACACAAACTCCAAGTCATCACCGGAAACTGCAGTTCAATCAGAAGCTCTGTTGAAGAATAAACCAAGATATTATAAAGAAGACAGAATGGATCAACAAGAGTTGTTGATACAGTAGTATGGATCAACTATTAGAGTTGACAGAGTATGGTTGGACCAACTGGTACAGTTGACATGAAGTGAATGGATCAACAAGTATTGTTGACACGTAGTACGATATTTAGAAGTTTACTTGGGTTGCAAGTTTTACTTTACGTAAGAGTTTTCTAGAAGTGTCTTTGTTAAAGTTTGATTAAGTTAAAAAAGTGTTTATTACTTGAGAGTCAAGTTTGTTAATTATATAAATAGGCTGTTGATTCATGAATCGAACTACATCAATTAACAGAAGTTTGTTTGAGTTTAGTTCTGTGTTCTTTTCATTAAGTCTTTGATATCAGATTTTCTACATCTGGTATCAGAGCACTGGTATTAGGTTCTAGGGCTGTGGGTATGAGTTGTTAAGTTGAAGAAGATGATGAGTTTAAGTTCAATTAAAGTACCAGTGTTTGAAGGAAAAAACTTTGAACATTGGAGGTTGCAGATAGAGAATATTTTTACATACCAGGAGGTATGGGATATTGTGAAAGATGGTTATGCTGAACCAGCAGAAGGAGTAGTACCTGAAGGAGCTGCGCTAACTCTATTAACTGATAACAGAAAGAAGAATTCTAAAGTTACATATATTCTTAATCAGGGTATTCATGAATCTCTCATGGATAGAGTTATCTACATCAAAGAAGTTAAAAGAGCATGGGATGGTTTGATAAGCTACCACACAGGATCTGACAAGGTCAAGAAGGTTAGATTACAAACTTTGAAAAGAAAATATGAATTATTACAGATGGAGACAACTGAAACAATTTCAGAGTATTTCTCAAAAGACATTGAATCTTGTCAATGAGATGAAGGCCAATGGTGATACTGTAGAAGATTCAGCCATTGTAGAGAAGATTGTAAGAAGCTTACCTGAGAAGTTTGAATCAAAGGTTACTGCTATAGAAGAATACAACACAGTTGCAAGAATGGCTCTTAATGAGTTGTTGGGTTCATTACAAGCTTATGAACAAAGATTGTTAAAGAAAACAGTTGCTGCAAAACAAGTTGAGGTAGCTTTTCAGAGTCAAGTTAACTGGAGAAGCAATCAAGGAAAATCTAATGCTGGAGATTTTCAAGGAAGATACACTAATGGAGGAAGATCAAATACTGGAAGTTATAGGAAGCCATTAGACAGATCAAGAATACAATGTTATAATTATGGAGATTTTGGACATATTGTTACTGAATGTCCAAAACCAAGAAAGACAGTTGCTAATAATTACAAAGCAAATTTCAAAGCCAATATTGCAGAAAGTCAAGAAGAAGAAGATAAAGAAAAGAAGGATGAAAACATGCTACTTGCATGTCATACAGCAGAAGAACAACCACAACTTAAGTGGTACTTAGATTCTGGTTGTAACAATCATATGTGTGGCAGAAAAGATTTATTTAATAAGCTTGATGAGTCTGTTAGATCAACAGTACAGTTTGGTAATAGTTCTACAATTCCATTTATGGGAAAAGGAAGAATTGGAATTGTTCTTAAGAATGGTTCAAAAACATATATCATGGATGTATTTTATGTTCCAGGTTTACATCAAAACTTGTTGAGTATGGGTCAACTATCTGAAAGAGGATACTCTATGAATATTTACAATGGTTTGTGTTTCATCAGAGATAGAAGAAGAAGGTTGATAGCTAAAGTACAGATGACCAAAAACAGACTATTTCCTTTGAATATTCAACATCAAAAGGAAAGTTGTTACAGTAGTAGTGTGTACAATGATTCTTTGTTATGGCATAAGAGAATGGGACATGTGAAATTTAATAGTTTACAAGCCTTAGCAAAGAAGGAGATGGTGTCAGGATTGCCTTTCATTGAATTTCCAGAATCAATATGTGAAAATTGCATCTTTGGCAAGCAGCACAGAGATCCATTCCCAGTCAACAAAGCCAGAAGAGCTGATCAACAATTGGGGATTGTTCATAGTGATCTGTGTGGTCCTATTGAAGTAACTTCACATGGAGGTAATAACTATTTCATAACTTTCGTTGATGATTTCAGTAGAAAAGCATGGGTTTATTTGCTTAAACAAAAGAGTGATGTTTTTCACGCATTTAGAAGTTTTAAAGCATATGCTGAGAAACAGATTGGTAAGAGCATCAAGATATTAAGAACAGGTAGAGGAAAAGAGTATACTGTAGTTGATAAATTCATGGAAGAACATGGTATTCAACATCAATTGACTGCTAGATATACATCACAACAAAATGGAGTTGCAGAAAGGAAGAATAGAACCATAATGGGGATGGAAAGAACTATAAGAAGAGCAAAAGATTTACCAAAGAGTTTCTGGGTATATGCAGTCGATACATCAGTTTACTTACTCAACAGATGTCATACAAATTCTTTGAATAATATGACACCAGAAGAAGCCTGGAGAGGTGCAAGACCAAGTGTAATACATCTGAACGTTTTTGGGTGCATTGCATATGCACATGTACCTAAAGAACTTAGAAAAAATTTGGATAATAAGAGTGAAAAGTGTATTCTTGTTGGTTATAGTTCTGTAACCAAAGGATATAAGTTGTTTAATCCAAAGACGGGAAAAATAATTATAAGAAGAGATGTGATCTTTGATGAAGATTCACAATGGAATTGGAATACTGGGTCAACAAACAATGTTGATCCAAATTCTGGGTCAACAAGGAATGTTGATCCACCTGTTGCTGTCAGAACAGTTCCAATTGTAGTTGAGGAAGAAGTACAAACTCAAGAAAATGTTGAAGAACATCATGAAGAAACAAGAACAGAAGCAATACCACAACAAGAAAGTACAAGACCAAGGAGAAAATATGTTATACCTGCTAGGTTGAATGATTATGTGATATCAAGAAATGATGAAGACATTGATGAACTTTGCATTATTTGGAGATTGTGATCCAGTAACTTATGAAGAAGCATCAAAAGAACAAGGTTGGATTCAAGCTATGAATGAAGAACTGAAGTCAATTGAGAAGAATGACACATGGGAATTAACAAAACTTCCACCAGGAAAGAAACCTATTGGTGTTAAGTGGGTTTATAAAACAAAATACAAGTCAAATGGTGAAGTAGATAGACTGAAAGCAAGGTTAGTTGCTAAGGGATATAGATAAAACAAGGAGTAGATTACTCATAAGTATTTGCACCAGTTGCAAGACTTGATACAGTAAGAATGATAATTGCTTTAGCTGCACAGAAGCATTGGAAGATTTTTCAGATGGATGTTAAGTCGGCATTTTTGAATGGAGTTTTGGAAGAAGAAGTTTATATTGAACAACCAGCAGGCTACATTATGGAGGGGAAGGAGAGTGAAGTATACAAAATAAACAAAGCTTTGTATGGTTTGAAACAAGCACCAAGAGCTTGGTATACAAGAATAGATTCTTATTTCATTAAGAAAGGATTTACAAGATGTCCACATGAGCATACTTTATATTTGAAAGATGATACTCTTGGCAATCATATTATAGTATGTTTGTATGTAGATGATCTTATTTTCACGGGAAATAGTTCTGAGATGATAAATGAACTCAAGGAGGATATGGGGAAGGAGTTTGAGATGACAGATCTTGGTTTAATGTCATATTTCCTTGGCATAGAAGTACAACAAACTGAAATAGGAATTTTTATCAATCAGCAAAAATATGCAGAAGGTATACTAAAGCGTTTCAAGATGGATAATTGCAATCCAATCTTAACAACAGTAGAGGAGAGATTGAAGTTGACAAGAGAAGGATCAGGAGAACTTGTGAATTCAACAGACTTTAAAGGTCTTATTGGATGTCTGAGATATTTGACTGCTACAAGACCTGACATTATGTATGCAGTTGGTTTGGTTAGTAGATTTATGGAAGAACCCAGACAATCACATTTACAAGATGCAAAACGTATTCTGAGATATGTTAGAAGAACAACTAGTATGGGAATTCTCTATAATGTTTTAGGAGATCCAAAATTAGTTGGATTCACTGATAGCGATTGGGCTGGTGATACAGAAGGAAGAAGAAGAACATCAGGTTATGGATTTCAGTTAGGAACTGGTTTTTTCTCTTGGTCATCAAAGAAGCAACAAGTTGTTGCTTTATCTACAACAGAAGCTGAATATATATATGCTAGCAACTGTGTTGCACAAGCTGTATGGTTGAGAATGATGCTGAAGTCATTGTTTCAAGAACATAAGATACCAACAACAATAGTTTGTGATAAGAAGTCTACAATTTTACTAACTAAGAATCCAGTACTTCATGGAAGAAGTAAGCATATTGATATCAAATATCATTACATCAGAGAACTTGTAAACAATAATGAGATAGCTATTGAGTTTGTTGAGAGTGAAGAGCAAGTGGCAGATATTTTCACCAAGTCTTTGAAGTCTAACACTTTCATTTACTTACGTGGAAAGTTGGGAATAATTAGCAAAGAGTATCTTTGTTTAAGGGAGGATGTTGAAGAATAAACCAAGATACTATGAAGAAGACAGAGGATCAACAAGAGTTGTTGATACAGTAGTATGGATCAACTATGAGAGTTGACAGAGTGTAATTGGATCAACTGGTATTGTTGACACGTAGTACGGTATTTAGAAGTTTACTTGGGTTGCAAGTATTATTGGTTTTAGAGTTTGTTTACGTAAGGGTTTTCTAGAAGTGTCTTTTTTAGATTTTGATTAAGTTAGTGTTTATGGGTGAAAACTATTCCTGCCGGATTTGGTAATTTGGGGTGTGTAGATGAGGAATGAATCTAAACCCTAAACAAATGCACTGCGCGGTGAGTGCTTGTAGATTCGGAAATCAATCTGGCAAGTCCCATTAAACCAAGAAATGACCGTTCCAGACTTGTTTCGGTCACAAAGTGAAGGAGATGGGGTTGATCTTAGGGTAAGAAGCGAAGAAGGTATTGAGATTGTGAAGGTGTTGGATTGCTTATGACTTGTAACAGAAAGGTGAGCAGGCTTACGATTGATGTAAGCGTGGCTCTGGGTGTTTGAATACGTTTTGTATTAACACTTGGTTTTCGTCTGCCTGGACTTGTGTTGTTTTTTCACCTGTTTGGAAAATAGGGAGGATAACCTATTTATACAAGTCATTTGAGCCTTATTCACGTCTCTCGTGGGAAGTGGAGGAAGTGGAGTGATGGAGTAGTGGAGTTGTGTGTTGGTGTTACACGACCAGTCTTGCCCACTTCTCCTGTCATTTCTAACCGTCCATGACTTCCTAACACGTTCTTGTGATGGCGCGTTGCACGCTGCATGCTGTAAACCGCTGACCAATACCCCAAGATGTATCCCCAGTTTGTGACATGATTGATGTCTGGAATGTATGGATCGTGGAACCCACAAAAGGTAGCATGTAATGCTAAATTGAATAATTGCATTATTCAGGAAGTTGATACTTGTGAAGTATCATGTGTATTTTATGTAGGTACTGCATCATGGTGTGGTAGAGTGATGGGTGATGATTACCATGACGCCTCACTGACCAATTAACTCCTGACCAGGGTTGTATAACCAAGCCGGTGAAGTTGGATGGACGAGATGATCTTTGAGACACTCATCTGCGACCGTTGATGGAATTAGGGTTTTGAAGAGGTGTGCATGCATCATTCTTCAGCTTGGTCGAATCCAAGCTTGGGAGACGATTTTGTCTAGGCCGATCGTACATGCGTGTAGACGGCATGACGCACAGCGCCCATACCCCATTACCTCACGAAAGTATGATCCGGGCTACTCAATTCGTCCGGTGAAGTTGAGTGGTCGAGATCAATTTGTGACAGAAAACTAGTGCCGCAAGATCCGCACATCACGCAATCTTTAGGCGCTCGTTCCAAGACAACCAATTCTTGGTCGGTCTTGGTCGATCGGTCTGGAGTGTAGGTGGTAGGCTGGTGTTCACGCCTATACTGATCGTCCCATGAAAACGTGATCTAAGCCACTCAAATCGTTCGGTGAAGTTGAGTGGTCGAGACTGGTTGCAATTTGGGAAGTGTGACCACGCAAGTTTGGACGTGCGTTTTGGGATAGCCGTGCATGATATGCCTTGGCCGATCATGTGAGGGGATAGATGGCCCACGGTGGTCATGCTGGTATGACCGGACCTGCTTAATCTAATCTGGGACCCTCCATTCGTGTCGGAGAAGATAGACGCTCGTGATGCTCAAAACCCTAATTTTGGGTTTCACGGCCGTGCGTCATGATCTGTTCGGGCGAACGAATTGGGATGACCAACCATGGTTGGTCCTGACCGATTGGTCAGGTATGTAGGCGGGCCCACGGTGATTGTGTTGACATGCTCTGGGCCTTTTGAATCTACATCTACACCCTCCATCTATAGATGGTTGAGTCTGTTTTGCGACACATGTAATATGCCGCATACCCTAATTTAGGGTTTTCCGCCCATACCGCTCTGGTTTGGACGTTTTGGCAAGCTATGCCAATCTTTTGGGAGGCCGACCATGCGGGGTCCGCGTTGGTTCGGGCAGCCGAATATTCCATACCGCTTGGGGGTTATGGAATTGATCCGGCCATCCAATCATGCTCGGTGAAGTTGGATGATCGAGATCATTTCCGGACCGATACTGACAGTCCGGATGCTCAATCGGGCTAGTATAACACACCGAGAGTTTCTCAATCGGGCTAGTATAACACACCGAGAGTTGCGCACAGTACGGGTATTTCGTACATGCTTTCATTATAATGCTTGGAGGTTCGTGTTGCTCTGCTGAGAGCAACACTCGATCGTCATGCCGCACCGATAATGAGTACAGGAAATACAAGGCTGCTTACGCATTAATTAATAATGCTATAAATTCACAGGGTATATGGGATTGTTGCTACATGCTCCAACCTGGATGAATTTCGTGTATTTAATTCAGAGAATAGGATTGTTGTCACATGCTCCATTCTAGGTGAATTAGTAAAGTGAAGAAGTATCCAACACTTATTAATGGCTTTATCTTTTACAAGATGTTAGCGCATAATTTTGGCTTTTACAATTTTATCCTTGAATGAAAATCCACCATCAACAGTTAGGAAAGTGTTTATTACTTGAGAATCAAGTTTGTTAATTATATAAATAGGCTATTGAGCCATGAATCGAACTACATCAATTAAGAGAAGTTTGTTTGAGTTTCGTTCTGTGTTCTTTTCATTAAGTCTTTGATATCAGATTTTCTACAAGCTCCATTCATCTCCTATGTACAACCACCACTGACTGCACTCTCTCCATCTCCGATGCCGCACCAGCACTCTAACAACTCCGTTCACCAAATCCAGCCAACATCAGGACCATGACTTCACTGCAACTTATTTTTTTTCGCCGGCAAAACCAACTCTCTTCTTATTGTTCTTAAGCTCAGGCCACTGCACCGTTAACTTACATCACCAGCTACCCGTTGGAACCTTAATAGACTGGTGTCTCTTCTTCTTACGGATTTTTCCATTAATCACGATTATCCAGCCGATATATTCGAGTACTAAAAACACCCATTAAATCTCAACCAGTCATCTCCACCAATTCGCATGCAGCTAACCCAATATTAAATGTTGTCGTAGATGTCATCGAATCCATCTCCTCCAGCTATAGACGCTGCTCATCCGAGAAGGCATGCATCGCACCGAGATAATACTCGAAATCCTCTTTGTACTAAACCTATTATATATTGTAGAGCAATAACCACCGAATGTAATATAGTATCACCACTGCAACTACCCATTTGATCAGCCAATATACCTAATCGACAAGAAACCCATTTTCAATGTATTGGAAGTGACCGAAAGTTGTAGTCTCAGAGCATCAACAGTTACTCTATCTCCATTGTCATATTGCCGTGAACATCATCTCTATAGAACTGCATTCAGTTCCACATAAGCACCATTTTCCTTAGCCACGTTCCACTCATTTTCTACTCCCAGTGGACACAGCCAGTACCCAGCTTCATTCGAACCAAAACGTGCACCACCGGCTCTCCAAATGGGCCTGGCTTGTTTCAACAAACCAAGACAATCCTTTGATTTGCTTCTTGACTTCCTAGCAGTGATGCGCTTTGGTGATTCTAGCAAACAGGAAATGACGCGGCACTTTGGCATGATTGTTGCAAATGCCAATTAAGCCTCTATTTATCCAATTATACTTCCAGTAATCCAATTCGCTGGTACTTTCTACAAAAGCACTAAAATAGTGTCATTAGCCAAAATATTGAGTCTAATATAAATATAGGTATAAACTATAGCAGTTACGTGCTTATCAGATACACATACCTGATACACGTACTATGACAAAAATATTCACGAACATGTACAGTACACGTACTTACCCTGTTGAATATTTTCAAATGCATAAGAATTATTTCTATGAGATGACCAACATTTGAACAACTTTCTAAAAACGCTAACTAGACATTTTTGATCATATGTGTGACTCAAGAAAAGTCTTAAACTGATATATGAAAATGGTTAAGCATATAGTTCGATTGGCTAGTTTCGGCTAACCTTTCATGAACAAGTCATTGTACATGGTTCGGTTATGGTCCATCCTAACCAGAGTGTATATTCTGCTATGTTAATCTCAAAGTCAAGTTTTTCATCTAACGGTGATTATTGATTGCTTGGATCTAAAGCTACCTTAGCTTAAATCTAAAGCAACATTGACCTTCAAAGTCTATATAAGGAGAACTTTAAACAACTGGGATTTTTGTATCCCTGACACTATTCTTGTGTATCCTAGTTGTAAACTAGGGTCGTCCTCTCCTTCAAATCCTTATAAGGTTTAGCGACTAAAAAGACTCCGCCTATGGATTCGTGAATCCAGGTCCAACTATCTTTATCTTGATAGTTCGTGTATCCTAATCTTGTTTTGATTGTTGAGATTGCTCCAACAAACAAGATCGATAGAAATCACAAAGTTTCTTCGTCTCAGACTTTGTGATTCCACAAGTTTATACGTGTGAGGTGAATATAATTTAGGCTGCTCTTTGGGAGTCATAAGACCAAATTTTCAGGTTTGCTAGACTTTGTCTATTGCAAACGATTTCCTACCTCACCTTGATCTTTGGTCAGAATGGAAATCACATATAGGATTATCTGTGGGAAGCAGATTGGTTTAAAGTCTTCAATTGAGTTGAAAAAACTCTTAGGCTGTAAAGGACGTCAGCTAAGGGAATCAATTGCGTAGAGTTCCGCTGGGATTCAAGAGGCGTAAGGAGTACGACTGTAACTGAATTTCTGTGACGGTTTAATTCGGTCTCAACTAGATTCCAGTCCGAAGTTCTGATAGTAGGCTAGTGTCTGTAGCGGCTTAATACAGTTTGGTGTTCAAATATGGATAAGGTCTTGTGGTTTTTCTGCATTTGTGGTATCCTCGTTAACAAAATTCTAGTGTTTGTGTTATGTCTTTTTTCCGCATTGTATTGTTTATCTTTGTAATTGAAATATCATAGGTTGTACCTAAATCAATCAAAGTAGATATATCCAACCTTGTTCGTTGGATACGACTTGATTAATCTTGGATATTGATCTTTGGAATCGTCCAAGTACTCTCACACATAATCAAGTTCACAGACTTGCTTCTGTAAAACTTTCTGATTGTGAGAGAAAGAGATATAAACTCTTAACATTATTCCTGATTGAGATTCATTAAGTTGTAACTCTGAGAATTATTTTCGGTTTATATTTAGGTTCATTAAGTTGGTACCCCCACATTTTTAGTTATGTTCCTTTACGTCTACTGGATCTCGCAAGATCTTACACAACACGATTCTCCTAGATGGCATCCTTTACAGTCCCAGAAGTTACTTCAACCTCACTGAAGACTTTTTGACTATTCTTTCTCTAACAGAAAGCTTATTTGATTTCCTTCGGAAAGATATTCAATCAATATATTCTAAAGTCATATGCTTTTAAGGGATCTTCAACGAAAAAAAGATATCAACCAAACTCAACGATGAGAACAACATATTATCTTCAAAGTTATAGATATGCCTAATTAATTCAACATCACAATAAAAATCGTAATAAAATCAAAGACGAAGTGTTTTAGATTTTATCTTGTGGAATGACAAAGTCAGAGACTTGTTCGTAATCTATTGTTCAGAAACTACAATCAATCAGTTAGAATGAGATCCGGATAACAAAGAACTATCAGGTAAAAGATAGTCTGACCGGGCTTCACGAATCTCTTAGTGAAGTCTTTCAAAGTCGTAAACCTAAGAGTTATTTTCCCCTGGACTTTTGCTCATAATTTCATTATAAGCTAGTAGGTTAGTTACCTTTAGATCATCAAAAGTATTATTTTTTTAATATTGGATTACAACTAGAAAAATTAAAATAGTTACCTCTTTTATATGGAATGAGAGGTGTCGCGGGTTTTTTCAAGACAAATCTAGCTATTCCTTGAGCATTAGCCATGCATTTCAAAGACATTAACAAATATGAAAACCTACAACGGACACAAATATAAATAAAGCTAATGGTTCACATCAGATTTAGAAATCCAACTGTTATTGGAACCCTTCTTTAGCATACCAGTCTTAGATCAATTTTGATGCTGCTTGGGCTTCAAGTTCTTTGATTTCTAGTTTTGATCTAATATTAAGAACCGTGCAGGGACCAATCAAGGAGTAAATCATGATTCTTCAGAGCAAGTTGTCCAGAAAAAGCAGAGGCACTAGCTCTTTTACAAGGAGCTAAATGGGCTAATGAGATGAACTTAAAATATTTTTGGATGGAAGGAGATTGCGAGAGAACTATGAATTTTACACAAGGGAAGAATATCTAAGGGATTCACTTAGTTAGAATTGACAGGGATTTGTGAGTGCATTTCCATAAAAAATGATGAACTTTAGGAGTTACTTTAAGTGTCCACAATTTTTTTCAACCTGTTGGGAGCTACATGACTATGGTAGAATATTTCATTTAAATGAATGTTATATGAATATTTGGTATTGAAGGTACCACTCCTAGTACATCTCCACCTTACCGTGTTCATTTCATGCGGAAAAAATCTAATATATAAAAATTTCTATACTATCTTTGTATTAAAAAGGAGCATTTATAATGCTCAACTTTTAGTTACATGTATCAGAGTTAATTAATTGACTAATGTAATAATAAAATGATTAGAAGCGGAGTGTTTTGGGCGCTTTAAGCCGTATTCAGGGATCCACACATCTTTTCGAATTTTAATGTCCTTGTCATTAGTTAACTCCCAACAAAAAGAATTCCTCGCTACCACTAAACCTTTATAATTTCTTGTCCAATTAGTACCCACTAGTGCTAACATCTTCTCTAAGGGGATTAGAGTTGATTTGTGTTCTAAAACTTGAACCCAGAGAGTACAGGGATTACCCATCTTTCTCGAAGTAAGTTTAGTGAACAAAGTTACATTTAAGATAACAGATTTTTTTTTGTAGCAGCAATGCCCTCCCAGGCTTTCAGGTAGCAACCTTTACCATTTTGGTCCTTATCCCACCAAGATTTTATTTGTGTTACATCAATTCCATCAGTCAATTTAGCTGGCATAGGAAACATAATCATATGATGATTGCCTAATGATCCTCATACAGTTTGAGTAAAATATCCAATCGGGTGCAAAGCTTGGTCAGGCCGGCGTAAAAACTATGTCCGGGAGTTAACATTGTCTCCTACCCAACCCCGTACTTGTTACGGGAAACGGATTTTGGTCTTTGGTCTTTGATCTTTGGCTAAGAATGTGAACCCCTAAATATTTATCATTCAAACCAATTACCCTGACATTTAAGGTACCAGTGATATCGGCTTGTTCTTTAATTTGATATAAAAATACGATCTTAGTCGTGTTACCGAATTAAATATTCAAAGAAAGAGTCAGTCCTGAGGCAGTTTGGGGGTATGTGACCGCACATCGCTCGACTTTACCTAGGGCCTTTTTGTACCAAGGTCGCACCCATGTCCGGCCACAAACAGCCAAGCTCATCCCAGTTACACGTTACTCGAACCTAACACCTTGTGTATTCGACAATGGTCTCGTCCTATTGAACTAATTAGGTGCCTGTTTACTGGAGGTGTATAATTTATAATTTATATGGTCAAATTTTCTTATTCATGAAATGCATTTTTTTGTTCGATTTTTTAAAATGAAAAACGAGGCATATTGAATGCGAATCACTCAATAACAACCATTGAATTTTCATATGCTGATGCTAGTGGAAATATACAGATGCTTTAAATTTTCTCACTATATGTTGTTTTTTCTAATGTAAGGAAAGAATTTTTAGAACTAAGAGAATTACATTACATGCAAAATAGGTCTCAATAGTTACGATGACCAAAAGCTCTTGCTCATGCTAGAACTAAAGATTAATCAGTTCACCACCATCAATTTTGTAAGTATGCTTATTCTCGAAGGTGCGAGCGTTTCTTTCACTTCAAATAACCCGATTCGATGCTGCAGGAATCAAACTCCAAACCACCTCATTTCCATAACTGTAACTTGATTTCCACCTCTTAGATAAATTGTACATGGTACGTGGCAAAGTCCAGAACCAGATGGAAGGTATTAACAACATCCAAATCTTGTGAACAATTTTACAATGAAGTAGAAGATGATTATCTATTTTAACAACATCCCCACACATAGTACAAAAAGAATACCTTTGCAAACCAACATATATATCCTTAGCTTTTCACGAATCACACCAAACAAAGATATTTATTTTGGGATGGATAATCGAGTTCCGGATGCTTACACGGGAAGCCAACAACACCATCAAACTTGATCAAGTGAGAATAAATAGTTTTAGCAGAAAATAATCCGTTATTACCCAAATCCCATCTTCTTGTATCCAGATACGCATTCAATAGAGGAGGAGAAACACAAAGTTTTAAAAATCTTCTTGTATCCAGATACGTATTCAATATAGGCAGAGAAACGCAAAATTTTAAGAAGTAGAGAAGCAAAATGGTTTGTTTATAAGTTGAGCAATCTTCTTTTAATATCACAAATCCAATTATCGTCATTAGAAATGCGAGAAGCTAGCAAAGAATTTTTTTCTTTAGCTAATCTAAAAAGATCTGGAAAAGAGGATTAGCACCAGGGCGAATTGAGAAATAAGATTGCGTATTAACCAAATTACCAGTCTCCACTATATCTTTACAACAAGAGATGCCACTAGTTGTAGAAACTCTACCAGGTAACCGATTTGAAGTAAATGAACCATGTTTCTTAGAGATAATCTTATACCATAACTAATTTTTGTCCACCCCAAATCTCCAAACCCACTAAGCAAGTAGAGCTATATTCATGTGTTTAAGGTTTAATACCCTCAAAGCCCTCTACTTTTCAGCACAAACCATATTCCATTTGAACAAATGGGAACATTTTGAGCCAGCCTTGTGCTCCCACAAAAAGTTTCTCATTTTTCTTTCTAATTGAAGAATAACAGAAGCAGGGGCTTTGAACAAATAGAAAGTAATATAAAGGTAAAGAAGATAAAATGCATTTCTGCATAGTAAGCTAAAGCTTACCACCTTTATACACTAAGGTCTTACTTTACTCGAAAAGTTTGATATCAAACTTTACCAAGGAAGGTTCCCAAATAGCTTTAGAATTAGCCTTAGTGCCTAGAGGCATTTCCCAGATAAATGAAAGGTAACTTGATAGTCATGCAACCAAGCTCCACATCCAAAGTATGCAAGTAAAGACGATTACCAATTTGAATGAGTCAAGTTTTAGCGGTATTAATGAACGCGAAATTGGGGGATATTGATTACTTCTCCCAACCCATGGTGTGTGTTAAGGGGTGATTTTTGGGTATGAAAATACTAAAATACCCTTTGGTTAATTAAAAAACATTATGAAAAGACTATTATGCCCTTTCTACTAAAACTTAAAATCAAAAACCAAACCATTTATCCCCCATTCTCAAATCAGTTCCGGCACTGACCTAGGGTTAGGTTTTTGATTTTTTTTTTCTTCATCGTTCTTCATCCGTTCTTCGTCGATTCAAAAATTTCTTCGTCGATTAACCTACCCGAATCATAAATAATGCCTCCACGAAAGAAACCAAATGCCCAATCGAACTCAACATCGATTGCTCAACAAAAACAGGAGCAAAGAATTGCTAAGATTGCTCAAGAGCAAGAAGACGAAGAAGCAACGTTCTCTGACGATCAACTACTCAGAAATATGGCTTATGTGAGAAGGTAAGTGATTTTAAACTACTTTATAGGTGTTTAAATCGATTTATAGCAATGGGTTTAGGTTAGAATCGCGAACCCTAACTCAAACATTTGAGTTACAGAGAGGACCGACAATGAAATATGTATGAACACAATGCCGGTTTTGTGTTCCGGCATTCAATCTAGGATGAATACAGTACCGGTTTCCAACCCCAGATTCACCAGAAACTGAATTTTCCCTACCGGCATTCAATCTAGGATGAATACAGTGTCGGTTTTTAGTACCGGCAGTCTTTGATAATAATTCGTGTATGCCGGTAGTGGACTTAAAACATACAGGAGAGTTTATGAATTTGTCACCAGTACCGGCATAGATTTGTGGTTGCATTGTATGCCGGTTTTGGGTACCGGCATTCTTTTCTAATAATTCGAGCATGCCGGTAGTAGACTTAAAACATACAGGAAAATTTTCACCAATACCGGCATAGATTTTAGGTTGCTTTGTATTGGTACCGGCATTGTCGATAGTTAATGTGTACTTCCGGAACATTGTACCAGCGTGGTTTATTTTAAGGTAGTCAATGCCGGTACTAAAACTGAAGGTGAGTTGTCTTATATTCATTGCTTTCCGTGTGCTTACGATATAGGTCAAAAGCAAAGGAAGCTAACAAAATAAAAATCAAAGATGCTGTCACTAAGAGAAGAAGGAAGGACGGTCTTGATACTCCTCAGTCTCTGCCTCCTCGGGGGAAAGATGAAGGTCGTAAGATACGTTTGGGGGCTGGTACAAGAGGGATAATTTGGGAGAGTGGTGGTGATCGTAGTCGACTTGCAAACCGTGAGCACGATGATCAAGATGAGCAAGATGAAGAGGAAAGTCAATTAGAAAGCCAAAGCGAAGTTGGTGGGCCAAGTCAACAACCAACACAAGGCAATGGAAAGAAGAGCAACGTCAAAGTGAAAGTTAAAGGTTCCCACCTTCCTCATATTAATGACATGATACCTAACCTTGAACGTGGTAGAATTTGGGGTGAAGCTCCGGAACCAAAAAAACTATTTGGATACAAGCACTCGTGCGCTCGTACTATCTATCAAACCTATGTAAGCATTTTCTATCTTGTACATATGTATTGTTGTGTATTTATGTAAAATCTCTTAATTGTATTGTCTCTCCTAATTGTAGGATCATAAGAAGGTTGTGCGTGTTTGCCGAAACCAAGCCGCGGATGGTTGGAATTTGTCCGAGGAATGTGAAGAGGTCCAAACAATAGTAAAGGATTCTGGTCTATATGCTTTGGTTGAAAATTATGTGAAGCCTGATTCTCATCACAATTGCTTCGTCGAAAGGTATCATGGTGAAACCGATACCATGCACTTCCCTTTTGGGGAGATGACCTTCATCCCTGAAGATGCTCAGAACATTCTAGGCTTGAATTTTATCGGCAAATCAATTACAACTCGTTACTTGGTTGGTACGTACGTCTTGTTCATTACCAATCTTTTAATCTATGTCTATGAACTTATACAATTGTACATACTAAGTACATGTTTAAAATTTCCTTAACAGCGTCAGCGGATTGGAAATTTGTCAAAGTTCTTTAAGAAAAAGAACAAGAAAGGAGAGGTGCTGACCCATAAAGAAATGGAGAACGTCGAGCAAAAGATGGACAAAATTGAAGATCCGAAGGCAAAAGACTTGTGGGGCGAAAGGAAGAAGAGGGTACACAAGAAGCCAAGAACCGAGTGATCGTGTGTTTATTCTATAATATTAGTTTGGTTTGAACAATCTAGTGTTGGTTTATGTTTGTTTGTGAGTTTTGAACAATGTGTTTGTTTGTGTGTCTTGCTAAACTCTTTGCTTGACTTGGTTTTTGTTTGATTTGTTTTCGGTTTGGAACCACATAACTTTGGAGTTTGTTCTTGTATACAATCTAGTATTTTTATTATATTTATTATGTTGATAAACTTGTGTCAAATTACCTCTTTTACAGAGTTTGAATGTGCCCAGATCACTTAAATTTCTAAGTTTTTCTTCGATGCACGGCATGCTCGAGAACAGTAACAACAATGCCGGTTCTAAATGACAGAGTTCCGGCATTTAACTGTGTTTGGATACTATGCCGGCTTTCTATAATCTCCATGACAAATATGATTTTGACAGAAAACCGGCATAGTAATGATGTTAATTTCAATGCCGTAAAAGTCACTGATTTCTCTGGAAGTTTTTTCTGCATTTCCGGCATGGGTTCAAAAGAAATTCTACGCCGGTACACAAGTTCCGGCGTTGTAAATATAAAACACAATTATGCCGGCATGGGCATCAAAATATGATTTAATGTTTACAATTCAGACTTCCAAAAAAAGAAAACATTGCGTACTACTGAACCACATAAATCCAAATTACTCATCGTCGCCTCCACACGTAATGGGTTGCATCTTCTCCTCTTGGAGCGGTTTTTTGATAAGGCCAACGCATCCCAAAATTGGTAATTCTCCTCATACGATGCCATCCATCCCTTCCAGATATTGGGATCTAGACCCTTGTTTTTAATCATCCCACAGATATGTGTCAATGGAAAATTTTCTTTGAGTTTTAGAATAACGAAATGATTACCGTTCACGAACGCCAAAATAACTCTTCTCTTCTTAAGGGATCCTTCGCATTTTTGCCACTTTGGGGTAAATGTTACTTCTACGGTGGGGGTAAAATAATGAAAAACACATCTAAATGTATCCGCCACTAGATGCCCACAAAGCGGCATTCTCATCCAATATTCAGAAGGAAGAAAGTCCATCTGTTCCTCGGGCCCCAATACTTGAGCATGCATATCATCAAACCCCTCGCCTATACCAACCAATTTCTCATAAAAACTCCTCTTGTTCACAAGTTGTTCGGCCATCCTCATTCTAACATATTGGCATGGTTTCATACCTCTACTAACCTAGTGTCAAAGATTCCTAATTGTTCGATCCACAAAGATGATAGCCACAATTTCCATCTCCGTCGACATCATCCGTATATAAAATATACTCGCGAATAACCTCAGGAAGTTGGTCTATGTAAGACTGTATCTTGGTATGATAACTTCTAATTGTCCTACCTGTTCTGGGATCCTTATACATCTTCATATTACCCTTTTGTAACAATAATATATCCAAACCATCCTCTGCAATCTCTACACTTGCAATGTCTTCGATATGTGATGGGAGTCTGTACTTCCTTGGCCTACCCCTTTGCCTTGGAACTAAAAGTACATCAACTTTGTTATCACTTTGGTTTGTCACCACCTTTGCCTCGTCGCCTTGTTGTTCTTTGACACTTGATGATGATACCTTTGGCGGCCTACCCCTTTTCCTTGGAACCTCCGCTAGATCGACTATGGGTATAGCTTCGGAATGCTCACCTTGTTGTTCTTTGACACTTGATGATGATACCTTTGGCGGCCTACCCCTTTTCCTTGTAACTCCCGCTATATCGACTACGGGTATGGCTTCGGAATGCTCACCTTGTTGTTCTTTGTCACTTGATGATGATACCTTCGGCGGCCTACCCCTTTTCCTTGGAACTCATACCAGATCGACTATGGGTATGGCTTCGGAATGCTCACCTTGTTGTTCTTTGACACTTGATGTTGATACCTTTGGCAGCCTACACCTCTTCGTTGGAACCTCCGATGAGTTGGCTTTTGGTGAGGATACGGAGTCCTTCGTTTGTTGTTGACTTAGCGGTTCCTTCCTCGGCCTACCTCTTTTATTTGGAACCTGCGCTTCCATGAACCTTTGTTCTGAAATCTCACATGCGGTTAGATCTCGTTTCTTACTCGCCGCAAGTTCTTCTTCACGTTGAGTCATTTCTTTCAATTCTACCCTTTGTTTTTTCCTTTTTGTTTTAGTTTTTGGTCTACCTATTGGATCTCCCTTTATTGGCTCTTCGCTTTGTGCGATCCATGGACGAGTAATTAGCCTTAGTTGGCTCAACAAGACTTGGCCGGCTTACCGAGGTGCCACGTGAGTAAGCTTCGAAGAATTCCTTTGCTTCGTTCGTATCCCATGGAGATTGCCCGGGATCTCCTGAGGGGGGGGGGGTCGAAAGATAGTTGCTTCCAAAACGGATCAATAACCTCAATAGGTATCACTTCTTCATACTTCACAAGCATATGACGACATGGAATCCCCAATGAAGACATGTCGGGACAAATACACACATCACCCGGTTTTTCGTAATTTTTCTCATATTCCATTTGTCTCATCATATGTTTTATTGCCCAATGAGAGACGTTGAATTCTATTCCTTGGAGCAACTTACCATAACGAAGAAATTGAGTCATCCTTTCCATTGAGCTTTTCTCAAAAGCCTCTTTGATCCTATTGATATCTTGCTTAAAGTATTTCTCCATTGCCTCGATGACCGTAACCACATTGCCTTAACCGGACTGGATGAGATCTTTAAATCTCCCATGAGCGGCCTCAGCTGCACTAGTTGCTTCACTCTTGAAGTGTCTATACTGGTTTGTCCATGCACGCACAAATTTTTCCTTGAACTTATCCAACCATTGAGTCCGAAAATACCAGACGGCAGCCGGATAAACTTCGTTCCAATCGGCAATAAACTTCTCCAATCTCTTTTCGTACATAACCTCGGTAAGAAACCAATAAACTTTCTCCCAATATCTTAGAAATTCCAACCACTTTTTATGATTTTCCGCATGTTCTTTGTCCACTCGCTCCTTTATCTTGCCTCTCTCATCTTCTTCTTCTTTGGGGGATAGTTTGTTCTTTCGAACATCTTTCTCTAGTTGTACCATCATTCTCTACTTAATATCCACCTTTGCGGGTTCAAACAAGGCATGCCAAGTTTTTATCACATTATTACGTATATGATACGTACATAGGAAATTTTGTGTGTCCGGGAAGACGTCGGATATTGCTTTCATTAATGCGTCATCGTTATCGGTTACGATGACCCTCGGAAGTTGATTTTCCCGGAAGAATAATTTAAATTGTCGTAATGCCCAATGATAATTTTAGTCCATCTCGTTTTTCATTAAACACCAAGCCAATGTGAATGTTACCTTGTACGAGGTTTTCCCCACGATGTTGAACAACGGCATATTGTATTTGTTTGTCTTGTAGGTGCAATCCATCAAAAGAACACCACAACATGTATTTGCCAATTGTGAGAGCAAAGGATGCGAAATGAATATTTGAAGGGGCTTCTCGTCCGGCCCTCTTTTAATGATACGCGTGTAGTTGTGATCCCAAACTATCTTCTCAAATTCTAGCATAACGCTCCTCCCTTCCCATTCCACCCTTCTAATAGTTGCTTGTGCGGCATAAATTGTACGTAAAGAAGACACGTTAGTCTCATGGAATAAGAATTTTTATGAATAAACGGGCAATTATTCTTCCTCGTTCGAGTCTTGTATACCCTATTAGTCTTCTTTGGATATACATAATCCTTTCTCTTGTGGCTATTCTTCTCCTTGTATTTCCCACTTCTCTCGCAAGCCATCTCAAAACGCTTATTCGAACCTTCGGTATTCCTCACCAACACACACATGTTCTTAAGAGCCGTCTCTTTAGCCCAAGCGATTGCTTCCTTTCGATCTGTTATTCCCTACATAAGAACAATCGCGTTCATTAGGAGGTTTATTACTAGCAATCCATTAGTAAAGTTCAAGATACTAGGTGAAAAGTATTCTTTGGTCACATACCGGAGGAATTTTATAGTATTCCGACGTATCCCGATAAATCGTCTTTGCATTTGTTGGATCAAAATATGTCACCACCTAAAGATCGAATGAAAATTAGTTCCAAACAAAATTAAAACACTATGCCGGAAACAAGTACCGGCATACTCGACCATTGTTCCGGCATAGTCTAAGTTAACCAAAACGGAAGACCAAATTTGAAACCTATCCCGGCATAAATGTTTCATTAGAAAACAACGTCGAAATCAAGGGTGCCGGCATTCTCGTAATCTAATGTCCCAAGCCGGTACACAATTCTGGCATTGAAAATAATTGATATTGAACGTCGGTTTTGGTGCCGGCATTATCGATATTGATGGTACCACGCCGGTACCAAGTTCTTGCGTTGATATTTATTAAGTTTCAATGCCGGTTTTAGGTTTAGGATGGTACTGTTTCCTGTATGTTTTCCATGCAGTACCGGCATGGTAACCTATCAATGCAACCATGCCGGTTGCATATTCCGTAGTATATTCCTTGGTAGGTAAAAAGGTTAACTGAGTACCGGCATAGTTGTTTAGAAGAATGCTATGCCGGATCAATATTCAAAATGGGGGATATCGGTCTACCGGCATGGTCGTAGTATGAATACCATGCCGGTACCCTTACTACCGGCATGGGATTCATACAACTACTATGCCGGCATCAAGGTTTTTCAGTTGAAAAAATGGCGGGTTTCAAGAAAAAAATCGATTTTTCAACATCCTAGCAGCTTTACCTGTGTGTTGGGGATGCTACTATGTTGTGCAAGTTTACTTTCTTGTGTAGGTTCTTCAAGAAACTCTCCATACTCGTCAAAATCATCATTCAAGGGTGTTGGATCAACAAAGAGTTGCAATTGAGAGTTGTTGTCGTTAGCTGAAGATTCAAGATATGTTCCTTGTTGTAGTTGAGCTAAAGATTCAGCAGCAGCAATTCTCTCTTCACAATCATCCTCCATTTTTCCCAAAAAAAATTCTCTCTCAAAATATTTTTCCCTCCTTCTACTCTCACCTCACTAACCCAAATTCAAATAAAACACACACTAATCATTTATTAAAAAATCTTATGATTTTACTAATTATTATTAATCATTAATCCTGATTAGTGAGGGGTAGATTAGGTATTACGTAAAATACTTAGATAAGGGGTGACCCCGAATTGATATTTGGATCCACTTTTTGTCCTTTTCTTATATCCCCCAATTTCGCGTTCGTATTAATCTTCAAACCTCCAATGATTCTTTTTGCTCATTCTATATTTATTATTTTAATTTTTTTAAGCATGATGTTCTTGATATTATTTGGAAACAAAAATATTATGTTTATTATTTATTCATTTTTGTTAAGAACTTATTGGGAAAAAAATTTAACCTTGTAAAAATCCATGTGATCAAGTTCTTACATAGCCCTTCTTGACTAAAAATTGGGCTCCTGTCAAATGGACATAAGTTTTACTCCATCTGTTTCTGGAAAAGAGATACTTTCAATTTTTCATTTTGGCCTATTTTTAAGCTAAAATGAAAAATTGAAAGTATCTCTTTTCCAGAAATGGAAGGAGTATTTTTTTTCTTCTTTTTCCACAAATGGACATAAGTTCATCCATATAACCCATTCAGTTAAGGGCCACCAATTCTAAATGCGGTAAATGAGATTTGAGACTACTGAACTGAACTATGCATCGTTGATTAAACAAGAAAAGGGAAGATACGTACAACTAGTTTCCATTTTGAAAACCTTAAATCCATATCGTTCATTCCAGTTTCCTTTTTTTCTCTCACCAATCAGTACACTGATATTTTTTACATCCCAAGTATTATATTATCCTTGTAAGTCATCTCCTTCTATTTTAGAACAAAAATACTCTCTCGACTTAATTTTCACTGAATCACTGCTATACTTCCAAATTCCAAGTAAGAGAAACTTTAGAACAAAAATTAAACGAGCATCAATGGGTTTCCATAAATTATCATCATCAAAACGTCAATCATCTCAATTACCATTACCAGCAGCAAAGAAACCTAAAACAGTTTTTTCATATGTTCCTACTTGTTCTTCTGCTAATGTTCAAAATTGCCAACTGAATGCTGCTGAAATCAAATTCAGATAAAGGGAATCTCGTCTCAAAGCAGTTATCATTGAGTTAAAACAATATTGTGTTGGAATTTCATCTAAAAATTTAACTTTTGGTAATATAATTCAAGGATTAGAAACTGAAAATCAGAGAGTAGTGAAGGAACACCACCTCCACTTCCAATGGCTAAAAACAAATCTTTGGCATCACCACCACCACAGCCTCTTTGTCTATTAGCGCCTCCTCCTCCACCACCACTTCCATTGGTTAAAAATAGGCTGCCTATTCCTACACAACCACCCGTGCTATCAATCGGTCTTAGAAGAGTACCTGAATTGATACTATTGTACAATTCAATAAACAGGAAAAAGATTCAACAAAAAAAAAATCGTGTAGTTTAGATACTACACTCACTAATACTTGTGAGTTGATTGGAGAAATTGAAAATAATTCCTCTTACTTCCCTACAATATATTTTTGGCCAATCACATGCAAGATTTTTTTAAACTAAATCTTGTAAAATCTCATAATATTTTCAAAAACACATCAAAAAATTGGTACAACATAAATAATTATTATATAACATTGCAATAAAATTAAAAAATAAACTGAAACAAAATCACATCGAGATATGCATTGTCCATCACGATTTTTTCACAAAATTATCATAATTAAACAAATTGTCTAATGTCCAATGTCTAATTACACTAGTTAAAGCTAAACTAATCCTATTAACAATTCCAAACTATTAATAATTAAACCGACCCTGATAACAACTTACAATTACAATTCAAACGAAAGTAAAAAAGTTTTTAATCAAATTTAAATCAATGATTAAAATTGAAAATCAATACACATAAAATTGTGAATGCCTACCAGTTAATCGAAACATGCTTCCGTTCCATACGATAATTGATTGTTAATCTTGTCCAACAATTAAAAAATAAATCTTTAATACAAAATCCTGGAGTATTTGAACATGATATATGTTAAGCAAAACAATATTAACAAGAAAGTGCGATAGACAATCATGAGTGAATTGTACTATTATTTTCTTAATATTACTCATTCCATATTAAACATGGAGAATTTTTCGTATTTTTCGTCAAAGAAAATTTTCAGGATATACACAATATTTTTTTGACAAAATACTGCAACAAATAAATATTCGGATATCCAAATATACAATTGTTATAAAAAATTATAAACATTACATAACTTTTAAATATTATTATGTGATATTATTTCCACTTTTATGGAATTTCCATGTGTCGTGACCCTTGTACAGAACTTGCATTTAATCTTAGAAAACATGAGTTGGGATGAAGTAATTAAACGCAATTACACACTTTGACATTCAATTTTTGCTTTCTGTAATGACAAGAAAATCAGGATATAGAAAAGGATAAGAAACTTTGAAAGTTTGTGCTACAATCTAGAGATTGAAAAATCAAATTTCCCTATCTTCTTCTGTTAGGTTGAGTTCGAAAAGAGAACCCAAAACCTTGAAGATTTTGAAATCCTGATTTCAGAACAAACAAAAATCTTCTTAGACCAAAACTTGACACAACAATCAGAATAAAATTCCTGGGTCCAAAATCTTAAAAACCCATTTCTATACCATCCATTCCAAACCCAATTCACAAGACAGAACATTCAGGGGGTAGCCAATGCGAAAATCCAAACAACTTTTTTTTGTTTTTTTATCAACCTTCTGATTAGTATCACTACGGGATGAATATCTCTCTCCGGAGATGAACAGGGAAAGAGAATCACAGATTTGTAAAAAAAACAACACTCAAATTAATTCTGATTAAAAGAAGAAAGCCAAAGCATTATAAGTTGTAAATCAAGATTTACCCATCAACGTTCATATGAAAAGTTTGTTCCAAAAAAGTGGAAATAATATCACATAATAATATTTTGAAATCATGCCTTTTGGTATTCCTAGCCTTAGTTTTTTTTTTTCTTTTTGAGTTTTGTTTTGCAGTGGTTGGTGACCTCTGCATAAGATAATGAAATCGTTCTTTTTTGTTTTCTTTTTGTTCTCTTTTTCTTAGGGTTTTCTTTGTTTATGACCCTTTGTTGGTATAAACTTAATCCCAATACACGATGAGATGATAAAATCATTTTATTTTATCTTTCAGGTTGGTTTTAGTTTTGTATAACATGCACATATTTGATATCAAAAGTTGATACATAATGCATACTGATGTGATTTTAATTATAACACCGCAAGTGCACGACTTTCGATGAGATAATATGCAAAATACATGATTGTTCCACAGGGACTGAAGTATTGTTACCCTCAATTCCTAATTAAATTATGAGCTAAAAATAAGAAAATATTAATTAGAATGAATAAAATATAAATAAAGAAAGAACTAAGAGAAAGATCAGGGATTCAGATTCCACCAATTAATTGTATAAAATATTCAAGTAATCTAAGTTTTAAAACTACATGTTTTCGAGACCTATAAATAAATAATATTAATAACAAATGCTTGTTCAGAATGAAAAAACCTTTGTTTCGAGTTTCGAGAACTCCGCTAAATTTGCTTCAAGTTTTTTTTTGTAGCTGCTGTAAATCCCCGATGTTTAAAACACATGATTCCACTCATCTGCCGGAATATACATTAGAAAATTCATAAAAAATTTAAAATTTTGTTTTGTTTTAAACCTTTTATCAATTTAGTATACTTCAGTTGATGACTCTTCCATGATATAATTCCTTGTTACTTGCTATGTTGCTCAATTGATGTTATTTTCTAGATAACTAATCAAGAGACAATTGTTTATAAGTTTTTGCACATTCTAGCACTTGCTTCCACCATATTAATCGCGATGTAATAGGAAGCAAGTATTAAAAGGGTAAAAATATTCAGCCATGAACAAAAAGACACTCATTATTCGTTAATGAAAATGTACCCAAATTTTAAAAACATAGCAGTATAAATTGTATTATCATGTTGTTCTTTCTCAATCTGCAGGTCATGAGTAATTTGAATGACGAAAATAATAATATGAATGATCATAAAAGGTTCATCCTCGATATTTTCTAAGAAAATATTTTATTTTCTAAGAATTCATTCAATGAATATGCAACAC
This sequence comes from Papaver armeniacum, assembly GCA_023531295.1. Taxonomy (NCBI): domain Eukaryota; kingdom Viridiplantae; phylum Streptophyta; class Magnoliopsida; order Ranunculales; family Papaveraceae; genus Papaver; species Papaver armeniacum. The sequence continues at coordinate 122,659 of JAJJWW010006087.1, read as the reverse complement.
TAGAATTAATTAATTAGTCTTTCTATACTAGTTGCAATCTGTTTAGGGCCATTAAATTGATTTAAGAATTGAGATATGAGATGGCAACATCATATTTTAATTAGTCGCTCTATACTAGCAGACAATCTGTCTATGAGCATTAAATTGATTCGAGAATTGAGTTATGAGATGTCAGTATCATATTCGTTCTGAATATTATTTTGTATTATTATGAACATCTAGGAAGAGTTGCAGCAACCAGAGATGAATTTTGAATGAATTCGGAATACAGGAAGATATGCTGAGCTGTTAAGCATAAATGATATGGAATATTGAAAGCTCTGCCTCAGAGACTCTAATATTGCCATCATATATTATTGTTTTGATGAGATTACAAGACTCCAATTCACTTTTATTGCTGAATATGAAGAATACACTTTTATATATATTTATGATGATGTCATAGATACATATTTTTTATACGGTTTAACGAATTTAGCCTTTGTAAAAAATCCACCATCAACACACTTATAAAATTTATACGTACAACCACAACGATAGGTTTATCTCCTCCCTAAAAAAATCTGGGAAGCAGCTTTGTCCAACCGTAACGACACCTGCTTTATAGTCAGTAAGTTTGTCAGTTTTGACATATGTCATTCATCTAATTTCTTGTTATTATATAAAGCGACAATCGTTTAAGGTATTTTTCTAATCGATTTGTGTAAACACTATAAACGATCAAGTATACAGTTTCCTCGGTAACATTACTTGTGCCATAATGACAAAGAATTAGTATTCTCCACTTCTATTCACCAACATATACCCCACCGTATGGCTTAGTTTAAGACACATTGAGTTTTTGGTTTGAGACATGTATAAAGTCCACTTATAAAGCTATTCAGAATAACATTTGTCCTCGCACTATCAATTCGAATCATGTTGGAAAGCAATGGAACAATGGAAATGTAAAATGTCACCAGAAGTCCCTAATGCTTAAAAGGGTGCTTTCCTATTGGTGATAGGATTGCTAGATATTTTTCTGTTGATAATAATAATAATAATTATCCTTTCTGTAATAATGATGTTGATAGAATGCACCGTATCTTTATAAATTATATTTTTGCTAAATAAGTTTGGAATGATATGGATCGTATGTTAAGCCAATCGGTTGCTACTATAGTTGAAAAGACGAGGGTACCCAAATATACCTCAATCTAAAAAAAATCCACCTATAAGTCCTTTCTCTGAAAGTGATTGTCTATGGACGGAGTCGATAAAATACAACGAATCGGTTCACACTTCGTGTGATTGTATATGGATACGAGATCGAGACAATATGACAACAAAACAACTTGCGTGATTGACTAGGGATAAAAGATCGAGACAATACAACAATGAAGTATGATTACTTGATAATAGGTTCGTACTTAACCAAACATTATATGATTCTATCAAGTAATTAGGAATTAACGTTTGTATAATTTACTTTAAATTATAATAAGAACAATTATAATTGCGAAAAATAAAAGTAAATAACACAGCAAGATTTTGTTAACGAGGAAACCGCAAATGCAGAAAAACCCCGGGACCTTGTCCATAATTGAATACTCTCAGAATTAAGCAGCTATACAAAATCTAAACCAACTTCTTATAGTTGAGACCAAGCAACTAAACCTATAGTTCACCTAGTTCCCTCAGTAACCCTGCGCCTCCAACTTGCAATAAGTCACGCACTTGGAACAATTCCTTTGTTTCGTATTCCAAACAGTAAAGGAACAGCAAATCTGTTCGGTAACAACTCTTTGCAAACAAGTGATATGAGTTTGACAAAAGGATCTTCTGTTTATCCCAATAAACTCTTTTGTCGGGTTCTTAGATCAATCTATTCAACAACTACCAAAGTAATTGTTTAGACTATGCAATCAATAATAGGATCTGATCAAAATACTAAATACGGATGTTGATCTACGAAACTAATCAATCCAATGTATCAAAAGATAAACCGATTATAGTTGGATCCCCATCCGATCATGTTTTGTGCACACCAAAGATTATGAACTCAAATAAGAAATCTTCTTTGTCTTCAAATCTTCTTAGATCTTCAATAAACACCTGCACACAAACAACTTGAGTCTCTTGTGATCAATCACACATACGGAGTCTGTTAACAATGGATTATCACAAGACGTCTTTAGATATACAAACAGTCTAAAGATCCCCGTCGACACTTCGATCTAGTTTGAGTGAATCTTATATCATAAGTGAATATTCTCAAGCATAAACAAACTAGGTGCAATCAAATTTCAACAACCGTTAGTCAATTAAATCAATTGAAAACTAATAATAAACTGCAATTATTTAGTTTCCCACCAACGGTACTCGTATAACTTCTCAATCCCAAAGAAGTCTTTAAAACGAGAGGTCGTAAGAGATTTCGCCTAATTAGGGTACCTTCCTCTCCGAATAGACGGCTCCACCAGTAACAACACAACAAGGTAGTTTTGCTGGCTCTGAGGATTAGTTTGCTCGAAATGCAAACTTCAATATTTATAGACCAATGAAGTTTGGACACCAAGGAACTTCCAAAACCGAATATTCTCAAAGATATGCAATAAACGCCCAAATCGGTTTTCATAATTCCTGGAAATGCTCTGTCCAAATATTGACCGAAATCTCAATAGAAAATCTCCAATTAGTAAATGCACATTACCAATTTTTATTTTCTAAAGATATGCATTTAATTGCTGGAAATTAAAAGCATATAAAACTAAAAACCTTAATTGAAGATTCTCAATTTATTTCGATTCGGGATTCTCCTTTAGTTATTAAGGAATATTTTTGAACAATAATAGATAAGAATTACTGCACATGTTCAAAGTATGTCGACATCTTTACTTTGTAAATCCTTTTGCATATTTACAATCTTGGAACCGATTTGCCACACTTCCAAACAAGTTTAGAATTGGTTCATCTGATTTCCAAGAACTATGTGATTGATCAAATAGCAAATCAACAATCATGGGTTTAACGGTTCTACCAAAAACAAGTTTCGTTTTTACCTCCGTGTGGCTACCAGGATCGGTCACAATAGTTTCCAAAACTTTGTTAACTAAGTAACAGGATCGGTTACCACAATCTCATGGTATTACTTGTGATTGGTTGCACAAGTCATAGGATCGGTTACACCAATTACTAAGACTTGTTAACCTACTACAAGGATCGATTACACATTCTCTTGTGATCGGTCACACCAAGTACTAGGATCGGTTACCCAATGACTAAGATTGGTCACACCAATTACAAATATCGATCATACCATCTAAGGTGATTACTTAAGATTGGTTTCACTAATAAAAGTCATACCGATACATAAGTCAGGCATTGTGATTAGTTTTACCAATATACATAAACAAGTTATGAGCGGTTATACTAAACAAACATATTGGTAATCCAAAGATTTGTAATGAATAACAATAACAATAAGCCTAGCGATTTCCATTTCGATTCACAAAACAAGTTTATGAATGTGCTTCCTTTAAACGAATGTAAAACATTGTTTCCTAGGGAGAAATCTTCACCCATACCCATACATAATCACAATAGCATTCACACAATTATGTTGATGTCTTATATACGAAGTTCAAAAGATAGGAGTTATATTTCGTATTATAATTCTTTAATACTACGTCTAACTAGAGTATAATCATTCACAGCTTCGCAGTTATGTTTTCAATGTAGCACGACTTGAAAGATACGTTAGGAATGAAGCAGTTCAAGTCAAAATATTACTAACCTCAAGAGGAAGGATGATGTCTTCGTTGTAGTTCTTTACTTCTTCACATTCTTCAAGTCTCCGAGTAATACTTGTATGTCTCATATCCTAATAACTTTCTAGCTAACCTATACGAAGTTGACTCTAGTAAAATAATCAAGAGACTCTTTAAAAGAGTTTTGGTTCACTAAAATATGACAACCAAACTTGACATACCAACGCTTGGTGGGTTCAACCGAGCTATGCTCTAACAATAGTGTTCAACGATTGATAGTTCAATATTTCTCAAGTTATAAATGTGAATAACCTTAATGTTGACACTCTTAAATAATCTGGATTTACTCACCAGTAGATTTGGAAAGCTGGATGTCTGCTTATCTTTGAAAATGTGTAGGCTCAGGTTGTTCACGTGGCTTACAATGATTTGCAAGAGTGGAGATCTGTAGTTTTATCCGGAAACACACCATTATAAATGAAAATACTATGAGCAATAATAAGTCAATGAAATTTGAAAAATCTCCAGTTGTAAAATTGAATTTTGATGCTCTCTTTATATAAGCAACTAAAGATATAAGTTCAGGGCTAATACTTAAAAAATTTGCAGGGCGATGTAACAGAGCTGGATGTTGTTGTACTAAATGCTAAATTTTGAGCAAGCAGAAGTTAAAGCTGAAAAGGCGAGGGTACCTAAATATACCTCAAGCTAAAACTTTTCCTACCTATAAGTCCTTTCTCCGAAAGTGATTGTCTATGGACTGAGTCGAGACAATACAATTAATCGGTTCAAACTTCGTGTGATCGTCTATGGATACGAGATTGAGACAATACAACAACGAAGTATGTTTACTTGATACAAAGGTTCGGACTTAACCAAACACTATAGGATTGCTTATCAAGTAAATAGGAATTAACGTTTGTGTAATTTACTTTAATTATAATAAAACAATTCGATGGCTGCCAGAATGGAATAAATGGAAGAGGTTATGCTAGGGGTTCTATCTTATGTCATTTGCGGGATAGACATTCGTTCACGAAAGACAATGGAGCACGTTGCGAGATATCATCACCGACATTTACGCCGAGGTTTTCGATTGCTTGGAAAACTATGTTACAAAGCATGCGAATGTGGCTTTGCAGCCGGTGTATGACCCTTCATGCCTGGAAGTCTCCCTGCAAAGGACTGGGTATTCATTGCGACATTGTTGCATGTCCTTTTAACGGCACATCTGCAGATTTTCTTCTTCACGGAATAGACAGACCTGCAGTCTCTCCTGTGGTGATCGAACCTGTGGTTGCTTCAAAAGTCATGGTCCCTGATAGTTGCGATGGTATGGCATTGGTTGATGAGGTTTTTTTCTCTCACCCCTAGTTTGCTTTGCGCTGTTTTCCAGCGCCAATTTTCTAAGGTTTCTAGTATTCCACACAAGTGCAGGCTTAGCTTTTCCCGTACTTTGAAGGTTTGTTTGGATAGTGTGATGAGTAAACCTTTGGAAGAAACTGCCTGGATTCGTTTACTTCTCCTCCCCATCTGCACTTTGGTACGTTACAGGCCCAAAGCCGACGAAAAGTCGTGTAATCGAAAGCGACTTCAAGTCACTGCCATTCAGTAGGCCTTGTTGGCTTGGAAAGAACCAGGGGGCTGTTATAAATTGATTACCAAATTGCTTCACCTGCCGAGCCAACAGCACAATACCAAACAAGACAGTGAGAAGAAGCAGGAAGTGGCCAACTTAAGTGCTTGCAGGAAGAAGATTGAATATGGGCATTATGCTGCGACGATTCGTGTATTGTCTTCGAACGGTGTTGCTCCCCGCTGTGAGAACACGTTAACTGAATTACAATCCAAGCATCATGCAGCTCCACCTCCTTCCATTCCAGATGAATACTTTGGTTGTGATCCAGTCACGGTTGATTCAAGGGCTGTCTGTGGTGCGATCAGAAGTTTCCCTAGAACTTCTTGTGGTCGTGATGGTTTGCGCGCACAACATCTGCTCGACGCTTTGAGTGTTGCAGCAGCGGCAGTGGCTGAGGATTTATTGGCTTCGATTACGGGAGTGGTCAACCTTTGGTTGGAGGGCAGGTGCCATAAGGTTTTGGGGGAGCTCATCGCTAGTGCACCTCTTAAGCCTTTGCTCAAACCTGGAGGTGGACTGAGGCCCATTGCGGTAGGCACTGTCTGGCATCGATTGGTCTCAAAGGTTGCTGCATTCTCTGTCGGTAAGGCCATGTCATACTATTTAGGGGATCACCAGTTCGGGGTTGGTGTGCCAGTAGGGGGAGAAAGTATACTTCACGCGGTAAATGGTTTGCTGGAGTTGAGAGGGCACTCGGATAAGATTTCAATGTTGCTTATTGACTTTTCGAATGCTTTCAATATGGTGTGCAGGTCTCATCGCATTAGAGAGGTTCGGCTTCATTGTCCAGGTATTTCTCGTTGGGTTGAATTCTGTTATGCCAGTCCTGCTAAACTCTTCTATGATCAGTACATCCTGTCTTCTGCGCTTGGTGTTCAGCAAGGTGATCCTCTCGGTCCCCTTCTGTTTGCTCTGACACTTCACCCTCTAGTGAAGTCCATTGCGTCTCGTTGTAAGATCGATTTACATGCATGATATCTTGATGATGGCACTATCGTCGGTGACACGTTGGAGGTTGCCAAGGCATTGAGTATTATAGAATCTGAAGGACCGAGTAGGGGCTTGCATCTTAATATCAAGAAAACTGAGGTCTTTTGGCCTACACTTGATCAACGCAGCCTTGAGGAGGGTGTTTTCCCAAAAGACATTGGGAGGCATGACAAAGGTGTCAAGCTTTTGGGGGGGCCAGTGAGTTTGGACATGGATTTCATGAGTGATATGGTTTTGGGCAGGGTGAACAAGACTATTCAGCTAATGTCGAATATCAAGAAACTCAAGGACCCTCAGAGTGAGATGTTACTGCTTTGTAACTGTGTTGGTGTTTCTAGATTATATTTTTCTATGTGCACCACCAACCCTGCTGCTATACAACAAGCCACTGACCTCTTTGACGATCACTTACTCAAGTATTTGAGACTTCTGATCACAGGAGATGGACCGGTTTTCGGTCCTTTGCAACAGAGATTAGCTACATTACCTATCAAAGATGGTGGCCTTGGTGTATACACTATGACAGACACTCACACCTACTGTTATCTTGCCTCCCAGAGTCAGACTGCCTCGACGCGAAAGGTGATACTTGGTAGTTTGTTCCCAACGGATAATGGTGATGCCTACCAGTTGGCTCTTCAGAATTTTATTCAGGTATGTGGTTTGCCTTCTACTTATTGCGTCGATGACACTGCCCCCCCCTATGCACTCCCTGGCAGTCACTTATTTTGACGCAGTCAATAAGCGAATCCCTGTCCAGTTTACATTATCTGCAAGAGATTCAATGTTGTGGCATTGTAACCAGATCAAACATGCTCAAGATTTCCTTTTGGCTGTTCCCATCAGTGGGCTTGATCAATGCCTTGGCCCCCGTCAATTCAGAGTTGTAGTATGCTATCGTCTTGGTATTCCTTTGTTCGTCGAAGGCGGGTTATTCTCTTGTTGCAATAAACCAATGGACATTTACGGGGATCATGCGCTTCATTGTGCTAAGGATGTTGGAATTAAGTTTCGTGATGACTTAGTTCGTGATGTAGTTACTGACATCTGTTATAAAGCGAGTGTACCTGCGCGCAAAGAAGCGGCTTTGGGTATTTTATCAGATGATAACAATGATTTACGTCCAGCGGATATCCTTGTGCTCAATTGGGAGAACGGTCAAGATTTGTGTATGGATGTCACTGGTATCTCACCCTTTACTGCCTTCATCCCATGCCAGGCTATCTCGAGAGCAATTTCGCGCAAACGTACTAAATATTTGTCTGAATGTGGTTCTCATGGATATGGTTTGGGTGTATTAGCTTTCACTACATTAGGGGAGCTTAGTGAAGATTTTATTTGTTTTTTCAAGCGTTTGAAGAATTGTTTAGTTAAAAATGACGCTGGTAGTGGTTTAGGTAGTTTTATTTTTCATAGACTGGGTGTTGTTATTCAGAAAGGGGTTGGTGCTCAGCTTGTTGCTCGGCTGCCAACCGAAGGTTATGTAATTTGATTTAAAACAAAATTAAATAAAAATAAATAAAACAATTATAATGCGGAAATATAAAGTAAATGACACAGCAAGATTTTGTTAACGAGGAAACCGCAAATGCAGAAAAACCCCAGGACCTTGCCCAGAATTGAATACTCTCAGGATTAAGCCGCTACGCAAAATTAAACCTAACTTCGTATAGTTGAGACCAAGCAACTAAACCTATAGTTCACCTAGTTCCGTCTGTATTCTCACGCCTCCGACCTATGAATAAGTCACGTACTTGGAACAATTCCTTTGGTTCGTATTCCAAACAGGAAAGGAACACCAAATCTGTTTGGTATCAACTCTCTTCAACCAAGTGATATGAGTTGGACAAAGGCTCTTCTGTTTATCTTAACAGAAACTCCTTCATCAGGTTCTTAGATCTATCTTATGTTCAATTACCAAAGGTAATCGTTCAGATTTTGCAATCAGTACTTTTAATCACAAAGAATTGTATTGATGCCGATCTACACAACTAATCAATCCAATCTACCACAAGGGTAAACTGATTATAGTTGGATCCTCTTATACCGAAACAAGTATTGTGCACACCAAAGATTATGAACTCCAAATCAGAAATCTTCAATATCTTCTTTGTCTTCAAATCTTCTTAGATCTTCAATAAACACCTGCACACAATCACTTGAATCTCTTGTGATCAATCACGCACAGAACGGAGTCTGTTAACAATGGATTATCACAAGATCATGTTTAGCACTAATTTTAGTCTAAAGATCCATGTCGAAAATTCGATCTAGTTTGAGTGAATCTTATATCATAAGAGAAGATTCTCAAGCATAAACAAACTAGGTGCAATCAAAGTTCAACCACCGTTAGTCAATCAAATCAATCGAAAACAAAAGATAAACCGCAATTATCTAGTTTCCCACCAACGGTACTCGTAGAGCTTCTCAATCCCAAAGAAGACTTTAAACTGAGCGTCCGTAAGAGATTTCGCCTGATTAGGTTACTCTCTTCTCCGAATAGGCGGCTACACCAGTAACAACACAACCGAGGAAGTTTGTTGTCACGAAGGATTGGTTTGCTAGAAATGCAAACTTCAAGTATTTATAGACAATGAAGTTTGGACACCAAGAAATTTCCAAAACCAAAAATATTCTCAAACATATTCAATACATTCCAAATTCGGTTTCCATAATTCCTGGAAATGCTCTATCCAAAATAATGATCGAAAATCTCTTTGGAAAATCTCAACTAGTAAATGCACATTAGTAATTCTCATTTTCCTAAAATAAAATTAACAACCTTAAATAAAAGATTCTTAACTTGTTTATTTCGATCCTAGGATTTTCTTCCTGTAGCTATTAAGGAATAAATTTGAACAATAAAATATAAACATTACTACACATGTTCAAAGTATGCCGACATCCTTACTTTGTAAGCCCTCTTTCATGCTTACAACCTTGAAACCGATTTGCCACACTTCCAAACAAGTTTAGAATTGGTTCATCTGACTTTCAAGAACTATGCGATTGATTAAGAAACACTCAATCACAAATCATGGGTTTCACGGTTCTACCAAAACAAGTTTCGGTTCTAACTCTATGTGAGTATTGTGCATAGTCACACTAGCTTCCCAAAATTCGGTTGACTAGGTACTAGGATCGGTTCCCCACATATATATGGTATCTAACTTATATGTGTTGCACATGTCCATAGGATCGGTTCCCCTTTGCCTAAAAATGTGTTGCACATGTTCATTGAATCGATTCCCCTTTCTTTTATAAACCTTGTTGCACCTCATACAAGGATCGATTCCCCTTTGTGATGTGTTGCACCTCTTTATAGGATCAATTCCCCTTTACCCAGATTTGGTGCAACAAAACACAAACTCGGTCATACCATCTCAGGTGATTACTTAAGATCGCTTTCACTAATAAGAGTCTTACCAATACATAAGTCAGGCCTTTGTGAATAGTTCTACCAAGAACACAAACAAGTCGTGAGCGGTTATACTAAATCACACATATTGGATGTTCACAAGATATGCAATGAATAAGAATCCCAATAACGCCTGGAGATTTCCTTTTCGATTCATAAACAAGTTTATGAACTTACTTCCTTAAAACACATGTAAAACATTCCTAGGATGAAATCCTCACCTCATACCCATACATAATCACAATAGCCTTCAAACGATTATGTCGATGTCTTATCTACAAAGTTTAATGGTTAAGCAATAAACTTCATATTGTATTCCTTAATATTATGTCTATCTAGAGTGTTCATGCTTCGCAGTTTTGTTTTCAATATGCACGACTTGAAAGATACGTTAGGGAATGAAACAGTTCAAGTGAAATATCACTGACCTCAAGTGGAAGGATGATGTTGTCGTTGTAGCTTCTTACTTCTTCACTTCATCAAGTCTTCGCAATACTTGTAATGTCTCATATCCTAATACTTTCAAGCTAACCTATACGAAGTTGACTCTAGTATATAATCAAGCGACTCTTAAAAATGAGTTTTGATTCACTAAAATATGACAACCAAACTTGACATACCAACGCTTTGTGGGTTCAACCGAGCTATGCTCTAATAATCTCCCCCTTTGTCAATTTTAGTGAACAAATTCTTACAATCATATGGATAAACAAATTACAAGAATTCATTACACATACGCTTGATTCCCGAATTCAACAACACAATAACCTGCATTCTTTCAATCCTTAAATGTCGTTGTTGACATTATAATAACGAAGAATAGTACTCCCCTAAAGGTAAGATAGGTAGATTTTATCAATCCGCACGTATTTGTTATACCAATCAATATGATATGCTACTCCCTCTTAATCTATGCTTACACTCTTTCGTTAGATAAACATTTAAGCATCAATGTTCTTTTCCTTAGTGATACCAATCAATATAAACTCAATACCAGTATCACTTGTTTACTCCATATATTTCTCCCCATTTTTTGTCACAAAATGACAAAGAAACGAAAAAATAAAGGACAACACGAAAAGAATCTTACAAATCTCAAAATAGACTTGCAAACCTATAGAGTTAAGCACGAGGGTTCCACACACCATTTTTGATAACCAATATCAAAACCGAAACTACAAAGTAATTTGTTTTGATATGTTACCAAGGAAAAAATTGCCCGAAGCAATTTTCCCAATTTAGTTTAGCAAACCAAAAAATCAACTAAGCACCTTAGTCCCTTTGCTAAACCGATTGTACAAATACAATTGCTTCATTCGATAAGACCAAAATAAAGATAGCTATATTTTTCTCATCAGGTTCTAATTATCCATATAACTTAGACCTTTCAATTTTAAACAAGACAAGTACTAGGTTAGTTAACTAGCATTTCTTGTTAAGGCATTCGATTAGACTTGAATAACCGAAACCTCCACTTTGATAAGTCTAATTAAGATCGAATTAACTTAGTTTCTCTTATCCGGAATCGAATTGGACTAAACAATTCATCCCGTAAACATTTTCTTTCGTTCAGCCATAAACAATTCATACAAACCAAAATAAATCAACTGGCATAATTATTCACCTCAACCGGAAGCAATTGAAACAACATAGAAATTAAAGCACCGCAATTGCACCGAAATTTAGTTAAGCAAAAACAAAATATATAAGAAATAAAATCAGGCTTTTCTTAAACAGGAAAAAATTAACTAACAACATTGTTACCTCAAATTTCGCATCCACTTCTCCAATATGTTTGCATCTTCTTCCAGGGAGAATTGATATCGAAATATCATTATGTTGTCATCCTTATGCAAAAACAAAAGAATAACAACAACCAACCTTTACCAGAGAAAGGTTGAAAACCGGTTTTAACAATTGTAAGCAAAAGTTGAAAACCGGACACACAAGGTACTAATGTACCTTGACAATCCCTATGGATTTCCTTAGATTTTTGAAAGTTGCTCTATCTAGGGGTTTGATAAGAATATCATCTTGCCGACGTTCGGATGGAACATACTCTAATTTGATAACACCATTCTCATATAACTCTCTAATATAGTGATATATGATATCTATGTGTTTATTACGAGAATGTTCAACTGGGTTTTCAGTCAATCGAATAGCACTTGAGTTATCATATAGTATGCTCATAGTTGAAATGTTTATTCCATAGTCAATGAGCATTTGTTTCATCCACAAAAGTTGGGTACAACATGTACCAAATGGCAATATATTCTGCTTCACAGGTTGATAATGACTGTGAATTCTGTTTCTTGCTATGCCAAGCTACAAGATTTTGACAAACATAGAAGCAACCACCAGAGGTGCTTTTACGATCATCTATACATCCTGCCCAATCAGCATGTGAATAGGCAACAAGACTGTTGTTCGTATCCATAGAGTATGAAAGACCATAATCTACTGTACCATTAACGTATCTAATGATTCGTTTCTGACTTTGAGATGTGATTCTCTAGGATCTGCTTGAAATCTAGCACATCAACCCACACTAAAGGCAATGTCTGATCTTGTTGCAGTTAGGTATAGTAAGCTCCCTATCATAGATTTGTATAGTTTCTGATCAACTGATTTTTTACCTGGATTTGATTGAAGTTTTCCAGTAGTTGGCCTCGGAGTTGCCATAGGTGTTGCACCTTTTAGTTCGAATTTTTCAACTAGATTCCTTGCATATTTTTCTTGACAAAGTAGTATACAGTCTTTTTGTTGTTGTATTTGCAACCCAAGAAAATATGATAATTCTCCAACATTACTCATTTCAAATTCTCCACTCATAAGATTCAGGAATTCATATGTTAGAGTTTTTGAGGTGGATCCATAGATGATGTCATCTACATATATTTGCGCTACAAGAACATTTTTTCCACTCCATTTGGTGAAAAGTGTCTTATCAGCACCACCTCTAGAGAATCCCTTTTGGAGTAAGAAGGATGTCAGTTTATCATATCAAGCTCTTAGAGCTTGTTTTAGATCATACAAGGCCTTCTTAAGTTTAAAGACATAATCTGGGAATAATGGATCCTCAAATCCTTTAGGTTGAGCAACAAAAACTTCTTCTTTTAAACCCCCATTCAGAAATGCAGACTTAATATCCATTTGAAAATTTTTTATCTTAAGATAACAAGCATAGGCAAGTAACAGTCTTATTGATTCTAAACGAGAAACAGGAGCAAAATTTTCATCAAAATCAATACCTTCAATTTGAGAATATCCTTGAGCAACGAGCCTAGCTTAATTGTCCCGAACTCGTCTGATTTGTTCTTGTAGATCCACTTTGTTCCAACAATGTTTACTCCTGGTGGCTTAGGGACAAGTTTCCACACTTCTTGTCTTTTAAACTGATTGAGTTCTTCGTGCATTGAGTTTACCCAAGCAGACTCACTGAGTGTTTCCTCTATGTTTTTCGGCTCTATTGAAGAAAGAAAACATGAATAGTGACAGACATTCAAGTTCTCTTCGAGTCATAACTCTAGCATTGGCATCACCAATGATGTCTTCAGATATTTTCGGTATTATTGGGTTGTTCAACAATACTTTCATTATCATCTTTATCATCTCTGTCACTAATTAAAGGGACAAATGATGGTTCGACTTCAATATGTTTTCTTTGGTGACAGTTTCAGAGGGAGGAAGCTCTGCTGCAGTGTGATTATCTTGAAAAAAAAATCGTTAATGTCATCAATTACCACATTAATCGATTTCATCATAACTTTGGTCATGAGATTGTATACCCTGAAGGCACGACTGTGAGAAGCATACCCAAGAAAAATTCCTTTATCACTTTTGGAATCAAATTTTCCTCTATGATCTATGTCTTTGAGAATATAACATTTGCTTCCGAAAACCCTTAAATAGCTTAGATTGGGTTTTCTTCCGTACCATAATTCATATGGGGTATTTAGAGTTTTAGATTTTAAATAGACTCTGTTTTATAAGATAACAAAGTCAGAATAAATATGACTTCCCCCCGCTTAATGATAGGTTTTTATTATGAAGCATTACTCTTTCCATTTCTTGAATATTTATATTCTTTCTCTCAGCTACACCATTTGCCTGAGGTGTAATAGGAGCAGAGAATTGATGAATTATTCCAAGACAATTACAATATTCATATACTTTCGTATCCTTGAATTTTGTACCACGATCGCTTCTTATCTTCTTAAGCTTGCGACCTTGTTCATTTTGAATTCTATTCACAATGATTTTGAACTCCTCAAGAGTGTCATTTTTGTGTTTCAGAAAAGCAACCCATGTGAACCGAGTATAATCATCTACCATCACTAAAGCATACTTATTCCCTCCAACAGATGCTTGTTGGATTGGACCGAATAGATCCATATGTATAAGATCGAGAGGAGCACGAATGGCTATGTCTCGAGAAAGTTTGTGTGGAATTTTTCCTTGCTTACCCTTTTGGCATGCACCACAAACACCTCCTACTTTAGTGTTAAGTTTTGGAACGCCTTTGACAAGTTCACGGTTGATGAGCTTACCAAGCATTCGATAGTTGATGTGACCACAGCGTTCATGCCACAAATGAGTTGACTCAACTTTAGTCAAGTTACAGTATAAATTGGATTGTATATCAAGGAGATAACAATTATTCATACTTCTTCGTCCTCGAAAAATTACTTTTCCAGACTTATCTTCAATATCACATCCTCTCATATTGAAGATAACTTTGTGACCTTTATCACAAATTTGACTGACATACAAAAGATTAGCTTTCATTCCTTTAACATAAACAACATCATGGATTTCGGGAATACCTGGAAGTTTGATAGTACCCTTTTTGCTAATAAGACAGCTGCTTCCATCTCCAAAGGTCACAGATCCTCCTTTGTATTCTTCAGTTTTTGTGAATCAAGAAATATCACCTGTCATATGTCTACTACATCCACTATCAAGAAACCATTGGAATGGTGAGGTTGTTTTAAGTGCAGAAGCTCTAAGACATTGTTCACCAGATTTAGGATGGTTTGTTAAGTTCTTAAAAAGTTTCTTAACACGATTAATCAGACATTTTGTAAAACAAATCTTCTAAAACAATCCCATCCTTTTTGAAACTGGTTCCTGATCTGACTCTTATTAAACAGTTTAAGATGTCTGGATGAAAGAATTGAACATTCTGGAGAATCTCTTGATTTAGACTCTTCAGAGTTTTTCACCAGTTTTCTATCAATTATGATATTACTAATCTCATCAGTGTATGACTGGTTCTGCTCAATCCTTTTATCTAACATTTTAACAAGAGTAGAGGGATATTTGATCAGATTTTATATAGTGGTAAATAGAGTTGTCGTTCACTCGAACTTGATGAGATTGATTTTTAGATTTAAATTATAAAACTAGCAAATATATACAAAATAATAACAATGTTTCGAGAGGTTCTAGGACTAGGATTCCACCAAATATTCAAATTCATGCAATTCACCTATTTATTCTAAACCATTATAGCTCATTCAATAAGAATTTTGACTCTATTTCTTTGCCTAATGTAGATTCTTAAAATATTAATTGTAAATCTTAAGCATGGCATATCAAAAGAATTAATCTTAAGCATAAACTATCAAATGAAATGACAATTAATTAAGAAAAATCTTTTTCTAATTTTAATTCAATGCAAATAGTCATATAAAGAATTAAATGAATTTACCACATGATTAATTTTGGTTTCGTCCGTCGTCCCAGAGATGGGTTCTAGCTCCACATAGTGAAAAACACGCTCAAAATATATTTTTATAGCTCAAATGGTGTTTACAAAGAAGAAAAGGGAGGAAAATATATAATCCAGAAGTTTGCAACGCTAAATGGTCGTTACAACTCACTGTTACAACTGTTGCGAAGAACTATTGTTATATGGTGTCGCAAAAGAACTATCGTTTATGGTATGAATATGAGACTGTCAAGAACGACAATTCTTATCGGTTTATTTTTCTTCAGCTTCTACTTCTCTGCAGCTTCTTGTTCTTCTCTGTAGACTCTCCCCACTCTCGATGCCTCAAATACTATTCCTCCACAACTTATATAGCTTCAAATCACTGAGAATACTCCTCCACCATAACTCCAACAAATCCTCCATTATTCGGCAGTGAAAGAATATATTCTCGGGAATATTTTCTTCCCAGATTTAGCTCTTCACGCAGTTTTATCATGTTGAAACACTCTAAAAACACTCAGTAAACATCCCAGGAGTGGTTAAACACGCAGCAGGCACATGCAAACCATCGTATCACTCACACGGAACTCGGGTTACTCGTGTTACTCTGTTTTATCAAAAGCAATGATTCAGCCCTTGTTATTCGGTTCTAACCCATATGCCCATCATGTTTTGTCGTAACAGGATCATTCTGATCCAAATCACCGAAATAATCTCTCTCAAATCATTCTCTCGTTTCAAACCAAAAAAACGAAAAAATCCATCTTTCCACGATATTTTAAATTGAATTATCCAGCCAATTATGGTTGATTCCAACACCCTTACCATTCCTGTCTTGCTCAATAGAGTAATCCCAAAGAGTTTCAGTGATTGAATCTCCTTAAAACTCGTCCAATTCTCAAACCCTAATTGCTGCCAGTCACTGCACAAAATTCCCACCAAAATCCATTTTTGAAAATGGTGAAGAAGGTCGCCCCTTATCCAGTCAGCTGTGGTGTCTTTAGCAGTCGGCTGTAAATAGTGAAGAGGGTGTCCCTTATCAGTTGAGGTGCCCCTTAGTAATTGAGGTGCCCCTTATCCAAAGCAGGGGTCCGTTTAGCAAATGTCCTCTGAGATGCATTTAACAACTTTTCGAGCCGAATTTTCCTAAAATGTTTATTTCTCCAAAAACACCTACAAAGACATAAAAATCCATAGTAAATACACAAATGGGTACCAACAAAATAGAAAATTGAGATTAAAATAAACACATAAATGAGTTTATCAAATACCCCCAAACTTATTATTTGCTAGTCCCGAGCAAATCTAATCAACAAAGCCGAGTTATAGTCTCGGGAGGGTTTACCAGAGGTGTACCCACAAAACCTTTACTCCAGACCCTAGCTATCTACGCAGAACTTTGGAAGGCACTAAAGAATCTCCTTGGTTGGCATACTCTCATTGACTATAGGAGGAAGTACCCTGATGCGAAATTCCAATTGTTGTACACGAGTTTGCACTCAAGCATACTAAAATTCATATATAAGTCACGAGCTCTACTCGGATAGTTTACGTACAACATAACCGGAGCCAACCAATCACATGGAAAGATTAAGAAGATGGATGTAGAGAAGATGATTTTGATATTGACTAAGGTGAACCTATCCTAATGGACTGAGATATCGGTCTGACTAATATCAACCCAACTGGTATATACAAGGGGACCAGTGGTCGATAATCCTAACTCTAGGTCAACACAACTAGCATATACAAGGGAACCAACGGTCGACTTTATTGAATTTATTCTGGTTGGTCTGATGGTCTGGTCTCTTTTTTTTTTTTTTTTTTTTTTTTTTTTGTATCTCAATTACTTTTATTTCACCCAATCACTTATAAGAAAAAAATAAAAACAGAAGGTGAAAAGGATTCAACGAGATATGGCGAAACTACCATGTTTTTTTTTAAATTCTAACAACTAAGCTCTGTGCTTTTATGAATAGACTCTTTAGATGTTTCCATCTAATCAGATTGGTTCCTCAACTCCTATAACAAAGATGTTCCCATCCACTTAGATTGGTTAGTGCCAACCTTAATAAGCATAAATTTCTAGGCTCTGGAGTTTATTTATTGCAACTAAAATGTTTCTCCCACACCCCCAAACTTAAATCTAACATTGTCCTCAATGTTCTAAAGATAAAATTAAAAGCATGAACAATGAGAAACTGTTACCACTTGAAGAAAAAGAGTTAAGGAAAGATATTACCGTGTTGCATGAGCATGGGTTACCTCCCAAGAAGTGCTAAGTTTAAAGTTTTCATCCAGACATCGGAAGGAATTAGTCACATTATAGAATCATAAATTAATAGCCGGAATAACTAAGGATCACCAAAACCAAAAAGGGCTATCACAAGTAAAGGGAAACTGCAACATGCCAAGAAAGTTAACAAATAAAGCACACCCTTGTCTAGTTTCCTGTTTAAGACAACTACATCTAGTTGTGGTTCAGGTTCAGGTTCTATAACTGGGTCTAGATAACATATTTCCTGGGTTGCATTTCCTCAAAAGTTAGATCCGAATGTTCAGGTTTGAGAGTCTGGAAAAACTCAAATAAAAACTTAGAAGCACATAATAATAACCTAAATAATTGCGGATCCTTAAATTCAATCAAATTTGACTTACACAACTGACCACAAAGAGAGTGGTGGTCTTCCTTAAACAAATATGTCGACCCTAAACTCCTAAAGTAATTAGATTTAGTCTCGAAACTTAATATCTGACACATTTGAATTTCATAAGTTCCCACAATTGGAGAAAACGTTTTTGGTGGGAAAACAAAGTCAATCGAGGTATCGTAGCCTGGGTTAACCACATCAACCAGAGGATGAGTTTCTAACAGCTAAACTTCTTTCTGGACATCATTAGGTTCAGGAAAACATGTATGAAGATAATCTTGTAAAATGGTTGAGGCACATATGTCAAGTCCCAAGTGAGGGACCTTTCTAAGAGTTAAAGAACATGGAGAATGATAATCACCCCCAAATTTAGAGTTTTCAGTGTCTCTAGAAAGACTAGTCACAACTTCCCTAATTTCTAGGTCACCAGAATCCTGGAAATGGTCAATTGATTCTTCTAAGTCAGGTTCATCCTCAATCATCTCTACGAGTTCACTTTCTTTGTCTAAGACTATTGTTTCTAAATCGCTAGACTCAAAATAAACTCGTTCCTCTAAACCTTCGTTGGCTTCGTGAAAGGAAATACTACATCGTCTAAAACAGGGATATTTCTAGTCAAATCCTCGTCCTTTTGAATAGGTGAATAATTATTAAAATTATTTGGATTTGTACTAGAAATAACATTATCATTATAAAGCTCAACTGGAGTAACAAATTCTGATCACTATGCCTACATATTTGATTCTTCATCAATACTATCCTCATCATAATCATCATTATATGAAAATGATCGAACCTCATCTAAACAAGTAGTGTTACCAATTCTAACCTCGTCATCTTGATTATGTGAATAAAAATTATCCTTATTTTCAAGGGTGGTATTGGGAACACTATATTGGAATTTAAGACTATCTTGAGCAATTTTTTCCACAAATATTGGAACTTCTGATACCAATTGAAAAGGAGAGGGTACCCAAATATACCTCAAGCTAAAACTTTTCCTACCTATAAGTCCTTTCTGCGAAAGTGATTGTCTATGGACTGAGTCGAGACAATACAACTAATCGGTTCACACTTCGTGTGATCGTCTATGGATACGAGATCGAGACAATACAACAACGAAGTATGTTTACTTGATACAAAGGTTCGGACTTAACTAAACACAATAGGATTGCTTATCAAGTAAATAAGAATTAACGTTTGTGTAATTTACTTTAATTATAATAAAACAATTATAATGCGGAAATATAAAGTAAATGACACAGCAAGATTTTGTTAACGAGGAAACTGGAAATGCAGAAAAACCCCGGGACCTTGTACAGAATTAAATACTCTCAGGATTAAGCCGCTACACAAAATTAAACCTAACTTCTTATAGTTGAGACCAAGAAACTAAACCTATAGTTCACCTAGTTCCGTCTGTATTCCCACGCCTCCGACCTATGAATAAGTCACGTACTTCGAACAATTCCTTTGGTTCATATTCCAAACAGTAAAGGAACAACAAATCTGTTTGGTATCAACTCTCTTCAACCAAGTGATGCGAGTTGGACAAAGGCTCTTATGTTTATCTTAACATAAACTCCTTCGTCAGGTTCTTAAATCTATCTTATGTTCAATTACCAAAGGTAATCGTTAAGATTTTGCAATCAATACTTTTAATCACAAAGAATTATATTGATGCCGATCGACACAACTAATCAATCCAATCTACCAAAAGGATAAACTGATTATAGTTGGATCCTCTTATACCGAAACAAGTATTGTGCACACCAAAGATTATGAACCCCAAATCATAAATCTTCAATATCTTCTTTGTCTTCAAATCTTCTTAGATCTTCAATAAACACCTGCACACAATCACTTGAATCTCTTATGTCAATCACGCATGCAACGGAGTCTCAGTAACAATGGATTATCACAAGATCGTCTTTAGCACTAACAACAGTTTAAAGATCCCTGTCAAAACTTCGATCTAGTTTGAGTGAATCTTATATCAGAAGAGAAATTCTCAAGCATAAACAAACTAGGTGCAATCAAAGTTCAACCACCGTTAGTCAATCAAATCAATCGAAAACAAAAGATAAACCACAATTATCTAGTTTCCCACCAGCGGTACTCGTAAAGCTTCTCAATCCCAAAGAAGACTTTAAACTGAGCGGCCGTAAGAGATTTCGCCTAATTAGGTTACTCTCCTCTCCGAATAGGCGGATACACCAGTAACAACACAACCGAGGAAGTTTGTTGTCACGAAGGATTAGTTTGCTAGAAATGCAAACTTCAATTATTATTGACAAGGAAGTTTGGACACCAAGGAATTTCTAAAACCGAAAATATTCTCAAAGATATTCAATACATTCCAAATTCGGTTTCCATAATTCCTGGAAATACTCTGTCCAAAATAATGATCGAAAATCTCTCTGGAAAATCTCAACTAGTAAATGCACATTACTAATTCTCATTTTCCTAAAATAAAATTAACAACCTTAAATAAAAGATTCTTAACTTATTTATTTCGATCCTGGGATTTTCTTCCTGTAGCTATTAAGGAATAACTTTGAACAATAAAATATAAACATTACTGCACGTGTTCAAAGTATGCCGACATCCTTACTTTGTAAGTCCTCTTTCATACTAACAACCTTGAAACCGATTTTCCACACTTCCAAACAAGTTTAGAATTGGTTCATCTGACTTTCAAGAACTATGCAATTGATTAAGAAACACTCAATCACAAATCATGGGTTTACGGTTCTACCAAAACAAGTTTCGGTTCTACCTCCATGTGAGTACTGTGCATAGTCACACTAGCTTCCCAAAATTCGGGTGACTAGGTACTAGGATCGGTTCCCCAAATATATATGGTATCTAACTTATATGTGTTGCACATGTCCATAGGATCGGTTCCCCTTTGCCTAAAAACGTGTTGCACATGTTCATAGGATCGGTTCCCCTTTCTGCTATAAACCTTGTTGCACCTCATACAAGGATCGATTCCCCTTTTATGATGTGTTGCACCTCTTCATAGGATCGGTTCCCCTTTACCCAGATTTGGTTCAACAAAACACAAACTCGATCATACCAGCTCAGGTGATTACTTAAGACCGGTTTCACTAATAAAAGTCATATCAATACATAAGTCAGGCCTTTGTGAATAGTTCTACTAAGAACACAAACAAGTCGTGAGCGGTTATACTAAATCACCCATATTGGATGTTCACAAGATATGCAATGAATAACAATCCCAATAACGCCCGACGGCTTCTTTTTCGATTCATAAACAAGTTTATGAACTTACTTCCTTAAAACACATGTAAAACATTGTTTCCTATAATGAAATCCTCACCTCATACCCATACATAACCACAATAGCATTCAAACGATTATGTCGATGTCTTATCTACAAAGTTTAATGGTTAAGCAATAAACTTCATATTGTATTCCTTAATACTATGTCTATCTAGAGTGTTCATGCTTCGCAGTTTTATTTTCAATATGCACGACTTGAAAGATACGTTAGGGAATGAAAAATTTCAAGTCAAATATCGTTAACCTCAAGTGGAAGGATGATGTTGTCGTTGTAGCTTCTTACTTCTTCACTTTTTCAAGTCTTCGCAATACTTGTAATGTCTCATATCCTAATACTTTCAAGCTAACCTATACGAAGTTGACTCTAGTCAAGCGACTCTTAAAATTAGTTTTGATTCACTAAAATATGACAACTAAACTTGACATACCAACGCTTGGTGGGTTCAACCGAGCTATGCTTTAACAAAAGCTCTATTGAAGGTAATATGGAATGAGAAATCACCATTTAGAAAGAGATTATTCTAATGTTATTCTATTCTAGCTTTAAATGGTAGCTTAGATTCAATAAAATTGGCCACTAGAAATATTGTGGTTGATTATCTATTTGTATAAAAATTTAGACTAAATTGAAGAATCTTTAGCAAAAAATGGTGTTAAACTTACAAATGATGAGAAATGGGTTGGAAATTTTCATTTTTGGCTTGAACGCCCAAACTCTGCAATCCAATTATTGCATTGAAGTTTTTAGCAAAACATGATTTTAACCTCACAAGTGATGAAAAATGGGGGCATGGGCGGATCCAATGTAGAGCAAGGGTGTCCATTTGCTACTCATGTCCGTTGGGCATCCAAACCTAATTTTTGAAGCCTAATTTTTTTTCCAAGCGTAGTATTAGTTTGCTGCTACCATGATAAAACTTTGCTTCCTCTTAATTTAATTTCTGACTCCGCAGTTAGGGTGGCAAAATTCCTTTTTAGATAGCTGCTTGGGCATTCAAAAACCTTGGTGGATTGGAGTATACCTAATAAAACAAAATAAGGTCATTTGGAAGTAAATTCCAAAGCCCCTTAGCCACATATTTTCAAAAGAGCCTAAATTACCCTTGTTTAATTATTTTTTTAGATTAATTAGTTGAAATAAAAGTTAGGAAATCATGTTTTAGTTAGATTGATCTTATGGTTTTTGGATTTTCGGGAGAAAATTTTATTTTTTGAATTTTATTTGTTAACGGAAAAGAAACCACACTAATCAAACATTACTAAAATGGGGTTGCACAGCTGTATAATGGTTTCATCTTACTCAAAATCACGGAAGAAATCACACTTTTTGTACTTAAAGTATGAAAAGTCGTCAGGATCGACAAATATTGAAGATACCGACTAATACTTTATGAACTGAAAGTATGAAAAGTCGGCAAGGTCGACAAATAAGGAAGATAACGACCACCATTAGCCGACATATTGGTAATAAATCATGATGCCGACTAAAAGAGTTTTCACATACATAGAAATATATAATAAATGCTTCATTGGTCGGCACGGTATTAATTTCTTAACCTACCGACTAAACGATAGTCGTCAAGGTGGTTTTCCCAACCATGCTGACTAATTGCAAAAACGTACATAGAAAAACTGTTTTATGGCAGTTATTGGCCGGTAAAGTATAAATATAAGTGTGAATACCGTGAGGATCTTGTAAAGTGTTACTTTCAGAGATGAAAAGTCGTCGCGATACTCAACTTTAGAAGATATCGACTACTACTAGTTGTCAAGGTCGACGAAGAGATACCCTGCCAACCACACAACTGAGATTCAACAATTTTGATTTTTCCGACCTAATATGCCATTCAAACAACAAACTAAAGTACTAGATAAAGTTTGAAAAAGTTAATCGCCAGAAGAAAAAAAAATCTAATCGACAAACTTTTTTCATTTGAATTCGATGAAATATATAGAAGGAGAAAAGAACTGATCACTGGATTGATGAAGAAGGTGAAGGAAAAGAATAAATGAAATTTACTTTAACAATGGGTTAGATTTAATTAGAATTGACAAGGGAAATTTTGTAACTTACCCTTTTTGTTCACCCCTTAACCAAGGCTCTAGGTCTATTTAAATCTTGGTATACCCCAATTCAGCCAGGTTCAAGAAGACCAGATTTTGTAATCCGTTTTATTGCATAGAAATTCTTCGTATTAAAAAAAAAATGCCTGAGTCTCCCCCATAAATTTATGATATAGATTTGCAAAGCTCATGCATCTCGTAACCAAATTAGATTCATCAAAAATTCAAACAAGTCTCTTTAGGAGGTGACAAGTCTTTCTTGGATCTGCTACTCTGGTCCGGACGAACACAAAACCGATCCCATATTCACGTGTGTTGTGGACGTGTGAAACACTGGTCGTCTCTTATTACCCAAAGAATTAATATTTTTTACTAAAATAAAATAATCAAGATTCAGGTACAGTTCCTCTCTTTTTCTCCGCTATAAATTCTTGCTTGAAAGCCAAAAAAAGGTGAAGTCAAGAAAGAAATAAAAAAACCCATAAACAAAAACTCTCGATCAAAATCAAAAAGAGAGGAGAAGAAGAAGACTGAAGAGAAGAAAGCTTAGAGAAATTATCCTTTTCTCTCTATTTTCTGTCACCGTGTAACATTATCGTTAAGGAGCAGAAAATAATAAAGTTAGGGTTTTTGTAGATCCGCGATGTATCAATTTTTCTATCTATTTTTTCTTTCCCCTTTTCTATTACACTTCATTTATCCTAATCTCGATTATGAATCTGATCATACTATCTTGTATCCGAATATAATAGTAGTTTTATATTCTTCTCTAAATCGATTCTAAAAATTCCCAAATAACATCAAAGACACATATCATTAATCCAGGATATTTTCGAATGATAATCTTGAATCATAATTTAGATTACGTACAATAAATTGTTCTTAACCGAAATTTATCAAGTATGAACAAATTAATGTTCATTAAGCTTAGTCGTATATTTCGAGAAGTCATTTCCAAGATAAACTTGAATCGAAATTCTTGATATGCTTACCATAGTCTAATTAGTTATGCGATAACGTCCCATAGATAGAAGATGAATATAACTTTGAGACATAGGTGGTTCATTATCCACTTACCTTTTGTTGAAGAAGTTCTCAAAAGCTTTGGTTGATCTTCGCCTTCAAATGGTAGAACGCAATGATGATCGCACGATGTCCGTTTCTCAACTATATCTTCTATCCTAATCCTAGACTTAACTAATTGTAGACTAGAAATCAAGATATAGTTTTGACAACTGAATTTGACAACAAGCTTGAGATAGCAACACTTGTGAGTTCGACCGAGCAATTCTCTAACAAAACTATCTCATTTTTCTTTTCTCACACTAGTGTATCTGATATAATTGAGGTATTGGAGATTATTCAGGAGCTCTTCACAAATCGGTGAACTGAAAGTCACCGAGATTGCACTGATTGCAGTTACAAGTTATGCTTCCGATGTTGTCATCACTATAATGATTCTTTCAATAATGGATTACCTATAAAATTAAACCCATTACTATTTTTGAATTTTCGTTTGAAGCAAGTTATCATATTCAAGCTGGTGCTGACTTTTCATAATTCTCTTTAATATGTTTCCATAAGCCAGTCATGTGTGACTCATAACTCACAATCAAGGAAAAAATCCATAAAAGGCGAGGAAAGCGATGGAAAAAAACACGGTTAACCATCCCCAAAAACGAAATGACTAAAACCTACCTCTACAACGTCATATTCAGAATGACGAGAATGATGCAAATAACAACAACCAACACCTTGATCAAAGCCTGCTTGACAAGCCACACGACTAATATTGGAAGCGTCGGCGAAGTTTATAATAGCTGCGTAAGTATTCGACTATAACCGCCGCTACAAAGTCATGGTTGGGTTCATTGGCCAACCGATTATTACGGCCGCACCCAAGTCGCAAATATCATGGTTTTGGTTCATTGGCAGCATACAAATATCCGCCAAGTCACTATAAGGGTAGGGATCCCCTTATCACGGAACGAACTGGCAAGAAGTACATCTCGCGGCTCATTCATCTAACTCCTTTAAAATCCTAACTCATATAAGCCCCCATGTTGAACGGTGACCCTCACCCACCCTTAGAATTGCTTCATTCCACTTTTTCTCAAGGGAGAGAAAAACAAGGCTTTTTCTCACAAAGTAATAGATTTTTTTTATTAATCCCGGGAAAAAAAAACTCGACTAAACCTAAAAGAAAACCTCTCTTCCATTATTCGATCTAGCTCCGCCTTCACCTTCTTCTCCACCATCTACACATCTGTATCATTCTAATATATTCACCTCTCTTCTTTTCTTCGTTGATTTACCTTCAAGTATTATATCTGTCTCTGTTTGCATCTGTGATGGATTTGATTATTTTGATCAACTAGGGTTTTTTATCTGTTGCAGGTAATAAGTCTCTCTGTTTTCTTATTTTTCATAATTGTTAATTCAATTTTCTTTTTAAGGTTACCATTATTGATTAACAGGAACGAAGAAGTAAGGCATATATACGTAACAGCTTAGCTCTGGTAACACACTTATAATATTAGGGTTAACTTCTTTTTTGAATTCTTAAGTATGGGTATGTATGATTTTAAGTGAATCTTCGTATTATTACCTGTTGAAAATGTTTCTTTTTATCATGTGTTTTGATTAAAATTGATTTTGATATCTATTCAGGGATTAACAGAAGATTAAATTGATTTTGATCTATTTTCTATCCTTATCCCGAAACCCTAATTATTCCCTTTTATTTTTACCGCCTCCTCTCATCTCCCTTTTTCGATTCTCTTCTTATTTACGTGATGTTTCTTCTTCGTTATATTTTTCTTTTTTTCTTTTTTTGTATCATAGGTATGGATGTGCTAGAGGTTTATATAGCAAAAAGGATTAGATGTTTGCTGCAGTTAAACAGGTAAAACAAGAGAACCAATGGTAACCCTAAAACCAAACCATAATGTTTGATGAAAAATATAAAACCAAACATGCAAGGAGTATTAGACTTTCTCTTTTACTAAACAAGAGATTCTATGTGCAGATGAGATGTTACAGGCTTCACACAAGCAATGATATGCTTCAAGTCTAGAGAACAATACTTCGAAACAAAACTCCTTTAAAATCCTAACTCATATAAGCCCCCACGTTGAACGGTGACCCTCACCCACCCTTAGAATTGCTCCATTCCACTTTTCTTCAAAGGAGAGAAAAACAAGGTTTTTTCTCACAAAATAATAGAATTTTTTTTTATTAATCCGGGGAAAAAAAACAAAAACGAAAAAAAAAAAAAAAATCGACTAAACCTAAAAGATAACCTCTCTTCTATTATTCGATCTAGCTCCGCCTTCACCTTATTCTCCACCATCTACACATCTGTATCATCCTAATATATTCACCTCTCTTCTTTTCTTAGTTGATTTACCTTCATGTATTATATCTGTCTCTGTTTGCATCTGTGATGGATTTGATTATTTTGATCAACTAGGGTTTTTTATCTGTTGCAGGTAATAAGTCTCTCTGTTTTCTTATTTTTCATAATTTTTGATTCAATTTTCCTTTTAAGGTTACTATTATTGATTAACATGAACGAAGAAGTAAGGCACATATACGTAACAACTTAGCTCAGGTAACGCACTTATAATATTATGGTTAACTTCTTTTTTCAATTCTTAAGTATGGGTTTGTATGATTTTAAGTGAATCTTCGTATTATTACCTGGTGAAAATGTTTCTTTTTATCATGGGTTTTGATTAAAATTGATTTTGATATCTATTCACAGATTAACAAAAGATTAAATTGATTTTGATTTATTTTCTCTCCTTATCCCGAAACCCTAATTATTATACTCCCTTTTATTTTTACCGCCTCCTCTCATCTCCCTTTTTCGATTCTCTTCTTATTTATGTGATTTTTCTTCTTCGTTATATATATATATTTTTTTTGTATCACAGGTATGGATGTGCTAGAGGTTTATATAGCAAAAAGGATTAGATGCTTTGCTGCAGTTAAACATGTAAAACAAGATAACCAATGGTAACCCTAAAACCAAACCATAATGTTTGATGAAAACTATAAAAGCAAACATGCAAGGAGTCTTAGACTTTCTCTTTTACTAAACAAGAGATTCTATGTGTAGATGAGATGTTACAGGCTTCACACAAGCAATGATATGCTTCAAGTCCAGAGAACAATACTTCGAAAAAAAATTCAAAAGCTTGCCAGATGTTACAGTCTTGACTCAATACCTCGCAGATTTAGGGTTCTGCAAGATGTTACTTACTTTCATATTGAATCTAATCTCAACTCCGATCCACAGCTATCATCACATTACTGCGCATGACAATTCTAGAGGTAATTTATTTTCTCTTATTCTTTCCTACGTTTGGATAGAGTTTTAGTGTTTTTGGTTAATACATGTTCTCTATTTTGAATCTTTGATAAAGGATACCACTTTTTTTTTTTTATTATTTGCAATTTAATAACAGGGGTTAGAGAAGGACCTCATGTTGTTCTCCGATTTGAAACATCCCATCTCCTCTGATACAGTCTCGTATCTTGCATTAACCAGGTGCATTTACATTGCCTTTAAAGTTTAGAAACTTTGAATTTAGTTATTTATTTTACAAAAATAAGTAGGGAGATACCCTTGCAAGCAATTGGTTGATACCATATAGTTTCTTATGCTAATATGCTTCAGCCTTTATTGGTCACTTACTTTTCAATAATGTTGTAGTTATTTTCCAAATGTTGTTTTGGTATTATAACTTCAATCTCGACAAATAAAAATCAAGTCATTGTTGATGGACCGATTTATTTCCTCTACCTTGGGACATTTAAGTTTATTTGTTCTTCTTTGAAAACTATACTACATCTTATACTTAACCTCTTCAACTTTTTCTCCAGTCCTGGACCCCATGGTTGGTTCTTCGTTAAGTTCGATTCTCGGTCGCATCTGCATTAACACAGTTAATATAGTAAAAAACAATATAAAGGTGTTGTATATGGCTACAACTTACGAGTTATGGGTTAAGAAAAGTAAGCAAACATCATGGTTGGTATCCTTTGTGCATACCAGAATGTTAATTATTTTCTATCTTTATTTAGTTGGTCGTGTGGTGGGCTACTGTAGAGATCACACTTTGTCAAGCATCATTATTCTACCTGGCTGTCAGTTCAACAAACTTCGGATTCATTCGAAACTCTACCCATTCTTGGCAAAACCATTTTGGTAGTTTTGTTTTTGTTTGCTGCATCCTCATCTATTTGGAGAAACGGTTATACAATATTGAACAGTCACTAAGCTCACTTTCACGGTAATATTCATCAATGGTAATACATTAGTTTATGCGCCTTTGAATTGATACATGTAATTTTACTATGTTTCTTGGGATTGGGATATAAAGATACTCATGTCTTCTATTATGACTGAGATGATGCAAGTTTTTTGTCCTTGAGTTTACTGAACATCTTTTCTTATATTGATGTGTTTGGCATTTATGAAACCCTTGATTGACATAGAGGTTCTTGTGCGAATGCAGAGGTTAGGAATAAAATATTAAAGATGCATGCACATGGGTAAATAATACAAGCACCGGTGGTGGGGTGTCAGTAGTAGATGAGGATCAACTAAGCGTTCTGATGCTTGACGATGAAAAAACTAAATGAAGGAAACACATTGCCGGTAAGATATGGTAAAAATGTCGGGCACCTTATTTAACCTCTTTAGATATTCCTTTAATTACAAAAAAAAGTTCTTCACATTTATTCCCGGAGACTCATGAATTGATCAAATAGAACATGTTGCTGCAATGGAATCAGTGACATGCTATTCTCATTCCACCTCTTGATGTATATATGATATAAGACCTCATCAAGAAGAATAAGGGCATGGCCTAGGTTAGCAATAACTTGAATCGTATGAGTTGGATACTCGGTCCAGTGCAACAGTTATGTTGTTTTCTCTGAATTAATTGGTACATCTAAAGGTATGGGTGAATTAATTGGACTTTGTGTTTTGTACATCTAAAGTTATGTTAATAATTAAATTGTCATCGTTTTATGTATTCTTTCTTATATTTTCTCTATTGTGTGAATATAGGTCACGTGTAAGGCATGTTCTAAGCTTTGGGAGTTGGCGTGAATATTTGCATCAGTTCGTGCTATCACTCAATTGATCAGTATTACTACAGCCGAGAAGAAGGAGGAGTTTATTGCCTCAGATTTGGCCGGTAAAGGGTAAGCTTGCTTTTCTACCGTGTGGTTTGGATTCTTGGGGTTGTATGTTTATCCACATTTCACAACACACAATATGCAAATTTTTCTCAACCAAATGTCAGCAATCAAAGAAAGTGTTCTTATTGGTATACAATAAGCCACTATTTGGTTAGCAATCGAAGCCTACAAGAACAATAATGTATCTTTTTTAACTAATGTCATGAGATTAAAATGTGGCTACGTTTAGTTCATATGTGGTAACTTTGGAAGATGCTATCATACCCATCCTTCAAATCTACTATAATAAAGAATGAAGCCTAAATTGGCACATTATTTACATCACCTTCCTAAGTTTGATGAGCTTAGATCTGTGGAAGCCATAAGGTGTTCAAGTTTGCATCACATCCGAGGAAACATGAGCTTTCAAGTTTGCATCAAACCTGAAACATGAAAAGTTTCCAGGAAAGTTTTTTTTCCCAACCAATCCGCATACACATTTAGTTACCTTAGTGGTTAAAAATATAAAATTGTGTTTTGATACATATTTAGTTTATAGCAAACTCTAATGCTGTATGTTTTTTTTTTTTTTTTTTTGCACAAATATTGAAATTGTCCTCAATTTATTTATACATTTTTCTAAAAATCATTTCATTAATAAGTAATAACCCTTCTATTCTTCTTCAATTTCATCACTTCACTCTCCTCCTTCTCTCCATCTCTTTTTCTTTCTCTCTTGGTATACTTACTTATTATTGCATCTGTGTTTGTTGTATAGAGGGGAAAGATCGCTGCGATTATTTTTTGGTAGAAATTAATGAATTCCTCACTCATTGTATTATAACTCCGCATGATACAACATGTGAAAAAAAAACATGTCTATAAATATAACATCAAATTTCACTGCAGGCATTACCAGAATCAGCAAACAATGAAAGTGCAGATGGAGATGAATACATGGATGATATGATGGCATTGGCAGAAGTAGCGTAAAAGTATTACCAGAGACTAATGAGCATCATGATGCAACTGGTGGCAAGCATGGTGATGAAAACTTGGATGATATGATGGCATTTGCAAAAATAGAAGTTGCAGAAAAGGCATTACCAAATAGTGAGCATTTTGAGTAACTCATAATTATCATTACTCAAAATGCAAATATTAATTGAAGTTTTTGCATGAGTTACTAATAATTATGCTCTCTAAGGCCTATTCCTATGCACATGCCAAAACATGATATTTGACATATATGCACCCACCATGGGTATCCCAAACTGCCAAACCCATATGCCAATATGTTTTTCCTGGCATATAAGCATACACGACAGAGTTCCCATCGAGCGATAGAGTCTCGGTCGCTCGATGGTCAATTTATCTCTCGATGTTCTTTAAATCGACAGCGACAGTCAAGCTGTCGCTCGCTACTATGATAATCGCTCATCAGATCTTCATCCAACGGCTACCATTCCCCCCTATAAATACCTGATTTCAATCCCATTTTAACTCACACCAGAATTTCTAAATCTCTCTAGAATTTCTCAATCTTTTTCAAATCTTTTTCAAATCTATATTTTCTTGTAAAATGGATTCACAAGCTCAAAGTCAAGAGAAAGGCAAAGGTAAGAAGAACCGAGTCCGTGGTGCAAAATACAACATGATATAAGAAGAATGTATTTGTCGTAATTATGTTTTTTTTACCCAAGATTGTATCGATTGTGCACAACAACATGGTAACACCATGTGGGATAACATATTTAAGAAGTATGAAGAGCAAACCATGAACATCAATGGTCGTGATGCAAAAGGATTGTCAGAACACTTCATTGTAATCAACCGGGAAGTGGCCGCTTATGTTGCATTAATAATGCAAGCCAAGAGAAAAGGCAAGGACAGTGGTCAGACTGATGTTGATTTTGAAAGAGAGGTTCATACAGTCTGGCAACGAAAACATGGTAAACATTTCGCTTTCAAAAGTTGTTATCATATTTTGAAGGGCTTGAACAAATATAATCCAGATTACTTAGCAAATAATCAACTAGTACCTGAAAGGTCACCATATAATTCTTCTCCCTCAACACCAAATTCTTCACCATTTTCACAAGGTCCATCAAATTCTTCACCAGATACCCCTACAAGCTCAAATTCCAACGTAGTTTTCAATAATTATGTTGATGGTAATAATAAGGGAAAACTTCCAGGGAGGAACAAGGAAAAACTGGCTAGAAAATTAGCTCAAGAAGGAGGGAGTTCCGGAGGATTTAACATGGAAGAGTTTATGGAACATCAAAAGACCGTCGAGAAGCAAAGATCCATTGGAAGGAAATTTCAAAACCGAGAGAGTAAGAAAAGTCGTCTTTCTCAAGAAAAATTTGGGTTTGACTATGACAAGCATAAAATTCTTCAAGCTAACACCTCAATTATGAACGCCCAACAAAAACATGTATGGCAAATCGAATTTGACAGGATTCAAGCACAGATTGAAAAGCAAGCTGGATTTGCTAACAACCATGATGATGATGATGAGTTTGATGTAATAATTTCTCTAGATGATTAATGTACTAGTTTAATATAGCAGTTTAAGTTTTAATGTTTTAGTTTAAGTTTTAATTTGATATGTTGTTATGCATTCCAAGTTTAAGTTTTAATGTTTTAGTTTAAGTTTTAATTTGATATGTTGTTATGCATTCCAATTAATATTAGTTTGAAATGAAATGTTGAAGTTTATTAATTAGAAAAATAACAGTACATAAAACATTAAGAAAAATACATAACATAACTTACACTTAAGCTAAAACATTAAGAAAAATAAATAACATAACTTAGACTTAAGCTAAAACATTAAGAAAAATAAATAACATAACTTAGACTTAAGCTAAAACATTAAGAAAAATAAATAACATAACTTGAACTAAGCTAAAACATTAAGAAAAATACATAAAATCATTATCTTCCATGCTCTGCCCAAAGATTCAATCTCAGATCATCTCTTAATTGTTCATACAAATTACGGTTCTGAATGTAGTTAGTCATTTGACCATAATTCCTTGCCACGAGGCCTCTTTCTGGTCGAATCTCCGGCCTCAAATCTTCATCATCATAGTTAATCCAATCCTAATCACGACGGGTTTCCTGAATTACCATGTTATGTAGAATTATGCAAGTGAGCATAGTCTTGTGCATTTCACGAGGACTCAACCCACGATATGGGCCACAAATGATAGCGAACTTCCTCTTCAAAATTCCAAAAGCGCATTCCACATCCTTCCTCAATGCCATTTGGGCATCGTTAAAATGTCGGTATGAAAGGCCCAATGGACCAGCAGGAGGCTGACGGTAGCATTGAACCATGGTGGACCATTTTGGGTAGATACCATCCGCAAGATAATAGCCATGAGTGTACTGATGGCCGTTGATCATGAAACAGACAGATGGAGAAATTCCATACTTCAAATCTTCAAACAGAGGCAACTTGTGCAAAACATTAATATCATTTTGTGAACCCGGAAGACCAAAAAAAGCGTGCCATATCCAATAATCATAAGAAGCGGCAACTTCAAGAATAACTGTTGGTCTTGGATAATGACCTTTATATTGACCGGCCCAATAAACATGGCATCCTTGCCATACCCAATGCATATAATCGAGACTACCTAACATTCCTGGGAATCCCCTTTCCTCATTCTCCCTCAATATTTGTCTAACATCTTCGTCGGTTGGTTTTCGTAAATATGTTGGACCAAAATGATTAATCATTACTTCACAGAACAATGAAAGGTAAGTGTAAGAAGTTGTTTTACCCATACGAAGGTACTCATCGTTCGCATCCACTGGAGTGCCATAACCTAGAATCCTTAAAGCCGAAGTAACTTTTTGTTCAGGACTATGACCTCTAATATTCTGTGCATCAAACTGATAATTGAATTGAGGTTCTACTCGACAAAGCTCTTCAATAATCTTTTTCACCAGATGACGAGGCATGCGGAATCGACCTTGAAAATCTCGATTAGAGTACACACAATTGGGAAGAAAATAATCGTGCATGAGCTTCTGATGGTAAAATTCCCTCCCTCGATACGTATATCTTCTTGATAATACTTCTTTGGGCTCTGGAACTCTTGGTATTTGACCCGTATGTACAAGCATCAAAATTTCGATTAGTTTATTATCTTCAGCTTCCTCTTCGTCAATTTCTTACAACCTCATACGATACCTTTCTTGCTGTAACCTGAACCGATTCATAAAATATCTCTTTCTTCATTGGATCTCGACATTGAGATGATTAATGAAATTTAAAATTGAGAATATATGTGAAATATTTGTAGAAGTAGGTGTGAGTTAACTAGAGAGGTAAAAGGGCGTATATATATAGGAACCATGGGGGGAAATAGCCGTTGCAGAATAACTACTGGGCGATAATCATAGTATCGCCAGCGTTATTATTTAAATCGAGCGATGTTGACAATAACGCTAGCGTTAAAGTCCTTAACGCCAGCGATATTGTGAATATCGCTCGCTAGAAATTCGATCGCTCCGTGGTTTTCCCATAGTGGCGCAGATGGTTTGCCATGCCACCTGGTATGCCCAAATACCATTTTTTTGACATGTGCATAGGAATAGGCCTAATATATATTAAAGAAATCATGACCTTATCAACGGTTGTACATTTTTAATCACCATTCAATCGTATAAGTACGATTATGATGGAACCTAACCATATACCTTTTTGGTATTGTGTATCTCTTACACCTCAATTTTATTTTCATATTTAATCAAAATCTTAAGCGACGGGACAGGGCGAGGTGAAGCCGAGCAACACCAAATCAAATCGGACGGGGCGAGGCCGAAGCCGAGCTTTACCAAATTGGGACCGGGGGAGGCGAAGCCGAGCTTTACCAATTCAAATCGCGACGGGGCGAGACGAAGCCGAGCTTTACCAAATCGGGACGGGACGAGGCGAAGCCGAGCCACACCTTATTAAAAATATATCGTGATGGGGCGCGGTGAAACCCCACGCTAATATAAAATATGGCTAAAAGAACAAATATGGCGCGGTGAAACCCCTACGCTCGGGCACAAAATCTAGTATTCATATACGCGTCTTTCCCATTTTTTCCATACGCGCATACAAACACTTTCCTTTCACTGGCTCTACTTCCAAATTTAAGTAGAACACAATTTTTTTCATTCATTCATAAAAACACCTTCTTCTTCACTGCTCTACTTCCAAATTCCAAATAGAACACAAATTTACAGTGGAAGCTTATTAAACCAGGCATCAATGGGTTTTCACAAATTGTCATTAAAACGTTCCCAATCATCTCAATCACCATTACCAGTATCAAAAAAACCTAAAACAATATTTTCATATTTTCCTACTTGTTCTTCTACTGATGTTCGAAATTGCCAACTGAATGCAAATCAGAGAGTAGCGAAGGAACTTGAAAGGTTAAAGATGAAGATTGATGAAGAAAGGAATGAAAAAGATAAAGTTGTTAAGGATTTGGAAATTAAAATCTCTGAATTGAAGAAGAAAATGCGTGAAGAACCAAAGCAGAAAACAATCAATTCACCTCTGCCACCACCACCACCACCACCACCACCTACAACGATTAAAAGTACTTCTTTTCCAGCTCCACCACCACTGCCTCCTCCAATGGGTAAAAAACCTCCACCCCCATCCCCACCCCCACCTCCACTTCCAATGGCTAAAATCAAGTATCAGGCACCACCACCTCCTCTATTGGCGCCTCCTCCTCCACCACCACCACCTACAATGATTAAAAGCACTTCTTTTCCAGCTCCACCACCACTACCTCCTCCATTGGGTAAAAAACCTCCACCCCCACCCCCACCTCCACTCCCAATGGGTAAAATCAAGTATCAGGCACCACCACCTCCTCTATTGGCGCCTCCTCCTCCACCACCACCTCCATTAGTTAGAAATAAGCTTCCTTTTCCTCCACAGCCACCATTGCCATCAATTGGTATTAGAAGAGTACCGGAAGTGATTCAGCTCTACAATTCATTAACGAGGAGGAAGGATTCAGTGAAAAAATCTGGTGGTTTAGATATTGCACCTACTAATGCTCGCCAGATGATTGGAGAAATTGAAAATAAGTCATCTCATTTACTTGCTATCAAATGTGATGTCGCAAACCGTGGAGATTTCATAAGAAATCTGATAAAACAAGTTGAAAATGCAAATTTCGCCAAAATTGAAGATGTGGTTGCTTTTGTTAAATGGCTTGATGATGAGCTCTCAACCTTGGTGGACGAAAGAGCTGTTCTGAAACACTTTGAATGGCCTGAGAAAAAAGAAGATGCATTAAGAGAAGCTGCATTTGCATACTGTGATCTTAAAAAGATGCTTGAATTAGAAGCTTCAAATTTCATTGATGATATTGGACTACCTTGTGCAGCTGCCTTGAAGAAGATGCAAACTTCATTCGAGAAATTAGAAAATGGAGCTTACAATTTATCAAGAATGAGAGAATCTTCAACTAATAGGTATAAAGGTTTCCATATTCCCACTGACTGGATGCTTGAAACAGGAATTTTACCTCAGATCAAGCTTGCATCAGTTAAGTTAGCAACAAAGTTCATGAATACAGTTTCAAGAGAGCTGAAAGCCGCTGGTGGTGCTCCTGACTTCGAAGAACTGATGCTCCAAGGTGTAAAGTTTGCTTTCCGTGTACATCAGTTTGCAGGAGGGTTTGATGCAGAAACAACAAGTGCATTTCAGGAGCTACGCGGCATATCGAAATGATCCATGCCATATCCTCTTGTAAAGATATGAGTAAACAACACGTTTATTGATTTATGTAGTATTAACATCAAGTTTATATTTAAATGTTAGTATTTTGTAGCTGTTAAACTGGAGAAGTTAATTTTTTATATCAATGAAGCAATGGTTTATATTCATGACTGAACTACAAAAATGTACATCAGCACAATCCAATCAATGGATGTTTATATATATTCATTTAGTTTTGTTTCATTCCTTCTTCCTTATTGCAAATTCCCTTTGAAGCTATGCTATGTTTGGAGCAGGATGTGATTTTTTTTTGGGAAATAATTTACAAAGAGGTTAATTACTTAATTTAGCTTGCTAAGTTCCTTTCCTCCAGGTACCCACACTTCTGGATAGACAGGGAGAACAACTGTGTGCAGCTTTACTTGTTGCATTGAGGACTTGGATCTCAGATCGCATTGCTTCTTTGAATGGTAAGCTAAAGTTAGATTGAATGAATACGTGAATGGGTAACTTATGTTGCAACTATCTTAAATGCTGCAGGGGCCAGTGTAAATGTTTAGGAGCAGAATAAGGCATCCTTGCTCAGTTGATTGGTATAAGTGTTCTTCAAAGTGCTGCATCCAATTTCGTCGTGCCGTCTATGATTAAGGAAAAGCTAACGTCAGTCAATCTGAAGAGTAATTTCTTCCTTGAAATTAAGCACTAATGACACTATTAAAGATATTGCAGCAAATTAGATAATTACTAGTGTTACTTGATCTCATCTTATCTCCGTCCAATCTAATCTTATCTCATCTCAGACTCAACTATACTTTAGTAAATACTACAGTCGAGGTTGATGTGAGTTAGGATGGAAAGCAAGAGACACTAAGACGGATCACTAATGTAATATGATGCAATATTTTTAACAACCTCTCTTCCTTGTCAATTTGTGACCCTATTTAGAGGCTGTACATAGTGAGTAGTTCCATGTACATTGATCCCTTGAAGGATTCACACTATGTTTCATTTACTTCTGGGAGTTCAAACCCTGGCATCTTGATGTATGCTTCTGATGCTGCTACTTTTGTTAGTAAGGTTATCCACCGATTTCGTTCTGTAATGTTGCCCCCGGCGCCCTCTTAAATCAATATTTGGTGACATGTAACACGACGGACACTATTTGTCCAATATCAAACGTAGTAGTCATTTCGTATCATTTTAATCTTCAACTGGTCATTTTTATGTAGCCATTACCATTGATCGGTTCATTCAAGTATGCGACATGTGCGCCATCTCTCCTATCATGTTTACACTTACTACTTAAAGCATTAGAATACATTTGAACTAGCTTTTAACAGCCAAGCTGGCCCAAGGATGGCGAAGTCACTTTACCAAGTATTTATTAAGAAATTAAGAGTAATGCTTTTTACAAGGTAAGCCAATAAGGTCTGAGTTGAATAGTGATTGGCGTTACGATAAGGTATGAACAGGCAATGGAGGTGTAACAGTGTCCTCCTTTTGTGATGATATAGTGCAGCTTCCTTTACCAGATGAACTTATTTTCTTTGCAAGTATTCTACGTGCCAGGAGCAGTTTTGATGCGGGTCAAAGAATAACATAGGATGTGAACAAGTTTGCAAATGACTTATCATAAATTAAAAGACATAAATTTTCAGATTTCAATTTGGCTCTTAAAGACATGAATTTATTCTTTCAAGTAATGCAGGTTTACCTAGAGATGAAGCTGTTAACTGGACTAAGAAGGATGGTTACTTCATATGCTTATATGTTGTTGGGTATAGGTCTGCTAAGAAGTGTGACACCTGAATTTGGTGAACTAACAAGTCAAGAGCAAGAACTTGAAGGAATATTTAGGTTATTTTCCTACATTCTGTTTCTTCTTTTGAATCAATTGGTTTTATATGTTTCTTGGCAGTTGTTAAAGATACTGAGCTTTACTCAGCATTTGAATTTATAAAAATTAGGTTTATGCACACGAAATTCCTTAACCATGCTGAATCAATTGCTTTCTTTGGCGGCGGTGCCTTGCGAAAAAACTGTGAGTCGCTTTCATTTCTCTTCAATGCATTTACGTCTTGTAGCTGCATAACTAGATAAACGATCTCGGATACCAGATCACTCCCGCCTCTTCACTTGACTTGTGATTGAGGATTCATATGCACAAGTTTTCACCTTCTACATGGAGGTTGCTCGACTCTCGCAGTCTTTTTTCCTTTTACTAGTAACACCCTTATAATAATTTTGTGTTAAACAGGTAATTATCTTAAGCTTCAGCAAACTGATTGGTTACTTGGAGATACTTCTAAAGAAGAAATGGCTGTTTGGTATACTGGATGTGACCAAACAATTATCACATAATGTGACTTGGGGATTGAGCTTGCTGTGTGAAATGGAGCACAAAGGAAATATGTACATAACATCTGCTCAAGGTGAGATTGATGTGATTACTTTGTAATGATAGATTCATAGTTTCAGTCAGTCATGATGCCTCGTTTGTACTTACTGATGAAAACATTGCAGGTGAGCTGGCACAAAGCTTCCTAGGCAGCTTTTGGTGACATTCTTGAGTTACGGTGTAGTAAATCATATCTTTGAGTCTGGGAGCTTCAAGATTTTTCACTGTGTATTATGTTATTTACCGTCTTAGAAAACTCGCCAAGATGGACTAGCTAAATTAGTTGTTTCGGACGCATGCCTTTTTTTTTTTTTTTTTTTTCCCCATAGAGGAGCAATATTCCTGTTAGAACTTGTGAATCACGCGGTGGTAAAGTGAAATTGCGAAACATCAAGTTGAAAGGGTCATTCGCTTCAGCATGACAATCAGTTTTATCTAAATTGAGTTCATCATGTACATTCGTAAAACAAAACCGATCTGCTACAGTCCTGATACACAAACAAAACCGATCGCGTATCCCCTATTCACGTGTGCCGTGGACGTGTGAAACACCGGTCGTCTTTTATTACCCAAAGAATTAATTTTTTTTACTAAAATAAAAAAAAAATCAAGATTCAGGCACAGTTCATCTCTTTCTCTCTCCGCTCTAAATTCTTGCTTGAAAGCCAAAAAAAGGTGAAGTCAAGAAAGAAAGAAAAAACCCCATAAACAAAAACTCTCGATCAAAATCAAAAAGAGAGAAGAAGAAGAAGGACTGAAGAGAAGAAAGCTTTGAGAAATTATCCTTTTCTCTCTGTTTTCTGTCACCGTGTAACATTATCGTTAAGGAGCTGAAAATAATAAAGTTAGGGTTTTTGTAGATCCGCGATGCATCGATTTTTCTATCTATTCTTTCTTTCCCCTTTTCTGTTACACTTCATTTCTCCTAATCTCGCTTCTGAATCTGATCACAAGGTACTACTAATTTCTTATGCGAACAAGTTTTTAGATCTTCTACTTTGATTTTTTTTTTTTTTTTTTTTTTATTTTCTCAGATCTTGTGCGTAGGGAGTTAATTTGATTCGTAATGCTTGTTCAGATCTAGAATCATAAATTTAGGGTTAGATCTATGTTAAATTAGGGTCTGTTTTGTATCCTTTTTGTGTTGTTTCCGATCTGAATTAGGGTTACCAAATCCACTTTTTACAGCTACATTGGAGTACTGTTTATGACGTTGATTTAGCAAACATGTTGAGCTATAAGTATTGTACAGTAGAAGATTATGTTGGATTGTGGATTGTTTAGGTTTGTTTAATTTACATGTATTTGTCTTTTGTATGTGCAGTATTCACAAGATGAATCAGTAACGCTATGGGTAAACAAGGTTGGTCCATACAATAATCCTCAAGAAACGTATAATTACTACAGCCTTCCGTTTTGTCAATTATCTGGTGGTAATGGCAATGCTGCTCACAAGTGGGGAGGACTTGGTGAGGTTTTGGGTGGAAATGAGCTCATTGATAGCCAGATTGACATCAAGTACCGAAGTAAGTTTAATTTTCTCCTCTTTATTGTTCTACCTACTTCCAGTAGTTAAATTGCAACTTGAAAATGAATAATTTGTTGTTTTGCAATTTGATTATGGCTTCTTCTTCTTTTTTCCAGAAAATGTTGATAAGAGCACAATTTGTGAGCTTGAACTGGATGCTGCAAAGGTTAAACAGTTCAAGGATGCAATTGAGAACACATATTGGTTTGAATTCTTTATAGGTAAAGTTTTTCATTAGATTCTTCCTTTGTACTATTCGTTGTTTTTTAATATTGATTTTTTTTTTAACATAGAGCTGTTATCTTTTGTTCTTTTTTGGAATGCTTACTGTTTACTTCTTTGTTTCTGTCATGTTGGATTCTCTGTCCGCGCCCCAGATGACTTGCCTTTATGGGGTATGTTGTTGTTATCCAAGTGTCTATTGGTTTTTTTTATAGCTGGTTGCTTGGTTCAATTTTATACAAGGTTTGGTGAGTTTGATCTTTTTGATTGTGTGGCTAAATATCTGATTAATTACAGGCTATGTTGGTGAACTGCACCCTGACAAAAACAATGATAACACTAAGCATGTGCTTTACACGCACAAGAGTATTACCTTTAGATACAATGAAGATCAGGTTTGTGGTTTCTGAAATTGTCTAAAATTATTGTCTCTAGTACTTCTGTTTCTGCCTGAATATTACCCTTGCCTACTTCTATCTTTGCAGATTATTCATGTCAATCTCACTCAAGAGAACCCTAAACCCTTAGAAGCAGGAAAAACCTTAGACATGACATACTCAGTCAAATGGATCCCAACAAATATCACCTTCGGGCGGCGTTTTGATGTTTACCTCGACTACCCCTTCTTTGAGCATCAGGTGAACAGTTGTTGACTATCACGTAGAAGTGTTTTTTGTTTTTGGTTATTGCTGCTGTCTGTAATGCATGAGGGATTTCTCAGGTTCTTGCTAGACGTGTACCAATTTTTGGTGATTAATTGCTTACATGAATATAAACTATATTTTGGTGGGCTTGATATATTCTGAGGTTTGTAACATAAGCTGTGATCCGTGCTTTGCAGATTCATTGGTTTTCTATTTTCAATTCTTTCATGATGGTTATCTTTCTCACTGGTTTGGTCTCGATGATACTTATGCGAACTCTTAGAAATGACTACGCAAAATATGCTCGAGAGGATGATGATCTTGAGACTCTGGTATTGCTGTCTTAACTCAATCTGATGCTACAGTTTCTTTTCTTTCTTATATGGGTTTTGGCATTAGATATAGTAAAGCCTAACAATCCAAAAAATGGTTGCGACACTTGTTTCTCAGGAAAGGGATGTGAGTGAAGAGTCTGGATGGAAACTTGTCCATGGAGATGTCTTCCGTTCACCCCGCAGTCTGGTCTTACTTTCAGCAGTTGTTGGTACTGGTGCTCAACTTGCGATGCTTGTGCTGCTTGTCATTCTGTTAGCAATCATTGGGATGTTGTACATCGGGTAATGTTGTTAACCCTGTTACTGAATATGGATGAATCTTGTTGCTTCAGTAAATTATTGCTCAAATTCTCATCCCAATGAGCTTGCTGCGACGTGTACATTGTTTTCATATAAAACATTTTATTTCCTGATCTGTTGAAAAACGATGACAATGTGTTACCGTGTTTAGTCTATTATTGGTTATGGATCAATGATGTTTTCATGCTCTAGAAATGGTAGCAAGCTACTGTTTGAAAAAATATGATAATATGCATTTGCTCCTTTGTAATCTTATTGTGATGGTACTTGCTCTGACCTTTACTTATGTTGAACGTTAAGTGGGGATGGGAAACTTGTATCCTCTTTCTCCTCAAATTTGCAGTATTCTGTTTATGTTCGTCAACAACTTTTTTTCATTACTCATGGTGCTTCTTTCTATTGATTTGCCTTCTAATGTTGTTGAATTTCCTCCAAAATTGTTGGCGTGTCTCAGGCGAGGAGCGATTGTCACCACATTCATTGTATGTTATGCTCTTACATCGTTCATTTCTGGTTATGTGAGTGGAGGGTTGTATTCCAGGAGTGGTGGTATGTTTCTTTGACTCACTCTTGAAAATGCTTAGTTTACGTGTGATTGCTTTATCTTTATTCTTCCTCTTTGCTCAATGTATCTTACTGGAGTCTTGCTACTCTTTTTTTTCTTAGGTAAAAGCTGGATAAAATCAATGATCCTGACGGCCTCACTTTTTCCATTTATGTGCTTTGGGATTGGCTTTGCACTGAATACAATTGCCATATTCTACGGATCTCTAGCCGCT
Organism: Papaver armeniacum; assembly: GCA_023531295.1. Classification (NCBI taxonomy): domain Eukaryota; kingdom Viridiplantae; phylum Streptophyta; class Magnoliopsida; order Ranunculales; family Papaveraceae; genus Papaver; species Papaver armeniacum. Next base: position 79,962 of record JAJJWW010006087.1, on the reverse strand, counting down.
ATTCCTTTTGGAACGATGGTAGTTGTTTTTGTCATCTGGGCCTTCATCTCCTTCCCTCTAGCACTTCTTGGTACTGTTGTTGGAAGAAACTGGAGTGGTGCTCCAAACAATCCTTGTCGTGTAAAGACTATTCCTCGTCCAATCCCTGAGAAGAAATGGTATCTCACACCGTCGATTGTCTCACTAATGGGGGGTCTTCTTCCCTTTGGCAGCATATTTATTGAGATGTATTTTGTCTTCACATCCTTCTGGAATTACAAGGTATGTCTCCCTCTTTAATCAGTCCTAGGAGGCTTTTCTTGCAAGTTACATGCATACTACTGCTATGTTTTATTTTGTATCCTTCAATCGCTAGCTACATTTAACTGTTCATTTTTTTTTTAATCTTAATACCAGATCTAATATTCCCATTTTTATCTCTTGTTCTTGCTTGCAGGTGTACTATGTCTATGGATTTATGTTACTGGTTTTCCTAATTCTTGTTATCGTTACTGTCTGTGTTACAATTGTCGGTACATATTTCTTGCTGAATGCTGAAAACTACCACTGGCAATGGACTTCATTCTTCTCTGCTGCATCGACTGCCATCTACGTGTACCTCTACTCTATTTACTACTACTATGTGAAAACTAGGATGTCCGGCTTCTTCCAAACTAGCTTCTATTTTGGATACACTGCGATGTTTTGTCTCGGTTTAGGAATTCTATGTGGTGAGTTCTTGCAGATTACATTTTTCTTCATATATTTCTGTCTGCGTTCTGTTTTTTTTTTTTTTTAAAATTATTATTGATCCTTTTCTTGATTGCGGGCTCTGTTCCGAATATTAATACCCTCACCAACTGTTAACCCAACCAAAGCATTATATGATTTACTAATGGCATGTTTTAACTAAATTTACAGGAGCCGTTGGTTATCTGGGATCTACTTTATTTGTGAGAAGGATATACAGAAACATCAAGTGTGACTAAACTGAATAAAGTATCAAATACTGCTGCTAAACATGGTGAGTGCATGCAGCAATTTTGTTGTCAAAACAAAAAGCCCTTTGAGAAATTGCCTGGTTGCCGTACCTTTTGGCAAACTCCCCTGAAGATTACAGGATTATAATCCCTATAGCAGGGATCTCAAGAATGAGGAAATTTTTTCTTCTTTTTTTCTTTTTTATCTCTGGACTCTGGGAGTAGGCTTTAGTTTTCCGACTTGTAAGTGAAAGCCTTCTTTTTACACATAATTTTAGAGGGTTCGGAGATCTGTGTCATAATTCAGAACATCTCACTGTTACTCTCACAACCACTTCCCTTTCATTTTCTTTTTCTTAGGTTTTTTATATTTGTTACTCTTAATTATATGCACTTAATTGACAGTTCTTTCTCTCCAAAATTATAGGTTGTACTTTATGTAATTGACTACTGTGCCGTTTGTGCATTTTTATCTTTTCTTTCTTTCCGCTGTTACATTTTTAACTACTCTGGGTAATTGGGAACTTCCCAAAAGGAAAAATAATGTGCACTTGCAAGAATCTTAAATTTGGTCTGGTTCCAGTATTCCAGACCAAAGACACCAATTTGTTATGAACTTTACCTGAGATCCGGCAGTTTTGCTCAACAGATTTGTCTTATGCATTTATAGCAGATTTTCTGTTTTTCCTGTCGAAGTTGTTTTTAGTTTTTACCAAACGTATATTCTATTTTGCAAAACGTTACAGTGTGCATGGGGGTTGCAGTTGATTCTAAAATTAGGACTTAAAAAGTTATTACAACTGAAACTTTTTCTGAACAAAGGTGAACATACTTTAGTTCAGTTTTCTGAAGAAGAGTGGATGCACTTCCCAGTGAGTTTAGTTTTTTTAGTACGATATACTTTTGAATGTTAGGTATTGTAACTGTGAATTTTATTTGTAGCAAAGTTTTTCTCTTCACTTCCATACTCGAGGTGGCACAACATGATTACATCTCCCGCCAACTGTTAATGCACCGCCTGTTTTTGGTGGACTAGCTCACGATTCATGGGTGTCGAAGGGTAACAGAAGAATAACCAAAGCTGGGAAGTGTCTACTGTAGGTGTAAATAATCCACAGGGATAGGTGGAACAATCCTAGGCAATGGCGTACCAAGGGAAATAAGCACCAGAAGTACTGAATCACCTCACCAAATGCGAGCGAAAAAGAGGAACTGAAGCAGCCGTGAGGTCGACATAAAGGGAGCAAAAGTTCTGATGTGATGCTCATCGGGTACAAGAACAATAAATGCGCTGGCAGAGTTGGTGAAGAGATAAGAAAAGCTCGGTCAAAATACGACTCGGCCAGGGACCTAAAGGGCGGCATCGGTCATCTCCACCAAACAAGCGATATCGGGTAGTGGGACATCAGAAGAAGACATCATTCGGCTCGGCTAGATACCTCGACCTAAGCAAATAGGAATACCAGCTGAAGCATCAATTGATCACCCGAGAAGAACATCAAGGAAACTACATCAGGCCCAACATCGTAGCACTGGATGTATCATCACCTGTGACTATAAATAGAGACTATGTAGAGAGGTAAAACGCAAGTAAGAAGTGAGGAAAGAGAGCACACCTAGAGTATTGAGAGAAAATCACTCGAATTGTAATCTTGAATCAAGCAATAAGATCATCCCTTTACCCCCGTGGACGTAGGTAATCATACTGAACCACATATATCTTGTGTTCTTCTATTTCTCTTGCTTGTTACTTCTTATTATGTGTAGGATGGACCATTGGATGTAGTAGTAGGGTTTTCTACATCTACATCTACATCTACAATAAATGTGTTTTAAGATTATACCACTTTCCTTATTGAGTTTTAAGATTATACCACTTTCCTTATTGAACCCGAAGTGCACGGTTCGATGTTGATTACTCGGTGTGACAGGAACTATTTTGGTTCTTCGTCGAGGCTCTTAGAACTCTGAAGTTTATGTTGGTCAAATGGTTACTGAAACGTAGAAATTAACGTTTACTCCCATTTCTACTGGGCTTTGGACGCTCTAGTCCCGGCCTCTAAGGCCTAGTACTAACTAATCCTAATTTTCAAACTCGCATACAATTTAGTCCATAATTATACTACGAGTCAGTCCAGATTTTAGCCGATTTAGAAATTACCCTCTTTTCTTATTGCCATAACTATCCTTTTCATTTTTTTCGTATTCATTTCAGGCTTAGATTTTTTTTTTTTGGAGAGACGACGATTTACAGTGAGGAAATTTGAGAAAGAAGAACAATATCTGAACTCCATTGAAACGAAACCAAAATCTCTTAACCTTCGATGGCGGCAGTAGAAGCATAAGGAAAGCAGGTAGAAACAAGTGTTATGCCATGACTGCTAAGCATAAACCAGGTTAAGATCTTAGATAATATTACGTTGTTCACGATCGTCACCTTCAAGTTCAACAGAAATCTCATTATTTAAATCGTCTTGAAGATCACCGTAATGATCTTAATTCTAGAGGTAATTTAACATCACTGCCTGACTTAATTTCAAATTTTTTCGGAGTTCTTTTGCTTAATTGATGTGGTTTTGTGTTAGTTTTAGGCACATTTTTACTTGTTCTACACTGAATTTGTTGTCGATTTCCCTTTTTTATCTTCAATTTTGGCTGAATTAGGGTTTTGATAGTTTAATATTTTATCCTTTGATTAATGCTGAATTATGTCTGATTATTAAGTTTAGAGTGTTAGTATAGGACATTATGGGTGTTGGTTTTATTAAAGGAAGGAAAATTTCAGAATTTCATGAGCAGGGAGGAGTTTTAGAGTATTTGGAATGAAATTTTGGCTTACGAAGTGTATGTATTTACGACAGGATGCTCAAAAAAGAGTTGCAGTTGGTGGAAGTTATGGGGAAATCAAAGGTGTTTTGGTAAGGTAAGTTGTAAGTTGAGATTTTTATGTTTTGTTTTGATTTGACGATGTTTTAAACTTCCGGCAGCAGGCGTGTTGGAGCTCGTAAACCATTGTCGTTCATCCTAATTATTAGAAGCATCACCACAGTTTGCTTCCAGATTTATGAAAATTAAATTTTTATTGATCTCCCTGCAGTGAATCATGTCGACCTCTATGAGACTTAAATCCGATGAGAGGTCCATATATAGTATGGATCGGCTCCCAGACCCAAGGTATTTCTTCTTTTAATTTCTTTTATAATAATCTTTGTTGAACTAGCTAGTCTACATTTTTTTGTGTAAGGTTAAGCTTATAAAAATAAAACTGCCAAAAAAAAAAATAGGGAAAAGTTTAGATAGTTACTTAACTTTCACTAGAGGAAATAAGAGAAGATATTGCTTTGATCTATTCAGGTGGATTCATTTTTGCTGCAATTTGAAACTTAAGTGCTTGCTGCTGGTGTACAAACTATTCAGTTAAGTTTCCTTTAGACTTTTCATTCAGACATAAAGTAGGTATGTGATGGTGAAAAAACTTAGCTAGCTAGTCTTAGAAAATCTAAATGGTATGTTGTAAACAGGTGATGCATGTATGTATTCAAGCAAAAGTGCATGCTTATGTTGATAACGCTTGATTGTTGCTTGATGGTTATCTTATGTATGGGAGTTAGGAAGATTTTTTTGAACCAAGGGAGTTAGGAAGATGAATGGTGTTTTACTCGATTTTGTTTTAAATCTTATTTTGGTTGAGTTTGTTTCGGTAGAATTCTTTGTAGCACGTTTGGAATGCTTGATACATTTTTTTGGCATAGCTCGTTGGATCTTCAGTAGGTTAGACTGATCTGGTCTAGTCTATGAAGCTAATAATATTGATCCCCGACTTGATGTCAAAATAGCGTATCTTATAGATCCATGAGATATGGCCATGTGGGTTATGTCACGTCTTACATATAGTGTACGTACTTCTATTCATGGCTGAGAACAAACAAGGTTTATTTTGCTGGTAAGTGTAATAAATATAATATTCATACGATAAAAAGTTAGTGGCCAGTTCTTTGTTTGGTCGTACACATAAATATATCTCGCATATTCGGAAAATGATGTGGTTATATGTTTGGTTTTACTGGTTGGCTTGGGTCAGAAGTAGACGATTGTACATTATTCAAAATGAAAAGTTCTCTGGTAATAGTGATATCTAGAGTTGCAATTGATCTCAGGTTGTATGTAGTCGCGATTGACCACTCTGCATTTTATTATACAGTTTCCTTTCCATATGCCATTTGCACTTGATCCCGAAAGTAAGATCTAACGGTGTATTTTCTTGTACACCATATATGGGTGCACATAAAAGTGCACCTCTTTTTGTGCTTGGTATATGGTGTGTATATGCTTGTACACCAATTATTCGAAGCTTTTCGACAATGTTTGACATATGAAGTCTTAGCTAGATTTTTTTATTCTAGGTGATCGATCTCTGAAACGAAGACGAGTATTTAGGTTTAGTTGGTCATCTCAATTGACGATTCAGCTGGATTATTTGAAGCGTTTCAACAATTGTTGAAACACTGAATCTTAGTTAGATTTTCTTATTCTAGTTCTTAATTTTAGGGACTAGATGGCAGAAGATGAGGAAAAATGAAAGTTTAGTAATGGAAGAAGCTGAAACTTTGTAGCAGGATCTAAAGAGATGGGAAAGCTTATCAACGGAATTCTTGAAAAATTTGGGCGATTGACTCAACAGGTAGTAGTAATCTTCATTTTCGCCTGTTAGTTCATAATTATGCCTTAATTTGTTGTTATTCAGATGTTTATATGTCATTTCAATTCAATTTCTTCTCTCTAGGTTTAATTGATGCTTGAAGCAGGAAAACACTTTTCAAAGGTCTTAGTAGCAAATTTGAAGAGCGTATTCATGCATAAGATAATTGAAGATTTAGAGAGCTCTTTTGATGATTTTGTGAGATTTCATTTTAAGATATTAATTTCACTGCTATATTACAATTCACAGGGAATAGATTGAGAAATGACATGATGAGATTAGGGAACGAGGTCACTAGGCACAATAAATGGAGAAGCAAACACTAGTCTTCGCATGACTTTTTTTAAAGGTCGGAATTATTGTATCTTTCTTTGTTTTTTCATTTCTGATTTTGATTTTGTTTTTTAATTTTTTGGTTTTGATTGTTTTGATCTTTATTTTGTGCACAATAGTGATCAAGAAGCGCTTCAAAAGTTAACTGCTGGATGTGATTTGGAATCAAAACAGGTTGAAGACCTTTTTTTAGTTATGTTTTTGTAATTGTTAGTGCTTTATTTAGTGCTGTGAACTATTGCATGTGTAATTCCCAATTAATGCAATGACACGTGTTCCATGGGGTACACTTGAAAGTGTTGGCGACCATAAAATGTCGGGATGTTTGCTTTACTAGTTTGTGCACTTTTTTTATTTTATTATTATTATTAATGTGTACATATTTGTACACATGTTGATTATTTAGGTGTACATAGTTGTACACATGTTATTCATTTTGAAGTCTAAGAAATTAGGGAAAGCACTAATGTGTACATAATTGTACACAAATCTTATGTTATTTAGGTGTACATAGTTATATTGATTATCTAGGTGTACATAGTTGTACACTTGCGTGACTATATTTTATGTATACAAACCAAAAATTGGGAAAAGCACTAATGTGTGCAGATGTTGGATTTTTTATAGGTATATGTAAGCTTTGAAATTCAATCTCCAAAACTGAAATTTGACTATTGTATTGTTCGCGGGGTTCTAGTAGATTGAAGGTGATGCCTTTGAGCTGTTCGAGGAAATACCCAACAGAGTTTCCGGTTTCACAGTACTCGGTTAGTGTTCTTCACCTATATTTCTTCTTGTTTAACTTTAAGTGTCGATAAACTGGTTCAAGTTGTTACATACAAAAATGTGTTCGCTTAGTATAGGAATTTCATATGTGATATATTTTAGTTAAACGTGTGACGTTAGAAGTGTGTACCTTAAAACCTTAAACAACTCATTACTACACTTAATAAAGTATGTTGATTTCTGGCATTAAATTGAAGTGGCACTACAGGTAAGTGAGATGATTACATAAACTTCATGATCACAATACCTTATTACCTTATTAAACCGAAATTACATGTACATATTTGTACACCTATAATATAAATGTACATTCACATGTGACAAAAAATTTATGTGTACATAATAGCCCATTTTAGGACTCTTAATCAAATTTCAGTGAACAGTCTTTTTTCATTTTTTTGGATGTCGAATGATTGATGCTACGATTCGCTGAATATTGGTTATGACAGAAATTACATATGTACATACTATTACACCTATAATATAAGTGTATATTTTTGTACATATGTGACAGAAATTATATGTGTACAAAACAGTGCACCTGTAATACCAGTGTACGTTTTTGTGCACTTTTTAACACAGGTGTGCTGTAGGTGTGCACCAAGGTGTGTGAATTTTAACTTGAGTATAGTATCATGGACCACCAGTTCATATTGTTGTGTGAACCGTGCTATTGTTTTTCCAAGTTTAGTTTGATGATTTCCTGGTTCCAGGTTTAGTTTTGTTCTTCCATTTAATCCTCGTTTTTCTGAGATTGTGACTTGAGTCTGGCTTCATCATTTTGTAGTTTATTTGTTATTGAAATATAAATCTAAAATGTACTTGATTTGGTTTGTTGGATTTTTGTAGGTGTGTGCACCATTATACACCATTGTACATTCTCAATTATATATATGATCTGTTTTTACGTGTATGGATGTTGCATATGGTATGTTTTGTGGGAATGGATGTTAGATTTTTGTAGCTCTATATATAACTGTACAATATTGTGCTCTCTCGAAAATATAAAAAAACTAATTCATGATAAAACCCTAAGTTGTTGTTTATCGATATCATGAGATGATTTTAATAGCATGCTTGCTATAAGTTCAGGTACTTTTCGACGGAGCTTAAGAAAGTGGAGAAGAACAATAAGCGGGTTTTGTAGATGGACGATTTTCTGGATTTTCTGATTTTCATAGCATGTTTGCTATGTGTTTGGTTTTAGTAGCATGCTTGTTAGTAGTGCTTAGGTGGACGATTCATGTTCTATGCGGTGCACAAACTGGTGCACCTTGTCTTGTCTTTGGATTTTTCTGGAATTCTGTAAATGTGCGCCTATTTGTACATCAGATTTTTAAAAAATGGGAATTATGTATTCATATGTGTACTCTTTTTGTAGCTCTCGGAAAGAGCTTTCCGAATATATAAAGTTTGCGAATTTTGGATAAATGGCTCGGAAAATAAATTGTTTTTTAATTATATTTATATTATTTTAGATTGCTGAGTGACATCATCATAAGTCACTTTGGACTAAACTGTAAATCGGGAAGGTTATATGTGTATTTTCCATATTTTAAATAAGTTTTGGACTAAACTGTACCTAGTTAACTCAGGATGGACTAATCCATAACTTTTGATGCGGTTTTGGACTAAACCGTTTTTTTCCAAGGGAGAATTAGTCTTGGTTAGCGCACAGTATCCAAGCCCCGCTGTATAGGCATGAAGGTATTCTATTTTGGTTAGGCTTGTGTAACACTGAGCAAGCCAAAGTCATCTGAAATAGAAATTTCTTAAACACAAAGGTGTTTGAAGGTGATTCCAGTGGGAAACCATTATTACCTCAACGTCCGCCAACAACGCTTAATCCTCCATTAAACTGTGCACTGCAAAGCTCACACACTGATTTCACTGTTAGAACTGTTGAAGGAAAAAGAGTACGATGTTCCGAAAGGTCATATAATTACTTCATGTCCTGGTTTCGCGAACCAACTTCCTCAGATTTATAAGGACCAGACATTTTTGAACCGGGGAGGCTTGCACCTGGAGGAGAAGAAGGTACCAAAGCTGGGAACTTGTCATACATCTCTCTTTTGGTGCTGGTAGACGATCGTTTGCATATTTTTCAATCATGGCCACAATGGAATCATTTTTACAAGTTTTTGAGTTATAGTGGCATTCGCTTTTCTCTGAGGTCAACTGGAATGCAATACCAAAACTTTTGTCGGTTGAAGGGCAAGGAGTATGATACAGTACAAGCTTTCCTCCCCACAGGAGTTCTACATACCAACTTCCTTGTTACCTGGAACTACTCAATGATCGATGCAAGGCGATTTAAGGGAGCCAAAACAACAATCTAATGGGTATACCTCACTCCCAAGAGCATTGGGGCATCTGGAGAATGATATTTTATGGAATCTAGGTATCCCCTTCTAGCTCCTCGCTTCAAAAATAAATATCCCTGTACCCTTAATTGAGCATTTGGGAAGGCAACTGTGTGGTCCCGGAAGGACCTGGCAGGTCCTAGATAGCTCCACCAGTACTGGGATTGGAGTTGTTGAAACCACAGACTCGCCTTTTTAGGTGTTGGCTAAAGCTAGGATATCTCCAAGAGATAAGGCGGCTGTCCTGCTACTCTACGGCCACTGTTTTGGGATGGAGATTCTTGGTTTTTCCAAACTCAGGAAAATTATCAGTAACTTGCTAAATTCGAGTATGAAACACGATTCAAATCTTAAGATGGATTATGGATGACTTGGGAGTAGCAGTAAAACTTAGGATGACCACATCATCCCTAAGCAACTCCAAACAACTTAACAATCTTCTTTACAGTGACCAACAAGAAGGAAACTTGACACAATTACCATGCTCTTGTTTTCTTAGCTGAATGATTTTCCTTAAGAATGCGATGAGAATGAGTTGCAGGTAATAATCATCTGAACTACCTTCTTGATCCTGTAGCTTAAGGACGAGGGTCTTGTTCACCAAGAACATAAGATATATGATAGTGCACACTTGTGATGTCAATTGTTTCCATTGTGTACCAAATGAATTGGTCCTAGTTTCCAATGCTAGTACAAGTTCCGTTCAACTAAAGTTTACAAAATCTACTGCCGACCACTAATCTTCTAATTCATACAAAGGACTCCTTTCAACTGAAGTTTACAAAATGTGCCGACCACTAATCTTCTAATTCATACAAAGAATATAAGCGAAGAGTACTGCTAGATTTAGAAGAGTTGACATCAGCTTTGCAAAACATGGACTAACAATAAATGAAAACTAATTGTCGTACCTTCTTGTTAGAGCCAATAAAAGTTCAGTTGTGAGGAGCTTCTGACTATGGCACCACTTAGCTTAATTACCTCTTCAAATGAAAACTGTGCAGTCTCTAAACCTAAGATTTTAAGAAATAAACCTGTTAAGATATAACTCCTTTAGCTTCAGAATATACAAGCCCTAATGGCGGTGCCCTCCTTCAGCTATCATACTCCCTTTACTGTCCCCCCCCATTCATACATCCATCTCAGATTTTTCCAACACCAGTTCAGGGATTTTCCCAACCGACTACCCCATTGCACTATGCAAGCCTAATAAACAATAACAATGGACTTTCTTAACCGATTCGTCCCCATCAGTGTAGTCCCATCCATCGCCAAATTTTTCCTCCTTCTCTTTAAGGTTTTTCCCTACTTACTACCTTTTGCACAATGCAGGGCTTAAATAGCAATAACCATGGTAGTTCTTACCTAGTTATGCGGTATAGAAAGCTATAACCTGAGCACAAGAGTAAATGAAGAATGGAAACTCAAACATTTCTCAAAAATATAAGACACAAATGAAAGAAAAAAATGGTTACAAAAAAGAGTAGTCTTTATTGATCTAATATTTTCTCAATAACTAAACAACGAGTTTTATGGATTTTGATATGAACAGATAGAGAACACAACCGTAGCTAGTTCAGGCTGACGATTATGGTGTTAGCAAACATTAAACATAGAGGGACAAAATAATTTACATCAATAAACGTAGAACTTCTAAGAGCGCGACTAATGAAAACACGAAGCTCGTGGTAGTCTATAACAAGCATCCATGATACATTCATATGTACCGGGGCAGAATTTAGCATTTTTCACGATTCCAAGTCGGATTTTCCAAAGGATGTAGACCTCAAAATAAGTAGGAATCAAAAAGAGGAAGATGGTACCCAATTCTGCCCTGGAAAACTGAAAATTTGAGGTCACTGATCTGATCAGGATCTCCAAAAAAGTGGGTATGCGCTCTTATATGTCGTTTCCAATTAACCTCTAACTAGGCATTTGCAATTTTGTTGATGCTCAGAAAGTTCCTGTCAAGTAAATTCTTTAAGATAGAGTTTGATAACTACATTAAAGCGAAATATATGCATTCTTGTAACAATTATTATCCCGTTAATCCAGTGAAAAACTTACCTGAATCTGTTTCTGTAGGAGCTTCACATATTCAACTGCCTCTTCTAACATGTCTGCGGTATTTGTTTGCTGCAAATAACAACCAATTGCAACAACAAAATTTATGAGCCATAACACATTTCGATAGGCCAATTCAGAATAAAATTTGCAAACATCAATAAACCATTTGTACCTTATCCATATTTGGTACAAGCTCTTGAAGTTTCCTTATCCTGTCACTGATTCTTGTTCTTCGAACCTAATCCAAAAAGAAAAAGAAAAACATAAATTTTAACTAATCATTCACTGTTTAAGAACAAAAAAGTACTAGATTGGGAGAAAACAAAGAACGAATGAACAAAATGAAGCATACCCTTTCTGCAATACTGCGAGGATGTGTTGCACAGCCACGCTTAGCTCGAACTCTGCAAGGAACTGAATCTTCAAATAGCTTTTCCATCTCCATATCACCAAAATTACCATAATCACCACTTTGCTCCCCTTTCTATAATCCATCATAACAACACCCAAAAAACAAATTTTGATCAAAACCCATTCTTTGTAACCAAAATAAAAACATGAATTCACAGAAAAAATCTACAAAATAAAATAAAATGATGGGTCTAAATAGGATTTACCAGCGGATGAGGTGATATTTTTGGTGATTCCTGCTGGAAATCTGAATCTCTAGACCTTTTATTATTATTACTTGGAAAATCAAGACAAGAAGAGAGATTATACTCATAATTTCCAGAACCACCATAGCTAGACAAAAACCCATCAGACCCAACTGAAGCAGGAAGTGAAGTAAGTCTAGCAAGTAGTTCAGCAGGTGAACTATTCTGTCTAAGAAAACCCAAATCACCAGCACTAGTAGCAGCACTATCAAAAAAAGCATTAGTTACAGGTGAAGCAGCAGCAGAAGAAGCAATATAGTTTATAGATGCTGAATTATTTCTACTCAATGTTGGGATTTGAGGTGGTAAGTTAGATGATGGTGGTAATGGTGGTGTTAGTTTTGGTTGCTGTGGTTTTGGTATTGATATTGGGTTAGTAGTAGTGTTTCTTCCTTCACCATCATCAACATCATCATCAGGTTGTATTAATGTATCTAACCATGTTGATGGAGCTGACCAAAACCTTGTTAAACCTCTGTTTGATTCACCACCACCACCATTAAAACCCATTTTCTTTGTCAAACTCTGTCAAATCTATTTCAGGATATAAAAATGTTCCAAAAATGTTTTCTTTGAACCAAATTATATCTGTTTTGATGGATGAAAGAGGTAATTTTTTTTTCCTTTTCTTTGTTTTTTCTTTCTGGATATCAGCTTCACAACAGAGTGAGTGCAGGTTTTATAAATTAAATGGTTTTGTTTATTTATTTATATTTTTCTTTTTTGGGATAATTATTGTTGCCTGGGGTGTCACTTCAGAGAGTTGTGTTTGGGTCTCTCATCAATCCACGTTGAGATGTGTAAAGGGGTGGAGAAATGTGTAGGTGAACATTACCGGATGACCCTAACCGTTTGTGTGTGGTCAACGGTTATGTTTAATTCACCTGCTTATAGAGCCGGTAAACGGTTATGTTTGTGCGTACCTAGTCCAGCTTTGAACACCACACTGTATAACAGAGTGTCTGTCAACATGATCAGACTGAGTTGTCGGATTTTATGGGCTCACAAGGACGTCCAAACTGAGCTCTACTGGATGATGTGTGTAATGTATACCCAATTTATGTTTACCTAATTTACAAGGAGTCGTGCTATCCCGCCCATGAATGGATAGTAATGGTGTAAGTACGTACCTATATCGTATGAGTGTGTAATGTTTACCCACTCCGATTCCATTAAGATGTGCACGAAAGTCTCATTGTCCATAGATTAAAAAATGAAAGCGTAGCCCATGGAAGAGTCTTTTTTTTCCTAAAGGCACCATGAATAAACCAGAATTTAAGTCTGACCATTTCGTGTTGGGTATTTTTTTTTTCGGGATCATGATTGTTTTTTGGACCTTTTCATGAGGAATATGTTGTATGAATTTCTTCATTTGTTGTATAAGGTTGTTCGGTTTTGGATTGGTTTTGTCAAACACTACCGAACATCTATGTTTCCAAATGAACTAAGAGATGGTTGCAATTTTATCCGATACTTGCATGAAGTCCGGTTCTGTGATCCACTCCTTAACCCAAGTTTTTATGGAATCTGTACGAAATCTTGTATTAACGGCTTCTAGAGAGAAACCAAACCAGATAGCTCTTGCAAATGGGCAAAATCGAATTATATGTTGTTCCGTTTCTTGCTCCTGTGAGTTACACATCGGGCATTCCGTATTTATGTTTGTATTATGTGTCCCGAGTCTTGAATAAGTTAGAAGAGCTTTTTGAGCTAATTTCCAGATGAATAATTTAATTCTCGGTATTGCTTGAATCTTCCATATCTTTTGCCAAGGGAAATCACTTGAGATATCATTTTCTTGATCCTGACTTACGAGAAAATTATATATATTTGTTTGTACCCTCTATAAAATGCCGCAAATCCCGTTAATCAAGCACGTATAGAAGATTCCAGAAGTTTCTACACGTCTTGTTGCCCAAGTTGGTTGCATATGAAGTTTATCTCATAATTAGGGTACACACAAACGATATAAACACATGTATCCTAAATCCTAAGAAGATAGGGAATTTTAGGTTAGCTAACCCGGAGAAAACTATTGTATCATACAATCAATAAAATATCACTCCATTCATTCGTAGATGTAGGCTTAACTCGCCGAACCCCGTTAAATTCTTGTCTCCTCTATTTATCTTTTATATGTTTTCTAACCCTAATTCACACCATCATCATCAAATCAATCGTGTTTTGTGCCTAGAAATAATTTTTGGTACAAATAACATTTTTCGCCGAGAATTTTCTTGAAGGATGATGTTGCCATCTAATTTTGTCCAGCTTTTGACTCTTTCGGGATATAGCTGGGATTTTTGCTTTAATCTCTGGAGTGAAGTAATCATCTAGTTTTTCTCGGTCTCAACTATCTTCAGGAGATATCAACTCATTAATCGTTTGTGGAGCCGGCTCTTAAATATTCATGGATTTTGGAATTATATCTCAATTAGGAACTCATTTATCTTCCCAAATTTTTGTGGAAGCTCCCTTTTTGACTTGCTAGACAAAATTACCTTAATTAAGGTTTAACCCTTTTTGTATGCTTGTCCAGATCCAGGATAATTTAGAGGACCTAGAAAATTCTAGGTCATTAGATTCCAACGTATATATGTCTATGAAAAGAAATTAAATATCTTAAAGGTGCATGCTTTTTGTGCGCTCTTGCGCATGGTAGCACAAGTAACAACAAATTATGGGACAAACAACATCCAAAAATTCTGCAAATGAAAAGAAAAGATCTGAAAATTAAAATATGCTTTGTGATCTCAAATAAACCGATATATGTTTAGTGACCAAAATATAACTCGTAATCCGACTTTTGTGTGGCTCAAAACGTGCATATAACTCAATTTTTTGTCTGTGTTGTCGGAAATTTGTCCCTTGATATGAGATTTGTCTCGTGTCGTAACTTGAAAATTGCTTTGGGAACTAAAAATTAGCTTTCATCCAAAAACACATTGCCACAAAAAAAAGGTGACCCAATTTCATCCATCAGGATCCAAATCTGGTCGACGACTTAAGATACAATTTATGAGACAAAATTCCCTGATGACCTAAAGTCTAATATATGACGTTAAATTTAAATTATAACACAAATTCTCCCTCATTACCCTAAAACAATTCATTCAGAACCTGTCAAATGATAAAATAAATTGACTTTTAATATCCGGAGAACAAAAAGAGATGTAGGTAGAGTAAAATTTTCTTAACCTACTCACCAGGACCAATCCATATTTATTCAATTCCGACTAAAATAATCCTATTAGTACGTACACACAATCTTCACACACTGACAATTGAGGATAGACTTAAAATATTCTTGTTACATCACGACATTCCCAACCACCACTATTGTGTTCGTTTTCACTACAGCTATGCAACTCCCAAATATTTGAGCTTCCAAATTTTGAAATATGAAGTCTTCCCCATGCAAGTTTTGTTGGATTAACTAATATACATAATGATTTCTGAGACGACTCATCTAACATGTTAGTGAGTTTGTGACAAATAATGATTTTACACTTATCATTTAACATCCTTGGAAGTCTTAAAGTTTTCTTTTCCAAATGAACTCCAAAGAATCCTTAGACAAAGCAGAGTTTCCAACGTTAATATTCCCTTCCATTTTGCGTCCATGAACCCAAACTAAAGTGGGAAGCCGCATTCCATTTATGGAAATCTAACTAAGCGATAAGTCTTTTCCCGCCTTAAAAATCCAATAGCTACAGTTCCTCAATTTAAAAGGATTAATTGATGAAAGAAATTCTTATAGTCTTCAAATCCAAAGTTCCTCAATGAAAACTTTGGAAAGAACACGTCTTACGACTCGAACGTGCCCTCAAAGCACTTGGTATCCAAAATATGTTTTATAAAAATTTAAAACCCACTTTAAACCTGTAGATGATGGGAAATTGAAGTAGAGCAGACTACGTAAAGATGATTTTTGTTTTATGAGTGTGGAGGGTTGAAAAGGAATAACCATTGCCTAAACCAACAAACTAGTCGCTCAAAGGTTATTTCAGTCGCATAAGATATAAAGTTGGTATTATAGAGGAAAGCTGAAAGAGATAGGATCAGAGTTATTAATTGCAGAGAGTTGAAGAAAGAAAACTCCAAGAGAGAAAGGTTTTTATATTATTTTTTTGTTGCTAATGTTGCTTCTGAGGATGTGATGATGTGTTTTAGAATGATCAATAGTTGGTCCATTTATTGCCGTAACAAACCCTAATCTCAAGTCGATGAGATAATAATGAAAAGGAAGATAGGATTCTCTTCCATAGACTCAAGAATATCTAGCCTCCACAGTTGGTTCCTTGTAACCGACTGTTCTCTTCCTGTGTGAGTAGGCTGATACTCATTGCCAAGCCAAAACAACAATTGATATCCCCTATATTGTAACTTAGTCGTCCTTTTAGGTATGATGTCTCGTATCACAAGGTGGAATTCTCCGCAGCCGAGATTAACTGAGATGGAGGAATGAAGCATGTGATTACCGACCCAAGTCGTGTGGAAATCTTGAGGCAGCCGGACATAACCGTTGTGTCACATTAAGAGCACAAGCTTGGGAGATGTCAAAAGTTTGCTTGGTGGTCGTTTGTCGTCAGAGATCGAAGACAAGGCAAGCTCTGCAGGGAGGTAAGGCCTGATATCGCTTGTCTAACCATAAGATCACGGTAAGTCATCCGTCGAGCTAAGAGCGGAAGCAATGTAGCTCGTCTATGGCAGGAGAAGATTTGATGTTTGTTTATCCAACTATATGAGAAAGGAAAATCGTTCATTAAGTTAAGAGCGGAGCTAAGGCTGTCCATAAGAGGAGTTGAATCTTGGTGTCCATCTTTAAGGAAAGAAGATACCATAATTCCCTTATGAGGCCGAGCCGTAGAACTGGTCACAATTGTAGGGAGTTGACGTAATTGTTGGATATTGAGACTAAAGCCTTCTCTCGGTGAGGCTTACCTAAATTCTTTCCTTGGCTTGCCTTACCTGGAATTTTGGCTTTCCTTAGTAACGCCTATTTGACAGCTTGTTAGGATTATCTAATAATCCTCCTCTTTGGCTTGACATGAGTTTTGCTTTGTGAGACTTTGCAAGTTTGAGCCATGTTAGTAAGACTCAGGTGTGCTTCGACTAAGTAACCAGTTTTAACTATCTTTGCCTGTCCAAAATGAGTATTTTTTTCGTTGGTTAAAAAATTAACATCTACCTAACCTAAACAAAGATAGGTTCTAAATGTGATGGTGGTTGAGTGGAAAATCACTACGTTTTCGCATCCAAAGGCTCATACTATGCCATTTAAAGGAATTTGGAAGTGACCATCATTTGGAAGAGTAATACATGAAAACTATACTTCCACAATTTGTACTAAAATCTTACATGCCAAGCATTTTGGAATAAATTATTTTGAATTATAAAACTGGGTCTAGTAGCATAATTTCACTTATTCCATTAAAAAAATCCGTGATCAAAAGCCTAAATTCCATGTTTGCTCCTCACATTGGATGAATGAATTTGAGAACCAAAATGATTACTTGTTAAGCTATTTGTTTCTCTATTCTTTTTCCTTCTTCGATTATTTACCAACAGGGGAGTGGAATTTGCAAACCCACAATATTTGCGCCATATCAAAGTGTAACGCGGTCCAATTTTGAAATTTGAAGAATGCAAGTACATGCCATATGACTTGGTCGTAAAGCTTATTTTAAATGTTGCAATGTTGCTTGTCTAGACTTCACTTCACTCTCCAATGGTTTTAGCTTCCCTTTCTTTTTTAAAGAAAACTTAGGAAAGCCTAAGAGGAATACATACTAGAGGAGGTGGTGAAACTGTTACCACTCCCCCGGTGAATTAACCTCTTACAAGCCAAAACCAAATTTAGGACATCTAAGTTTTGAGTTCTGTGAATAATTTTAGGTCCTACTAAATTAAAAGAGATGATGTATTGATGTTTGTAATGCCTTCTTCATCTTCATTTTTCCTTCTACTGGTTTCATAGTAACTAAAATAGAATCCCCCTTGGAACGAATGAGGATTTCCATAGTTTCAGTCTGGAGTTCGACATTGGTGCACTGCATTTCTTTAGTTCAATTAAAAGCTAGATTATCTCCTCCTGTTGCTTCTCATTTTCCATTAGGGCAAATTAACAAAGTGGCCAGCTTCCTACCATATATTTAATAAACCAGCCAAAAAAAATTAAATCTTTTATAAAGTGGCCTTTCTGTTAGATATAACACATGGTCCCACCAAAATGGTCCACCAAGCTGACTTAGTCAATCCTGGGGCTTAAAATTACCTCTATATCCTCACCCTTATATTATCGATTCTTCTTTTCATTCCTTTCTTCTTGTTTATGTTCGTCTCTCTTTGTATCTCAATTCTTCTCGTCGAATTCAGGTGATTGATGAAAATAGAAGTGATCAAGCGTGAAGAAGTGATTATTAGTGAAGAAGAAGAATGGTTTATTAGTGATATTTAACAATTTTGAAGTTTTTAGGGTTTTACTGGATGCAGCGGTGAAGCTGAAGTACAAATCGAAGATGAAGTTGAAATCGGGGATGAAGAAATCAAAATCCATGTAAAAAAAATTAGAACCCACATGTTAATTAACTTAGTATTTGATGAAAACTCATGTTTAGATGGTGAAATCAATTGATTTCGATTGATTTGAATTCTAGGGTTTGGGGCTTTTTTTTTTTTTTTTTAATCAACTGACTTGATTTGCAGCTGTCATTGAAGCATTGATGTAGAGAAGAATAAAGTGGGAGAAATAATGATGGGTTTGAATTATTTGAACTCAAGACGAGAAAACCGGATTGAGTTCGAAGATAAGAACAAGCTGTGAATATTGATTTCCATGGGTTTCTAATGAACTAGGAAGTTAGGGTTTGTCGAGATGATGTGAAATGGAAGATATGTTATTAATAATAAGACGTGAAGGAAATTGGGGAGATTGACAGAAATTAGGGTTTGAAGTGCAGTTCAAGTAGTTATTGAGTATGTCTGACAGATTTGAAGGAATGGGATTGTTCTTGAATTCAAATTGACAAGTATTAGGAGATTTTGATGCTCTGCTGCTTTTGATAATGATGAGAAGGTGTTGGTAGTCACTGGCAAGGATGTAAAATGCATAGTTGTTAACTAAGCAATAACCAGGTTCTGAGAAGTTGCTTGAGTTGAGCTCAAGTTATGGGTGGTTTTGAGCTGAGATGATAGCTCAAGTGGTGTTGTTGTTTTTCAGAAAGGAAGAAGAGTTGTTGCGGTTGATTGGCTAAGAAGATGGTGTTGCAGCTGAAATGAAATTGCAGGTGCAGTTGCAATTGGTGGTGTTACAGGGAGAAAATGAGAATTGACTGCAGTTGCTGGCTCATGTTGCAAGTGTGCATATATAGATGGTTGTGATCATGAAGTTGTTGCAGGTGTTCTAAGTTCAAAAAAATGCAAGGATTAATGGTTTTGATTTGTTTCTGTTGTTGCTTACAGGAAGAAGAAGATTAAGAGATCTTCTTGAAGCTGAGATGACATTTGTGCTATAATTAGGTTCGATGTCCGTTAAGATGAGAAGGATAGTAAGAGGATGGCTTTGTTTGAATGAGCCTTGGATGAAGAGAAATGGAGTAGTTCTGGTGGTGTTGGAATTGCAGTATATGGGTTTGTGGTGCTATTGAAGGTTGTTGTAGTTTTAGTAGAGCTGATAGGTGTCGGTGCAGCTGAAATGAAAGTGCAATGGGTTGCAGGTCCAAGATAACAAGAATAATATGTTGGTACCGTGTTGCAGAGAAGCTACATAAATGATTTAGATGTATGCTAGGACTGTGCACGAGTGAAGAGTATAATGGCTTGAATATGGCTCAGGCGAGTTGACTCACCAATCCAGACTGGCTCACCGAGGGTTTAATTTTCTTTTACTAAGGAGGTTAACTGACATGTGTGCATCTAACGGTTGTTACCCGTTTTTTTCAAAAAACGGGATGGAAAATGTCAATATCGGCCACTTTATATAAACATTCGAAAAAAACGGCCATTTTCTGAAATACATTACAAAAACATGGCCCCTTTATTAAAAATCCCTTTCCATTATGTCCCGGATATCCTCTATCCCGATGTGGTTTTCTGCAAAACCAAGAATAGCTAGTGCAGTAGGTAAAATTAACCTGGTTAAATTGGGGCCTACAAGGATTAATTGGGGCCTATGGATACAGGACAAAAAAGGGTCACCATGAAGTAAAATGAAAAACCCATTATCCAACTATTTTGCATATAATGGCTAATTTACCCCTGATTAATTAGTGCTAATCGGGTAATTAATTGGTGTTTAATCATGTTAACCTAGAAATCAACTAATCTTTTATCATCATCAAAATATATAAAAAATTTGATTTTTTTTTTTAAATTTCAACCCATAATCGGTATACGTTCATGCCCTCATGAACCGATTCTGGGTTGGTATTCACGAAGCGCACCAAGAATCGGTTAACATACGTATATATAAAATCTGATTATTACAATCGCTTTTTGATTAGGCTTACAATAATAATAAAAAAAATACTTTCGCCCAAAATCGGTCTATATGGACATGAACATCAACCGATTATATGTTGAAAAACATCAAACAAAATCATTTTCAGATCGAGTATGAGTCATACTCTATTTGAGAATCATACTCATTCTCAGAACAAGTATAAACCAGCATACTCAATGAGTATAAGCTATACTCATTTTCAGGTCGGGTAATTTTTTTTATAAATGTATACTCATTTTCAGTTCGAGTACATCACTTGAATTATTTATTTTTTATAAATTTATACTCATTTTAAAATTCGAGTACATCACTTGGATTTCAGAATGAATATGAGATAATACTCATTCTATGATCGAGTAAGTCATAAGACTGTTAACAATCGGAGGATGCTATATAACCACATGGACCGATTCTTGCAGTTAAGAAATCAAATGCTATACAATCGGTTTATGTGAACATTCACATAATCCGATTCTAGCAAAAAAAAACATACAGAAAACTTGATATTTCACATAATCGATTTATATGTGAGGCACATAAAGACCGATTCTTGATTTCTCTACAAACCCAAACTTGGACTCAGAATCGGTTTATGTGTGCATTAGCATAAACCGATGTGGTTGATGTTCATCAAAACCCGATTTATGTATGTGTAAACAAAACCGATTCAACATCAACTACAATCGGTTTATTCTATGGCACACATAAACCGTTTCTGGGTTGATTTTTCGAAAAGTTAGATGAAGAAATTTCAGAGATTCATGGTCAAATCATTGTTGAGTTTCTCTAAAGGAACGGATTAAAGGGAGTTAACTCAATCACTCGAATTTGTTTGTCGCCGATTTTTTTCAAAAACCAAAAAATAGAGAATTGAATTGTTGTTTGTGATTAGGTTTTAGTTTTTTATTTTGATGAATAATGTTTTAATTTTTGAATGAGGATTGTTAATAGAAATGATTAAGATTTTAGATTTTTTTTTGGAATTATTAAGAATGTACAAGGGTAATCTAGTATTTTAATACACTTTAGACACCCCTTATCATTCTCTATTGGGTGGATGAAGAAATCCATAGGCCCCAATTAATCACCATAGGCCCCAATTTAGCCAGGAAAATTAAAAGGAATTAAAACGGTCCGCGAGTTATAACCCCAAAGGTGTCACTATCCATCCACAAAAAACCCATCAAAACAAAAGTAACACAAAAACTCCAAAAAAAACAAAAGTAACACAAAAACCCCAAAGAATTTGATGAAACCAATTTTGAAATTTGGGGTTTTTGTATCAAATTTTAAAATTTTGGGGTTTTTGTATCAATTTTGATTAAGATGGAGTTTTAATGGATCCCAACAATTGAACGGGGTTTTTGTACCACATGTTTGGTCACCTTGGATTTTTATGACTAGTTCTGGAATTTTAAAATGAAAAACTATAAATAAAGGAATTAAAAGCTAGCAAAAACGTCAAACCTAAAAATATAATTGAACACAGTGCACCACATATATAAAAAGAATAAAAGCTTAAGACCCCGAGGAAAAGTTATTAAATGAGGACTAGGGCTGCACATGGGCGGGTTTGGGCGGGTATTAGCTAAAACCAACCTCGCACCCACAGATTGCGGGTTTTTATTTTCATAACCAACCCCGCACCCACAAACAGCGGACGGGTTTTGTTACCCGCCCGCTACGGGTTGGGCGGGTTTGGGCTTAAACCCGCTTAAACCCGCTTTATATTCAATAATCATTCACACACATGTTTTAAAGTTTAAATAAACTACTTACTTAAGTTCTTGATAACTTAAAAAAACAAACCATAAACATAACTACATAAGTCTTCATTGTTAAGCTTAAACAAGTACTAGTGTACTATACTTTCAATAAAAACAAGTTTAAAGTTTAAACAATACGACTACTTTGAAGTTCAGATTAAAACTTAATAAAAGTTTTCAGACCAACAGTAAGTGACTCATGTCTCTTCTATCATCTTCAAGTCTCTCCTCCTATCATCCTCAAGGATCAATGACTTCCAATTAGTTTTATCAATGGTTTATATTTAGCGGGTTTTTCGGGCGGGTTTGGGCGGGTATTAGCTAAAACCAACCTCGCACCCATAGACAGAGGGTTTTTATTTTCATAACCAACCCCGCACCCACAACGGACGGGTTCGGATTAAAAACCCACGAATTTAATTAGCGGGTACGGACGGGTTTGGGTATGATGGGCGGGTCTTGTGCAGCCCTAAATTGAGGACAATAATTCCCACATTTACATATTTTGTATAAAAGAGGACTTGAAAGTTGAAACGAAGAGTAACTCTCAGAATACATCCAACAAAACATTAATGCTCGAAAGGTTTTCGTTACACAACAGTATGATCATCATCACCATAGTAGTGACACATACAATAGACGGCCATGATAATTTTAGATCTCCTCTCCAACCACTATTTTGAATCATTTCGTTATAAACTCTCAAGTCTTCATTATAATCTCCCATTGAGTTCACCGTAAAAATGATTCGTTTTCTTTCACATTCTTTGATTATTGATTGTTATGAAGAAAAATGGAAAAATGCTTACACTTTATCAGAATGATTATCTTATCTTCTTCACTCACTCCATATGTGTCCATTTATACTTGTATCCCTATTAGATTTGTTTGCCGTTTAAGGCAAGGTAATGTTTTTTCTACCCTACTTTCATGGAGAACTTTTGATATTTTTATGACTCAATGAGGGTAATATGGGAACCAAAGGTGTTACTTTTTTGTCGTCTTTTGTCCCTTTTTAGGGGTGTGTCAGTCAGAAAAGGCAACTCCCACGGTTATCTAGTTATAGCCCCATACTTCAGTCCAAATACTCTGTCGGTCTGTCCCAATTATCTGGGTGCCTAGTGCCTACCTAAGTAGCAAGGCTTGCACTGTTTTGGGTACCAGATGCACTATTTCATGCCAGTGATGTAAATTATTTTGTAAGAAATTTACGAAATGGTGTGGAGGCAGTGTAAAATTATTTCTAAGTTATTATATATTTCCGTTTCAAAAAAATATCCAGGTTTCATGTGTAAATTATACATGAAACCAGCCAATCTTTTTGAAACGAAGATAATAGAACTAAAGATACCGTGAAAAGCCCAAAAATAATCGGAAAGAAAATGATTTTCCCTTGCCGATTAAGAAGATTTAACAGTTGAAAAAAGCAGCAGCCTCTAATTAAGCGAGATTTATAAGAGAAATCCACTAGATTTTGGTGTGAACAATTTTCTTTTTCTTTTTTTTTTCCTGACATCCTAGGCTAGTGGTCCTCCACTTGATGGTTCTCGGTCGAGAACAAATATAACTACAAACTCCAATTAATTATTTATTTTTTCCCGGAATGGATTCATGGAATGTATTAATTATTCTCGGAGAATCATTTGCTATTACAAGATTACGATAGTTTTCGATATAAAGGTTATGCAATATAGCAATAAGGCCTTTACTCCAATCAAGCTTTGAATGGTTCTCGCTATACAAGAACAAATATAACTAAATAATAAGAGGCCTTACTTAATAATTCGCTAAAATTATATGATAATACATTTTTGATTATTTATGTAGACCCCATTATAAATTAATAATGCCTATTTTTAGTGATTTACCTTTTGAAAAAAGATTTAATTGTCTTCTTTTTATGCTAAAACCAATATAATTAGCAATTAATTATTTATTTTTTCCCGAAAAGAGGATACACTCCTCATGGAATGTATTAATAAATCTGATTCTCAGGAACATGAGAATCATTTGCTATTACAAGATTACGATAGTTTTCGATATAAAGGTTAAACTTGTGTTATTTGTTGATAGCAATAAGGCCTTTTTTTGTTTAAACTTGTGATAAAATTTATCTATAAGTTTTGAATGGCATTAAGATTACAAAAAGTCGATATATTTGCTACCTTTCTAATACTAAATCATGAAATTAAAATAAAAGTAGTAGCTTTGAAGTTAATACAAGTATTTATGCTATCTTCAAAGTCTTCACTAATGTTATAATGTTGTTCGAGTGAGTTCTGAATTACTTTAAAAGGCGATGTTGTAGATACTCCATTCAGTTGCCCACTGGAAGGCAGCTTCAGCACCAGTTTCTTCTAGTTGTTCCCTGGTTCTGCAATCTACAAAAGACCATCTTGCCTCAATTGTTTTTCCTGTAAAATCCATCAAATTTAAACCAATTCCAGAGGTATTTATTGGTATATGAGAAGTTAGGGCTATGGACATTCTCATACTTAGGTATATAAAATGCTTTTTAGGTTCTCTGTGCATAATTTGTAGAGTTTCATCATGCATAGGATTGTAAAATAATGTTTGCATTATGTTGAAACCTGGTCTGTTAACAGTCAAAACATTGTTGATAAATTGAACTATCTTTTTTGTTGCGTAGGCGCTATTTTGTTTCTTTTTTTTTGGAACGTGATTTCGCATCTCGCTTTCCATATGTGCCATATAACAATACTACAAAATTCTGGCCATTTAAATATGCTTTCCCCTTTTTTTTCTCTCATGAAACCAATCATTTAACCATTCACGGAAACAAGTTTTTCCATTTGTTACATAATTTATATCATAATTGCATTTAAGAAACATATGAGATAAGGATTCCTCATTCTCATTACGAATATTGCATTTAGTATTAATGTTAGGGAGAATCGCAACTACTCTCATACATGTTGGTAAGATTGAATTAGCTGCTTTCCATATGAAAAGCTTTATGGATGGAGTTACCTTTAATCTCCATATCCTGCCCCAGTCGCTTCCATTTCCATTATTGTTACTATTACTATTTATTGAATTGTACAAAGATTTTACTGAGAAATTACTTTTTTTTTCCAAGTTCCAGTGAGCAATGTCTTCCACATCATTTACGGGGATATACATATCTAGAATTATACTAATTGTGCAATCATCAAAGCAAGTTTTTAGTTTGTGTTCATCCCAATTTTTGTTTATTATGAAAAGATGACATACCTTTTTCAATTTTTGTTTACTGTGAAAAGATGACATACCTTTTTCAAGTTTGCGGTACCTTTAGTTGGTTTATGCAGAGGAGCAATGGTACTTGGGATCCATTGGTCCTCCAAAATATCAATAAGTTTCCCATTTCCTATTTCCCATACACAATGTTTCTTAATCTGTTATGAAAAAGCGGGGGTATAACAGCCACACCCAATAATTCGTTCGACAATATGTATGGACTAACTCCAATATTATTATGAGAGCATCAGGCTTATAAAGCGAGCTCAACTAAGAAAGATATCAAAGAATTATATCTCTTTTTCTCAAATCAATCAGCAAATCAAACAGATAGAAATCTATGAGCCGGATTGATGTGAGAAATACTTGGGCGGTACCAAAGACCAGTTCCCAAGTGTCAACCAATTTATATCCAACAAACAAAGGTCGGATTTACCAATTGATTGAACTACGCACAACCTATGATATTTCAATTATATAAACAAATATAATGCTGAAAAGAAATAACAAAGATACCAGAAATTTTGTTAACGAGGAAAACGCAAATACAGAAAAACCATGGGACCTAGTCCAGATTTGAACAACACACCATATTAAGCCGTTACAGACACTAGCCTACTACAAGTTAACTTCGGACTGGAATGTAATTAAGCCCTAACCAAGTCTCACACTGATTAAGGTACAGTCGCGTTCTTTACGCCTCTAGAACCATGCCGGATTCTACGCACTTGATTCCCTTAGCTGATCTCACCCACAACTAAGAGTTGGTACGACCCAAAGTCAAATACTTATAAACAAATCTGTCTCCCACATATAAGTCTATTCTGATAGATAAATTCATATCCCACAGAAGTAGCTATGAAGTTTTGTTCCGTCTTATGATAAATCAAGGTGAACAGGAACCAATTGATAATCCGGTCTTATACTCCCGAAGAGTAACCTAGAAATATCAATTACCTCACAATAACTTAATTATATAGTAGTAGAAGAAGTTACTGTGGAATCACAAAGATGAGACGAAGAGCATTGTGATTACTTTTTATATCTTACATCGGAGATAAATCTCGAGAAAATCTTAGAGAACATAGTACTCAATATGATAGAACAAGTAAGATCAGAATACGAAACTACAGAGAAAATAGTTGGATCTGGCTTCACGAATCCCAAATGAAGTCTTCAAGTCGTTAACCTATAATGGTTTTGGAAAAAATAGGTTAAATGAGAATCGACTCTAGTCGCAACTAGGACACGGGAAAGTGCCGGGATTAGGTTTTCCAGTTGCTAGAGTTCTCCCTTATATAGTCTTTCAAATCAGGGTTTGCTTTCAATCAAAGCTAAGATAGCTTAGTGACAAAGCATTCAATATTCATCGTTAGATGAAATCCTGATGTAAGATTCAAGCTAATTTTGCTTAAAACCAAAGCAATATCTCTCCACCGTTAGATGGTCTTAGCTTGTTACACACAAATGAAATATACCTTTATTTAGATATGGGTAACCATACCTAAATGTGTATATTGAGTTGGCTCAATAACAGTTAACCAAAGTTATCCATATGAACACTTTTGTCTTAACTACATTTATCTAACACTTCTAGATCAAATATGATGATCAATCAATCATGAAAGACAATCAAATGAATCTAATTGTGTTTCAAATAGAATTGTTCAATTGTTCACTATCTCATACAAATATATATGAAAAAATTGAAATAAAATCGGATTGATTCGTAATCGTACAAAATACTTATATAAGAATCAATTCATAAACATTAAGCCACGGTTTGCGAAGATTGCATTCCTTAATTCGTAAATGTATTTGTTCATGAGTATGAAAAACATACTAACCGATTTTGGAACTTACCCACTAAGTTTGCAAACTAGGTACGCAAACTATAACATTTGGACTTTGATCTTGTCCATCCGTTTGCAAACGGGTATGCAAACAGCCGTCCCGGACCTTACTCAGGTAGAACCGTTCGCATACTAGGTATGCAAACAAGGTTCTCGGACTTTTCAGTTAAAACCGTTCGCATACTAGGTATGCAAACAAGGTTCCCAGACCTGAATCATACCAAAATAGTTTGCATACTATGTACGCATATTGTGTTGTATCCAGACAAAGGTATTTGTTCTAAACTCCCATTTCAATCATTGAAACATCCTTAGAAGACGATAATGGCTGTCTCACACAAACCATTAGCTTATAAGTAATTTTCAAGTGATCAATACGAAACTTTCCAAGTCGACATCAAATGATTGTCTCACACAAATCATGTAAGATGTTTCAAGGCAATTTCCACATGATCATCTTTTGACTTATTATTTAGTTTCCAACAAATAAATTGTTTCCAACTAAACTTGTCAAGAATAATGATGAACGTAGCTAAAGCAAAAAGCTTCCAACACATATTTTGATAAATAGATAAGCGAGATAAACTCGGCTCGAAATATCAAATATGTATAATATAAAAGTCTATATAGCTATACGACTTAGTCTCATTAGGAGATAGAATAGAATAGACTTCTGAGTGATAGATAAGTTTTAGTCTCCACATACCTTTTGTTGATGAAGTTCCTCCAATCTCTCCTCAGTAGATCTTCGTCTTCAATCAATGAACGCCGTGAAGTCTAAAGCTCAACTACATATTTTATCCTAATCCGAGACATAGCTATAAGTAGACTAGAAATCAAGACTATAGTTTTGATCAACTAAATTTGACAAACAAGCTTGAGATAGCAACGCTTGCGAGGTCGACCGAGAAGTGCTCTAACATGTTCAACTTCAGTAAGAATCCCTTTCCATACCCATCTGTCTCCATCTTTTGGTTTCGGTTTAATATGTAGAATAACACACTTTGGATAATATTTTGCTTTTAATATTTTAGACCCTAATGAATTTGGTTTTTCTTTCAGTCTCCACCCCATCTTAGAGATCATTGCTAGATTAAAGTTTTCTATACTTTGTATACCTAAACCTCCATCTTCTAAAGATTTACACATTGAATCCCATGCTTTTAAATAGATGCCTTTTTTTTACCATTTGTATTCTTCCGATTTTCATCCTTTCCCCACCAATAATCTCTTTGAAGATTAGAGAGAGTTTTACAAAAAAAAAAAAAAAAAAAAAAAAAAAAAGGATTTTAAAGCAGTTCATTTGATACACTGCAAGAGAGGATGTTACATTCTTTACCATAACTGTTCTTTGCCATTCCATCCTTTTAACCGATTAGTCATGTTTTTAATTAGAGGTTCAGAGCTTTTGACTTTCGATCGGTTAGTAAATAATGGAGATCCTAAATATTTATCATTTAGAGGAATTGATTTTACTCATAGTATTTGTTTGACTCTTCTTATTTTATCTGGATCAATTTTAGGACTAAAAAAAACTCCTGATTTACTATGGTTTACAAGTTGCCCAGAATTTGTTCCAAAATCTTTAAAAAGAGACACCAGTTTGTGATAGGTTTTCAAATCAGCTTTGCAAAATATGATGCAATCATCCGCAAAGAGAAGATGACTCACAAATGGTGCATATCTGGATATTTTGATTCCTTTTAAGTCTCCATTTTCTTCGGCATTTAGAATGGCCCTAGACATAGCTTCCATACAAAACAAAAATAAATAGGGTCATAAAGGATCTTCCTGTCTTAATCCTCTTGTTGGTTTAAAAAATTCAGTTGGACAACCATTTAGGAGGACAGACAGAGAAGTTGTAGAAATACATTGAAAACCCAGGTTACACCAAGTTTCCGAAAAATCCAAGTTTTTTTATAATCTCAATTAGAAATTTCCATTCGACTCTTTCGAAGGCTTTTGACATATCAATTTTTAAACCCATTGGACCACTTTTACTTCTTGATTTTCTCATTTTATATATTATCTCATGTACTATAGTTATATTGTATGTTAGTTGCCTACCAGGTATAAAAGCTACTTGGCAATAATTAGCAATTACACTTGTAAAATAAATGACATAACATTACCCAGCGCTGTACATGCTTACAGATAAAACACCAATGATACCTGATACGACGAGCCATTATGGCAAACCACGCCCTGTTGGGCACCACTTTGCCGGTGAAACGACATGATAAAAAAAAAATTGATTAGGGTTTTGAGAATTTGGAAAGATTATGATGAAAATAGAAAGTTTTTTAAGTTTAGTTTTTTTTTTTGTTTTTGGATTTACTGAAAATGGAAAGATTAGTATTTATATGAGATAGTTTTAGGAATTAATTTTGGGGTAAATTAGTATTTTTGAGAAGTTTGGTAGCCCATAGCATTTTGGTTGAGTGGGAAGGGAAATTTGATAGGCCCCAAATAAGTGGTCTAGGCCCCAATTTAACAAGGTTATTTTAGGTTAAATATTCTTGGATTACCGTTAGGATTTGACTTGACTTGTACTGTATTTAGTTGTTTTTTTTTTCTTTTCTTAATCACATGATTTTTATTAGAAAAATCAAAGGATGGATACAATAAAGTTAAAGCCCACGGGTTAGGCTAAAACCAAAAAATAAAAGAAAAAAAGTGTAAATGGCTAGAGCTTAGCAACAAAACCTATAATACTCTACATCACGGAAGTGATAGGGATACCGCGGGATTATCCCGACAGATAATCCCGCCTCTCACAGTTCGGTGGCCCCCACCTCACCCAACCCCACCAGGGGGTCCCATCGTTATGTTAGAGTCGGGATTATCCATCGGGATAATCCCTCGGTAGCTAAATCATTTCCGATCTACATCAGGTATTTCAACTCTAATTAACCTAGCATTTTTAGGGGAGACCCCAAAAGAATTAGGGGCGACACTAAAAGACAAAAAAGGTCACCCAAGCGTAAATCTAAGCTACCCCTTATCTTCGAATTTTCGAAATGGCCGATATGCCCTTATATAATCGGTAGCAAACACAACAATGGTAGTTAACTAATAATCGGTAGTCAATATATACTAATTAGTCTCCTATTATTGTGTACATATTTCGGCTAATATGCCATTCTATAATCGGTAGCTAAAATAACTTATAAACTTACCGATTATAAGTAGCCCCAGATTCAAACTTGGCCAAATTCTATAGGTTTTGAGAGTACATAGCCCTACCATAACCATGTGGTTTTTGTTTTGGATGTAGCAATAATCGGAGGTCAAATTGGTTACAAAACCTCTCGATTATGGGTTGCCCAAAAATGAGTTTTTGCTTAATTCCTTTTTTTTTTCCAAAATTTTGAAATCTCCCATAATCGGTAGATTATCTAACTTGTAAACTACCGATTATAAGTGGCCCCAGATTCAACCTTTGCCAAATTGTATAGGTTATGAGGGTACATAGCCAACGATAACCACTTGGTTCGTGTTTTGGATGTAGCCTTAATGGGAAGATAAATATATTTCTCAAACTCCTGATTATAGGTTTCCCCAAAATGAGTTTTTTCTAAAATTCTTTTTATCCAAATTTTGAAATCTGCCATAATCGGTAGATTATCAAACTTATAACACTACCGATTTAAGTGGCCCCAGATTCACTAAAACTTGGATGTAGTCATAATCGGAAGACCAATAGGTTACAAAACCTCTGATTATAGGTTGCCCCAGATTCAAATTTTGAAAGCTACCATAATCGGACACTTTATGAGTTAATTTAATTTCCGAATGTTATGTTGTTTGGATACAGAAAACAAAGTTTTCTTCACATTGTCATAATCGAAGGAAACATATAAAATAAACCTACCGAATACTATAATCGGAAGTTTAACAAGTTCACCTCGTTGCCGAATATGGTGTTGTTTGGTTACAAATCACAAAGGACTTTAGAGTGTCATAATCGGAGGCTAAGGAATCATGTTAGTTCCCGATTATGGTGTTGTTTGGATACAGAAAACAAAATTTTCTTCACATAGAATAATCGTAAGAATAATATAAACTAACCCTACCGATGATAATAATCGGAAGTTTAATAAGTTACATTAGTTCCCGAATATGGTGTGGTTTGGTTAAAGAACAAAAATTATTTGTTCACAAAGCATAATCGGTAGGCAACGAAATTCATAATCTTCCGAATCTGATTTTTTTTTTTGCAAAATCCCCAGATTCGGTAGGTATATAATATAAATAGCTCCCGATTCTGACAATAAAATTGCAATATCCCCAGAATCGGGAGCTATGTATATAAAGTAACCTTCCGATTGTTTGTATAAAATTCAACAGTTTCATATCTCTGCATGTGATTCGCTTGCGAGTCATCGTTAAATGCATAAAGATAGCAATAAAACCATTGATAATTCATAAAACGAACCATTCACAAACCATAAACATAACGTACCAACTTATAATCCGACACAAACGACATAATCCGACATAATCCGACATAAACAAAGTTAAATCCGACATAAACAAAGTTATCCATAAAGTTAACAAAACACCGAGAGTTTAGTTTTTCCTATTTGCTTTGACTTTGCGAGACTTTACTACCTCTACGACTTGGACCAACATCATCATTGGTTTCATCAACTTGAGTGCTCGATGACGCCCGAGTTCTTTTGGTCACCTTCTTTGTAGGTTGCTTGCCTTTTTCCCCAAACTGAGATACATAATCTTCATTGTCAACGTTATCAATCAACTCTTGGTGCTTTTTTATCTTCTCAAGTGGCACAGGCTCTCCGGCGTTTATGCAATTAGTGCACCATTTGGACAAACACTTGAACCTGCTCATCTGTTTTAAAACATAGCATACCATCAAACGGTTATTACTCTATTTTGACCCATAATATTAAACTAAATTAACAAAACAATACGTACCAATCTACCAAAACCCGCAGGTTTCTCTTTGAGGATACTCTTGTACGAAATATCGTTTGGATTTGGTTTAAGATCACGGATTACACGAAGATGAGAAACATTCCGGAACCAATCCATATAGTTGGGAGCATTTTCAAAACTTTGGTTGGCTGCCCTTCCATAGTTGATCAAGTAATGCGCCCTTCTATCCCAATGGAATTTACAGGATGGTGTACCCTTGTAAACCACCGTGATAGAATCTTTATCAGACTCGCAGTTCTCCAGATCCAAAGTGAAATTGCCATGGATTTGCTCTTTTGGTATACATTGTACAAAACCGTGTTGTCGCATCACCCTTGAAGCATTGTACATCACATATCTTGTGGGGTGCCACAACGGTCCAAAATAAAGGGCCAAATCGGACCGACCCGCGATATGTCCATCAACTCGGTCTTCCTTGTATGGATCAAAGCATACGTCTTGGGCTTTCAGTGAGTCCAAAATCTCCCTCAAACGAATTGGATGTTGATCCTTCGTCCTAGAATGGTTGTCATCGAAGACGTACTTTGTTCCTCTAGGGTCACCTTTCGCCCACGCCGGGTTTTCAATGGCCAATCCCGAGATAGGGAAATGGTCATAGATCCATGTCTATATTGTCATTTTTGCAAGTATTAGGAAATTGATTCTTCAATGGTAGAAAAATAAAAAAATAACCAAGTATGTAGAGTTAATAAACAATACCTGTAGTAGACTCACGTTCCCGGCCACTTGGATAATTCCAATCCTCGACCCTTTCTCAACTCTTCCATCAACCACGCATGGCATGCCGTGCCCCAAGAGTACTCATGCACTTTATCGAGAGGATCCGGAAGTTGTAAAAGGTTGGTGTCGACCCGATTTCCACTGGTATTAGGGAAAATGACACATCCCAATACACATAGGAGATATGCGGTGGCCGCGTGGTTGACTTGTTCATCGGTTAAAGTTCCATTCTCTTATTTTTCCTTGGTGCCCTTGAACATATCCATCAGAGTACCCATGTTGAACTGTCTAGTTCTATACTTCATGCATCTTTTGAACTCAGTTGTTGATGTTTCTTCATCCCAACCCAAACACTTTTTAGTTAGAGCATAAAGTTTGGTCCATTCCAACTGCTTTGTGAACTCAGCCCTAACACCTTTGCCATGGACATGGAGTCTAACAATCTGCACAACATCATCTGGGGTAATCGTCATCTCCCCAAACGACATATGGAAGGTGTCGGTCTCAGGATAAAGTCTCTCCACAAACGCCGATATAGCCACTCGGTCATGTTCCAACATAGAGTTCTCCGCAGCATCAACCAACCCAGAATTTGCAATAATTCTCTTGAACCTTTCACATTCATCCTTCAAAGGCCAATCCAACATTTTAGTTGGTGCGACGGTCGGTTTCAGTATACGAACCGCATCGGAATGATACTATTAAACACATGACAAGTTAAAAAAAAATAGAATATCCTAAAACTATAACCCTTAAAACTATTACGAAGAAAAAGATAATAAGTAAATAAAATGGAAACGATTATTACCCCGGTTTCATATATTTCTTTGGCCCAAGAGTCTTTGTATCCAAATAACAATTGTCCTCCATCCTCCGACAGCCCAAGGATTACACCTTCTGGAATATCCTGTACCTTCAGTCTTTGTGGGACAAGGTGTTTCGCTTTCTTTCGAGGAGGATTTTTCTTTTCGGCTTCTCCTTCTTCTTGCGCACCACTACCTTGTCCTACTTCTGGTACTCTATCTTCGGGTGCTTCTAGTTTAATTTTTGGTTATGATTGTGGAGCACTTGGTTGAACACCTTCTTGAATTGGTTGTGATTGAGAGGCACTGGTTGAACACCTTCTTGAACTGGTTGTGATTAAGAGGCACTTGGTTGAACACCTTCTTGAACCGATTCTGATTGAGGGGCACTTGGTTAAACACCTTCTTGAATTGCTTGTTGAGTTCCATCTTGAGCACTTGAAGCGGCTTTAGCAGTCCTAGCTCTCCTTGCACTAGCCATCCGAGTTCGACGCCTTTCCTTCCTTGCACTAGCTGAGACAATTGCATCTTCGATTTTTTTACCTCGCCTATCCCTAAACAACAAAAGAAAGTACAACAAGTTAGTAAACTATATAATCGGAAGTTAATGTAAAACCAATGCTCCCGAATATACATATCCGGTTGGTTGAGTTAACCAATTGCCTCCGATTACGCTCAATCGTAAATATCAGTTCACCTAAAGCTACCGAATACGTATAATCGGAAACAAAAGAAAATTTTTGGTGTTCGAATATGTTTATCTACACACAATAATCGGAAGCTAAATTTCAACATAACCCTCCGAATACCAATAATCGAAAGTCATAAAAAGTCCACCCTTCCGAATGCATTACAATCGGAAGCCTCACAAAACTAATTTCTACCGAATATGCATCAGTTTGTGTCCAGAAATTATTCAAGTGGTTCAGCATAAACAATCGGAAGGAAATTACAAAAGATATCAGCCGCTTATTGCGTCTCTAATACTTGTTCTCCTTAGTATATTTGGAAGGCAAAAACACAATTAACTTCCAATTATGATCGATTTAGGCCTCAATAATGAAAAACGTTCTACAATCGGTAGGCAACCTAAATATTTACCACCCGAATATGACAAATGTTCTTGTGAAATGAAGAATTCAACCACAATCGGAAGTTTAAAACAATAACTAACCTACCGAATCTGGGTAATAACCGAAAACCCTAAAAAAAAAAACATGGATTCGTCGAATTGAAGCAATATAAACCAAATTAATGGTAGAATCTTACCTAATCGGCGCCATTTCAAGTTGCATGAGAGTTTGGCTATCAGTATCGCCTACATCAGGGACTTCATCTTCTTCGTGTTCTTCGGGTTCGTGAGTTAAAACCTCTTTATTACAGGCATGCAATCCAATATTCGGATCCTCACCGCGTGTAGTTGTAGGAAATCCCACACTACACCCCTCACAAGAATCCACACAATCAAATCATTTTAAGATGAACAATTATAAGTTTTATTGATCAAACTCCAGAAATGTTAAAAGATAAAAAGGAGATAAACCAAAGAATTACAATCACTCTAAACTTTATCTCTCTTAATGACTTGCTCAACACTTCGAAAAAGATCTCCGTCTTCGTAAGCCTATTCGTCTCTTTATATAGGACATTACATAGTGGATGACAGCTAAGCTGTCCTTTATTTTCGGGTATGTCTTGCGAAGTATCGCAAATGTACAAATGTCAAATCTCGCGACACTCCTCGAATCTCGCTACATCTTCACATCTTTCTCGTGTTTTGGTTGTCGTCATCCGTTACGTCGTTTTTACTTCCATCCCGCGATGTCTTTGCAGTGTGTCGTTTATGGATTCCGCGAGAATCTTGGTGTTGCGATATTCTGATCCTACATCTTGCCTCTTCTCATGTCTTCTATGCGAAGAAGAGAACGTCATGAGAATTAGTATTTTCGAAATGCCGCGGCCGTTCATTTCTTTCCTTTATTTTTCTGCCGACAAGCTTTCGTAAATCCAGTATAACTGCTTACACGTGTTACATATTCCCCTTTTTACCGGCACATTAAATGCTAACCGGTCATTATTTTCTTGTGTATTTAAGAATAGATCTATCAAGGATATCTTTCTTTTCTTTTACTTCATCTTCTTCATCTCTGCATTCTCTGAATTCTTTATCGTCTGCAACTTTTTGTTGTTGTTCATCTTCTTTGTAAATCTTCCTCATCTTGTTTCTTATGGATCCATCAAGGTTTGTAGATCATACTTGCACGTGATCCATTTGAACTCTTCTACTTTGAGATTACTTTATTTGATTTTGTTCATCTCGATTAATTCCCTTATTGTTTCGTTTTAGTAAGAACGTCCACGTTACCAAATTCACAAATCAAAATCCTAAAATATCCAAGGGTTCGCAACCAAAATCCGTTGCACACAAGAGAAAGCCTGCGAATAGCAAGGTATTAAGAAACATTTACTCTTCTAATAACAATATTGTTGCCTCTGTTTCTTATTTAACTTGTGATTCGCAGGATGATAAAAACGTCGATAGATCCCCCAAAAGATCTCGTCATTCTAAAAATATTGAAACTTCTGTTCCTTTTCCTATATTTAATCTTACAACTCCTCCTGCGCGATATCATCGCAAGATAAATCTACCCTTGCTGTCTGCGAAAATATCGTTGCTGATCTTCCTCCTATGTCTGAGTTTTCCATAGATGAAGTTCCTCATGATAGTCCTGTTGTGAATGAACCATTTTTTTCTCATACTATCGATGCCTCTGCCTTTCCCCCAGTCATTAACCTTCATCAGATTTCATCTTCACATGACATTCCTGCGACGAAAGATGATTCAACTCTCCCCTCTTCTGTCGTTACTACCTCTTTATCCGAGTCTATCCCTCTTACTAAGGAAAATTTGGAGGGAATGAACGTGGCTTTTAATGTTTTATCAGATATGATGAATGACGCCAAGAATACCTCCGTCGATCCCATCAAGTCTAATGTCTGCGAGATTTTGAGTAAATACTTTGGTTCTGATAGAATTTCGCAAACATCTTTAGAGCAAGAAGTTATACTTTTGAAGAACAATCTCCAAGCCATGACTGCAAAGTGTGACACTCTCCGTCTTGAGAATCAAAAACTTCAAAATGTCTCACTGGATCGTGATAATCTTCGCAAGAAGAACGAAGAATTAAAAGGTACAACTCCCCTCCCATTTCTCATTTTTTTTTTAA
Organism: Papaver armeniacum; assembly: GCA_023531295.1. Lineage (NCBI taxonomy): Eukaryota > Viridiplantae > Streptophyta > Magnoliopsida > Ranunculales > Papaveraceae > Papaver > Papaver armeniacum. The sequence continues at coordinate 43,025 of JAJJWW010006087.1, read as the reverse complement.
AATCTTCAAGCCCTTGTTCGCCCTTCAAGCTTTGAACCAGAAGCGAAAAATGGAGATATATCAGTTGGAATCTGTTGTTGAAGAAATTCGAATGAATAGAGACGTTTGGATGGAGCAATATAACCAATTAGATAATCTTCATACATATTCTGTTGATCAAATAGATAATCTTTCTAAAGAAAATGTTGACTTAGTTCAGAAGCAGGGCTCATTAAGTAGCGAATTATCTCGCCTCTCTTACTCTTTAACTACAACTAATTTGGAGTTGGAAACTTTATCAGATGAAAATGGAACTCTTTCTTAAGAGAAGCGAGCTCTATTAAACAAGGTGGCGATTTCCTCGCAACAACTTGACGTCTGTCAAAAAAATATGTAAAGAACAAGAACGATCTCTCTATTCATTTGAGAAGTAAACTCGAAGAAGTTCTTGTTTAGAGGATAAACTTATCCAAGGTAGAATAACTTTAAGTGTAAAAACAAGCCAACTCAAGGATCAATATTCCAAGTTAGAAGAATCCCACTTTCTCTTGCGAAGGAAAACGCCTTACTTGTTTCTAACGAAAAGAGCTTGCGATCTCGACCGAAAGGTTTGGTTGGATATAATTTTGATAAGTGCCATGAATCATTTGGAGAATAGTTGTTTGGCTTTAACCCAATATCTTATCTCGCAAAAGGAAGGTAGTCATGATATTTGACTACCTTAATCAATTTGTTTTCTTGAATTTATGGTATTTTCCTTGCGAATTCAAGAAAAATATGAATTACTTTCTATACTCTTTATTTTTGCAGAATCCGAGAAAAATCTTCACTCCTCTATTTCCACTTTGAAATCTGACTATGCCAAAATTCGCAAATAAAATGGACTTCTCGCTGCTTCTCTTGCTCGCTCTCGCGATCGGGCAGAAAGAAGATTCGACTATCTCACTTACTCTAAAGATATAGAGAGTAGGAATCATCAGAAAACACTCCTTCGCCAATTTCACCTCAAAGGTGAAGTTCTTGTGAATGATGTCTTATTGTCCAAATCCCTTGATCCTGTATTTGTCGAACCTCTGGAAGTAGGTGATGATGAAGTTCCTAACCCTCCTAATAGTGATTATGATTATGAAAGTAGCGAAGATTCCGCAAATGAGGAGGTGATTCACCTAATGAAGCTGTCAATAAGAATTTAGTTGAAGGAGGATCTGGCGAGAACGCAATAACTGGCGAAAGTGCGGAAGTTGGTGAGGCTAATAAAATTGTTGAAGAACATCCAGTATCTCCTTCTGGCGAAAAAATTGATATTGAGAATTGAACTTCTCTTGTAATTTTACTTCTTGCATTGTTACTTCTTTATGTACTTCATTCACCTTTGAGATGTATTTACTCGTGTATTATTCTTCTTTCTTGTATGGAAGGCAGTCTTTGATGTTTAACAATTCCCATCTTGTTTTCCATTATCTTTTTTGCGATGAAAGATCTATGTGATCTACATTCAAACTGTTTATGTGAATTTTTTCATTGCGACAAGATCGCAGGACGTCCTTACATTTTCATGTGATGACCCATTGATCTTGCCTTATCATTTCTCTTGTGTGGTCTTATTTTGCCTTCCTAGTTAAAGGTCTTATTTTGCCACCTCTCATTGTTGCGACAAAATCGCAGGACGTCTTTACACTTTCATGTAATGACCCATTGATCTTGTCTTATCATTTCTTTAGTATTATTGCCTCTGCAGGATATTTTTCTTGCGACAATATGACAGGCCTAAATATCCTTGCGAACGTAAAGCCCCATGACATTGCCGTCTTTGCGATGAAATCGCAGGACGTCCTTACATTTGCATGTAAGGACCCATTGATCTCGTCTTATCTACTCTTTTGTATTTTTGCCTCTTCAGGATTGTTGCACAAATATGACAAGCCTTGATACTCCCGTGAGTAAGAAGCCTCATGACATTTACGTCTTTTTTGACACTATCAGCTCCCTAATGGAGGGTGCCGCCCTTACCTTCCCCCTGGTTGCCCCTTCAAGGAGGCGTACTTCTGCCATACAAGGCTAGCTCCTCCCATCCGGTCCTAACAACAACCGATTGTTTTCGCACCTCTTATCCCTTTTGCCTATAGGGCTTATGGTTACTGAGACTGCACCCTAAGTGGAGTTTTCTTCGGGCCGAGTGCAACATAAGCGAGACTTGCCAAGAATGGCCGAGACACTTCAAATGCCCCGGCACCCTTGGCTCAACCGTGTACCTCGGCGCCTTGGTCAAATGCGACTCCTTAGAAGAGACCCCGGTCGTCCAATCTAAGTCACTAGCTTAGATTGAAAATCCAAGGTACCTCTCCTGGATGGGTTTTATTACCCCCAATCTCCATGACTCAGGTTCCAGGGGCGGTGTAACCTTTTCCCTAAGCCACGTCACAGATACCCCCTTACATGACGCACTTTAGGTACTTTGCCTCTTACGAAATTTTATTCGCGAACTAGGGTGTACGCCATGAAGGTTCGTCCCATTCTGATATATATATATATATATATTTATGTAATAGGTACCCCCTACTATGACGCACTTTTGGTACTTTGCCTCTTGCGAAATTGTGTTCGCGAACTAGGGTGTACGCCATAGTAAGTTCGCATCTTTCTGATTATTTTGTTGATTCTTCTGCCTATATAAGCTCTTTTGTACTTTCGCAACGCGTTTGCCATTTGTAAAATATATTTTCTTCTTCTTCATATCAACTCTTACACGATTTCATTTTCACCACTCATGATTTTTTTTTTTTTTTTGAACAACTTACATTTGTCGTCTCCCTCCCCAGTTTTTCTCTGACAATCAACAATTACAGTTATTCTTTAAGTCTCTAACTTCTGCTATTTTCTTCCTCTGCATTTTTGTAGTTCCCTGTCATTTTCTTGTCCATTGCGAAACCTTCGCCACTTTCTGTCTTCATCATTTTTTGATTTTGCAGCATTTATTCCTCTCTTTGCTCTACTACATCTACCATTAATCTTTCACCTCTTTGTTTTTCTTTAATGTTGTTTTTCCAACTCCTCTGCTTTTGTGACTCTTTCTTCACGGGATTCGATATCAACCTCATAACACTTCTTTCCTTCAACCCAATCTCCCTTTATGATACCAACACCAGTGGGATGAGGGAACTTGATACATTGATGGAAAGTTGATGCGACACCTAAGATCTCATGTAACCATGGTCGTCCGATCGGTCGTTGTATGGTGATTCCACATCAACTACGCGAGAATAAAATTCCGAAGATAATCCTTTTAGTGGAATTCGCATATGAACTTCTCCTTTTGGCTTATTTGCGGTACCATTAAAACCATAAATTTTATAGGTTGAAGGTATCAAATCTGCATCTTTTCCTCCCATAGTGTAGGTATGATAAAAAAGGATATTCACAGAACTCCCGATATCAATTAAAATTCTATTAATTGCCCAAGAGTTTTCCGCTTCATCATCTTCATCATCATTAGGTTTTGGGTTAATCTCCAATCTCACCACCAATGGGTTATCATGCATTCCTCCACCTTCGGTACTTCTTCCGCGGTAAAAGAAATGATCTCGCTCGCCATTCTTCCGATTCTGCGACGTCTTCGCGGTGTTCATTATTTCTTTATCATTGGCATCCCTTGCGAAAACCCTGCCGAGAGTAATATCGTGAAATCTTCAATTGTCTTGTACGAATGTACAATAGAGTTACAAAACAGATTTTTTGCTTTTGCCCCAACTTCTATCACAAATGTTTCACGTTCTTTTGTTGTGTTCGCCACAGGAATTTACGGAGGAGGTGGTAATGCTTGAGGTTGAGCTTTCCTTACTAGAAAATGATTTAACTTTCCCTGATCTATCATCCTGAGAATGATTCTCTTTATATTTATGCAGTCATTTGTTGTATGTCCATGGAAATGGTGATAAGAACAAAATTCATGGCTTTTCTCGCTTGGAGGTGGCTCCTTTCCCATGTTCCATGGTGTTGGTATATTTTCCATCAAGATTATAGCTTCCCATATTTTCTCCACGCTAGCATTCAGAGGTGGAATCTCAATTTCTTCCCATACTATCCTGCGACTTCCTTGTCCCCTATGATAATTTTGCCTTTGACCTCCATAATTTTCTTGCGGCTGATCAAGTCTTTGAATTTTGTTATTTCCACCGCGGTTATAGAAATTTCTTTCTCTCTCATATTCTTCTTGGTCACGACTCCCCATGGCTACTAGCTTCTGCCGGTTATCACCCATTATCAACTCTGGTTGCCCTTGCGAAGTGCTCGCCACTGTATTTATCAACTTAGGTAACAAGCTTGCATTCGCTGCATTTGAACTCGTGTTCGCAACTGGGTATGATTCCATCTCATTTTGTTTTTTCTCGATAGCAATATATTCCTCCTGTAATTCTCGCAGCTCAGTCTTTGTGATTGTGTTCTTAACTCAAAATTTGAATATATAACAGTTGGTTGCGAACATAGCATTAATGAATGATAAAATGAGATATCTCTCATCAACGCGACCCGCCATGTCGCTACACATTGTCTTCCATCTCATGGTCAAATGTTTCAAACTTTCACCAACCCTTTGCTTTAATCCAAATACATCTTCAATGCCAGGTCGCGAGAAATTGTTACTTATGTACGCCCCTAAAAATATAGCCTGCAAATGATTGAAGGATGCTATAGTATTTTTTGGCAGGCCTTCAAACCATTTCAGAGCTTCTCCTGTTAAACTTGATGCAAAGTATTTGCACAATATAGCGTCATGATTTTCCCAATGTAACATACATCTCAATAAGCTTTGATATGTTGTATTGCACAAGTTGATCCATCAAAAATGCTGGTTAATGTAGGAAAATTGCATTTTGGGGTATTCCTTCTAATTGTATTTCCTGTGTGAATGGGGTTTTCGCAGCTTCTTCTATATCTTCATCCAATTGTCTCCTACCTCCTTCTTTCTTATTATTTAACATTCCTCTCATTTCCGCTAGCTCTTTCAAAATTTGTTCGTTTATACTAGAATTATCTTCCATTGGCCTTTTTAACTCCGCCTCTCTTCTTCTGCGTTCATATTCGTTTTGATTCTCTTGATCATCATTTTCTTCTTGTCTTTCTCTGCGATCTTCTCTTTCATTCCTTTCATGGATTCGCACACCATTATATCTCTCATTTTCTCCTCTTTGCCGTCTTTCAGCTCTTTTTATTACTCTATCGTATTCTTCATTGATATTAACATTATTGCGATTTCGCTCACGCCTCCTTTCTCGATTATCATGATTGTTCTGGCGAATTGCCTCTTGTAATTCTTGTTCTTCCATTTCTGCTCTTAATCTTTCCCTCTCGCGAGCTAGATGTGCTTGTTCAGTATAATGCCTTTCAATTTCATCCTGAATTGCCTGGTGATTTCTTTGTACTTCTCTCCCATGTAATATTCTCCTTCCTTCTTCCTGATTTTCTCCATCCTCTTGATTATTTCGCCTCTGTCGGCGTCTATCTCTCTGATTTCCATCGTTTTGCCCATCTTGGAGAGTTTCCCCATGTTGGATATAATGATCTTCCCTTACTTCTCTTCTTTCGCGGCGTTCCTCATCTGGATTTTGTATTTCTTCTTGAATTTCTTCATTAGCATTTTCTACAGGCATATTTCGTCTTACTTCTTCCCTTACTGATCTTGATCTTGTAGTGCTTCTTGACCTTCTGTTCTGTACCTTATGTTTTCCATCCTTAGCTCATGATTTTGCCTTGTCAAATTTGCACGTTCTTCTGTTTCTAATCGCCTTTCTTCGCGTATTGTTTGTCTCAATGCCTCTAACGCTGTAATCTCTTCGTTTCCATGAATTATTCCTCCAATCATTTCTTGATCTCCCTCTTCTTGTCCATTACCTCCTAATTGCTGGTCTTCCCCTATTTCATCTACAAAATCCGATCGCCAAGTGTGTACGCTCACTCTGTCATAATCCTCAGTTCTATTTTGTATTGGTACATGCTGAATTGGCGATTGAACCCGATTTTCTCCATTATTTCTTGTGTTTGCTCTTGAAGATTCTCCTATTTCATTTCTTTTTTCTCCAGCAAGTCTCCTACTTCTTCTAACAGTCGTTGGTTGTTCTGATGTATGTCTTCTTCTTGCCATTCCTTAATCTTAGTTAATTGTTGAAAATTATATGAAATTCTTTATCTACTACTTCAAATCCTTCCAAATCACAATATCAACCTTCACTCGTCCCTGTTTCTAGCGCCATTATGTAGTTGCAGGAAATCCCACACTACACCCCTCACAAGAATCCACACAATCAAATCATTTTAAGATGAACAATTATAAGTTTTATTGATCAAACTCCAGAAATGTTACAAGATGAAAAGGAGATAAACCAAAGAATTACAATCACTCTAAACTTTCTCTCTCTTAATGACTTGCTCAACACTTCGAAAAAGATCTCCGTCTTCGTAAGCCTATTCGGCTCTTTATATAGGACATTAAATAGTGGATGACAGCTAAGCTGTCCTTTATTTTCGGGTATGTATTGCGAAGTATCGCAAATGTACAAATGTCAAATCTCGCGACACTCCTCGATCTCGCTACATCTTCACATCTTTCTCGTGTTTTGGCTGTCGTCATCCGTTACGTCGTTTTTACTTCCATCCCGCGATGTCTTCGCAGTGTGTCGTTTATGGATTCCGCGAGAATCTTGGTGTTGCGATATTCTGATCCTACACCGCGCACTACGTTTTTGGTTCGAGCTTTCTTAAGTTACTTTTCTTTCATCTTTATAGAGAATAATCGACGATGATTCGATTCGACGATTAACGATGTATAACGCGGAGTTGAACGAGGGGGAAAGTTTTCCTCTCTGCAATCAGAGGAGGAGAAGAGGAGTTGAAGTTGAAAAGAAAAGAAATGAAATGAATTTAGGTTGACATTGGTTTTATCTGTCAAACGGTTATTAATCGGTAGGTAATACCACCTCATTAGCTAATGATTGTTGAGTAGCCCAAAATCGGTAGAGGGGGTTATAACCTACCGATTATTGGAAGCCCCAAATTGAACCTTTGCCAAATTCCATAGTTTCGAAGGTACAGAGCCGACCATAACCATTTGGTTCGTCTTTTGGATGTAGCCATAATCGGAAGATAAATAGATTACCCAACCTCCCGATTATAGGTTGCCCCAAAATGAGTTTTTTCTATAATCCTTCATTGCAGGAAATTTGAAATCTACCATAATTGGTAGGAATTGTTACTTTTACCATCCTGATTATGGGAAGCCCTAAATCGTTAGCTTAGACATTTTTTTATTCGTCCGATTATATAGGAGCCCCAAATTTCACCATTGCAAAATTCTAAAGATTTCTTATTTCTATACTTTAACAATCGGTAGTCTCGTGAGGTTCTTTTTCCTACCGATTGTTATAGAAGCCAGATACGAGTTTGGCATAAAATCGATATTAATCGGTAGTATAATATCGTTACTAAGCTTCCGGTTTCTTTAAAATAATCAGGCACAAAATAGCTTCCGATTATGTAAGGGCATTAACGTATTCTCCGCGTTTTTGGACATCCCTTAACGGTGTATATGGGTTGGGAATAAAAAAGTCGCCCCTAATTCTTTTGGGGTCGCCCCTAAAAATGCCAGGCTAATTAAGAAGGAAGGTATGCCAGTGTGTTGAATTTTTCCCCATACTCTTTAACTTTGCACCTTTCTTTGCCCAATTATCTGCTGAGATATTCAGTTCTCCGTAACAGTGTTCATACTGAACATCTATTAAGGAGGAACATGCCTCAACCATCTAGCTCTTACAAACCAAGGGATATCTAAAATAAATCAAAATTTTAAAAGTTGAATATGGATTGTATTTAACCCAAGTGAGTGTTGTATTTAGTCACTGTCATTCATATTTACGTAGTAGATCCGGCATAGAAAACGGTGACAGAATCAGATGGACAGTGGATAAAAAAGAGGACATAACTCCTACTTCATATTGTTGTTTCTATTAAGATAATGGAAAAAGCTGTCACAGACGTTGACCCCTACAACCTTCACACGCTTCGTCTTTTTCTTCGCTTTTGATGAACCTTGTGGTTATCCGTGTCCAATCGCATCAAATGAAGGCGGGTAGGGGACCAATATAGACTCACTAGACTAGACTGTGACTTGACATAAACCCCATCATACAAATGCTATCCCCTGGTAGCAATAGTATACTTCGCGACCCCCTGGATAATTAGTTTCCAAAAAATATTGGGATTTCGTCGTAGAAATCCAAACGTCGGCGTTTTGCCTGGCATACAGACAACTTTTAAGTCAACCATTATTGACAGACAAAATCGGTTGTCGGTCCAATTTTTTTAAGTTTTGTATTTTTCTTTTAAGTTCACCCCTCAATCATAGTTAATAGGACCGCCCATAGTTACAGTGTTACAGTGTGGATAGTTAAAAATGGTGAAATTGTGACTTTTGATTTGGCCAATGAAGATTCTGCCGAATTGCCTACAGCTTTTCCCACTAATTGGAATGTCAGACTTGGGGTTTCGGGGGGTTACTTATCAGCTGACCGCTATGACAAAGATTCGAAAACTTCTGACATATTGCTGCCGAGAAAAAACAAGATGGGTCATTAGGTTGGATTAAAGAATTCAGTTTGAGCAACACAGATACACAAGAAATTGTCCAAGATGCCCTTGTTCTCACGAGTAAGGGTACAGTTGCACGTCTCTCAAAGACAAAGGTCCTAATTCATGACCTAAATTCTTCATCTTCAAAGGTGCTTGTGGATTTTGGTAAGTATAAAGCTATATTTCAAGCAATCCCACATATGAACACCTTGGTTTCATTAAAAGCATTAAGAGAAGGAAATACAAAAACAATGGAAACGGTTGACTACTAGTACCAAAAGAGGTTAAATTTGAAAACCCATGGGAGGATAGGTTTTATCAATTGCGTGTGCAGGATGGGGACGACGAGATTCATGAATCGTGTAGGCAGCAGTAGGAAGGCGGATAGCTCCATTTAATCTGGTAATTTTGTTGTGGATCTTACATAAAGTACTATTTCATGTTTATCCTCTTTCTTTTTGAGTTTCCTAAGCTATTTTCCTTGGCTATTTGTGCTTCTTTTTCTACCACTGCCTACTTGGATCGGATTTTATTGTAATACATATTTTCTAGCTACTTTTGTGTTACGACTTAGAGGCATTCTGCATTATCGGCAGTTAGACACTTATTTACTAGCAATATGCATTTGTATGTTTTGGCTTGGTAGTAACATGCATTATATGACCCAAATCACCTATTATGACAGTCTATGACTCCTTATTTTTGCATGAATTTAAAGATATGGATTTATAAACAATTAACATGATTTACGCTTATATATTGTATTACGTACAATGAATTAAGTTGTTTGTTTGTCTTTTAATAATGCTGTGTTTGATTTCCTTCTCCAAGACAAGGCTCACTTACAGCTAGGCTCATTGAACCATATTACTAGGAATTAGAAAATTATGTTTCGTTGGCGTGAAGATCCTGGGCTTTTGTCCGAGAAGACGAGTGCACGTATAAATGGTTGATACACCCACTTAACGCCGCATGTATGGAATCAGTATGTCTGCAAACCCCGTACTTAGGTTCTCTAATATTTCTAGTTCTTGTACAAAGTAGAATTCTTGTTATTAGTCGTACTGCTTATATGCTTACGAACTTACTACTTTAGTTAAAGACTTGCATCATCTAACATTCTAGACCGAGTTCGAATATTGTTTAGAGTACATCTTGAGCTTTCTTGAAAACTACTTAATTCCGTCGGTTTTCAGCTTTCTCTTTCTTTCAAGAATAGATAGCACTTGGAATATTTTGATTCATCGGAATCGTTGCGTCCGGTTCTGCACTTTTTCCAGCAACCAATTACCGAAGCCTCAATATCTAAACGATTCACCACATTGAACTTTAGCAACCAATTTCCTCAGATTTTTTTTAAGTACAATATATGTCCGGATTCCACCTGCCGATTTGGATTCAGACATGGGCTTCCATTTGTTGTAGCTCCTCCCATCTCTTGTCTCCCTTAAGAAAGTTATTTGCTATTTTGTATTTGGTTCTGCATCCTTGAAAGTTACACGCATCTCGATTATTCAGTTATGTTTCTCTCTCGGATATGGGGATTTTTTCGGATCCTATCAAGCGGTTGTTCTAAACATCTGGTTCCAAATGTAGCTTAAGGCTAAGCTAGTTTAAATCTTTCCCAATTGTGAGATTTGGATGTTATTTTATGATGCTGTGGCATGAAATCTGTGGGTTACTCTATGCCTTGGGCATCTTATGAATGGAGGAAGGTACTTACGTTTTTGTTAGTTTTCTTATTTTCTTGTTAGTTATATTTCTCTTGATAGTTACATCAACTGGCCGCTTAACCACTTTGCATCGATTTGAAATAATAAGAACTAGAGAGCCTAAACCGAATTGGCCAAATGAAATTATTGAAACCATCAAAGTGTTGCTAGCAATGTGTGGTAGCTAGCTGCAAGCCTGCAACATGGTGTTTATGAAAATTATGAGTAGATGTCTCATAAAGGCTTTCAGCTAGCATCGAGGTGTTGTTTATTGCCATAAGCAAGATACAATTCCTCGCTTGCCGTGCTTATGTAACTTCAGTTGTATTTTCTATAATAGTCGGGAGACATTTTTGGCTTGTTTGAATCCAATTTGTTTTCAAGCGGTGATGTCCGGTGTAAAACTGAAAAGTCCAACTGGGAAGGAGGTGTGGCCAACTGCTGCTTGTGTTACAGTATGGGAACTAAGGTTCCAAAGAACCGAGGTAAGTTTTTAGGGTAGCAAGTCAAGTGTGAGAAGGTTTAAGGCTAGAATTAAGCAGTTGGTCTTTGAAGGTGGTTTTACAGGATATAATTAAAGGAAAAATGTGGAACTAAGTACATGATTTACCTGTTTTGAACTTTTTTAAGATTGGAAGGCAGAGCTGTTTTGTACTTACCGAGAATTTGTTTCATTTTTTGGCCTTTTCATGTATTTACTTGGCAAAAAGAAAACAAAAAGTAATATAATCATAAATAAAGGAAAAAGCAAGAACCTGCCGAGACTGACTGACCAACTGACAGTCTAACATAAGCATGCTTATTACTTACCCAAGATATTTTGCAGTATAGAGCAGCAAATCACCGATCTCCATAGAACTCCAATCTTTGTTATTGCTATCATTGGGTCATTGGAAGGGATTGGCCGGACAAGGATGAAGTGAAATTGACGCAAGTTAAAGACACCTTATTATGTCCCCTACAAATCCAGATGATCAATGTATTGATTGACAAATCTTGATATCTTTACATGAGTACACGACTATGATAAACATATAGCGTCTTCACCACGGACCTATAAAATAAATCGGGTACAACACTACATGGTAGTACAAAATAAGTTCACCACTTCCCTATAAAATAAACTGGGTACAACACTAATGGTAGTATAAAATAAGTTGGGTCTTCTGGTGTGCGCATAAATTAAAATGGATAAGCGATTAGATGGTCATATAAACGGATACCTAATCAGTCTAAATTTTAGTTACAATATACACCAAACTTTGGAATCTTAACTGACGTGATAATCTTTTACAACAAAAAACAGCAATACAACTCGATCATCCAAAGGTTTTCCCTGCAGTCTGCTCTACCAGCTCCGATATTCCTCTACCTCATAACCCACACCAAGACATCCAACTCCACCAGCTCATACATACCCATTTCTTCAAGCTCAGTGAAGCAGATTCTTGGGTTCCTTCAATAAATACAAATAAAAAAGTTAGTACCTTTACTCATCAACCGCGGATTCAGCACCAACTAGGACATAAACGAACCTCCTACAAGTACAACCCTTATGTCTTACATTCTAAAGTAACAACAGGTAGGAGGAAAAGACAAAATGCATACAGAAAACGTAGAAGCCATTCTAGTGCACAAATAGGTTTGAGACATATAAGACTCACAACATAATTAGCTTTGAGATATCATCAATAACCACTTCTTCTTTCAATCTAGCATGCAATACTCCCCAAAGCCATATTCTTGTTTGAGTCCGCATCATAGTGAAAGCCAAAATACAAAATAAAGCGAGACCAAATGTAAAGCAAATCAAAATTGATCTTTTCTCATTGTTTGAGTCTGAAGGGAACTATTAAGATATAAATGAAAAAAGTTTATTACGCCTAACAAGATCAATTTCGTAAGGAATCTGATTATCTTTTGCAATACAACAAACAAGTAAATAATGGAACTTAATACTCTTATGCTCAAGCATGAATCTGAATAAATCAAACTACAGATTCATCTCTAATACTGATAAGTGTTTTCTCAGAGTCGTGGGAGATGTATCTAGCATAAATTGCTGATAATCACTGTATCGCTTGGTGCAGGCTTTTCGCGGATGTTGTAGACGAAGAACTAAACCCCAAATTATTGTATAAACCCCAAGTATTTTGTTATCAAGAGAAAAAAAAAAGATCAAAAAAAATGTCCAAATAGTAGTTCAAACGGCAGTACTAGCCTTTGTTACCGATACCTGAAAAATATTAAAAGACAACGTTGCATTACTTAGGCATGTGACATGTCGTTGAAAGCCCTTCTGGCAATAAAAAAAATGACCTCTTTACTCAAATAGCTAAAACTGCTTGTTTTATGAGTATGAACACTTCAACCAATGCTACCCAGAAAACCAAATAAATATGTAAGCATCAAATTGTACCTCTAATGAGTTGGTTGCAAAACGACGCTGACAGCAACCATTCCCCCGAGTCGCTGTACAAATTCAGTTTGAAATAAAGATGAAAAAATACACCTAAAACCAAGTTATCAAGAAAAATCATTAGCCATAAAAATTGATCCCGATCAAATGGGTTTTACATCCCTACAAGTCATTAGGGGTATGCCCGCTACCCTATGGCAGATTTTTTTTAGAGTAAATGCTTGCTAACGAACACACCCTTTAGACGGGTGTTTATGGGTAAAAATCGTTTCAGCTGATTTCGGTAATTTCGGTGGGTGAGTGAGAAACTGGTTCAAACCCTAAACAAATGTGCTGCACGTGAGCACTTTATAGATTCGAGAGATCAATCTGCATAAAATACTACCTAAACCAAGAAATGGCCGTTCCAGACTTGCTTTGTCACAAAGTGGAGGAGAAGGGTTGACTTGGGGAGGGAAGCAAAGAAAGGTGTTGAGGAGAGTAGTATCTCGACTTGTATCGTAAAGTGAAAGCTTAGGAAGCTTGCAAGAGATGGAAGCTTTTGGGAGAGCTTGCAAAGTTGCCTTTCCGAGAGTGTGGTATTTTTTCTCCCGACCGAGACTTGTTGTCCGGTGGAAATAGGTAAGACCTATTTATACAAGTCGAGATTGAAACGTACTCGGCCTCATGAAGGAAGAGAGTAAAGGGTGAAATAATGGGAGGAGGTGGTAACCGCATGGTTTAATGGGCGAAAACGTTTTCACCATTATTTCCTCTTTATTTGACCGCTTTATTCCTTTTCACGCTTTCTTAATGTGAGCGTAGTGTACGCCGCATCTTGTGACCGCCAAACCAAAACCCTAAAGAAGCATCCCCCAGCTTGTGTCGATGTCTCGAGTGTTGGTTGCATCTTGAGTGCAAGTGGCGCTGCTAGTGGCGCGCGTGGCATGTGCCAATGGCATGTGCGGAATGCCTTGGTGGTAGGTTGCACGGTTTGCAAATTAGGTTACCAGCGTGTGTGTTTGGCATGTGCCAATGGCATGTGCGGAATGCCTTGGTGGTAGGTTGCACGGTTTGCAAGTTAGGTTACCATCGTGTGTGTTTGGCATGTGCCAATGGCATGTGCGGAATGCCTTGGTGGTAGGTTGCACGGTTTGCAAGTTAGGCTACCAGCGTGTGTGTTTGGCATGTGCCAATGGCATGTGCGGGAATGCCTTGGTGGTAGGTTGCATGGTTTGCAAGTTAGGCTACCAGCGTGTGTGTTTGGCATGTGCCAATGGCTCGTGCGGCCATGTTGACCTAGTTGCAAGTCTTGCAAACCTAGGGCGCTATGTTGGGCGTGGGCCAAAGGCATAGCGGCTTGGAAATATGGCTTGCGGCACGTGTTGGCATGTGCCAATGGCACGTGCGCCATGCCGACCTAGTTGCAAGTCTTGCAAACCTAGGGCGCTTATGTTGGCGTGGGCCAAAGGCATAGCGGCTTGGAAATATGGCTTGCGGCACGTGTTGGCATGTGCCAATGGCACGTGCGCCATGCGCCCTAGGTTTGCAAGACTTGCAACTAGGGCGCTTATGTTGGGCGTGGGCCAAAGGCATAGCGGCTTGGAAGTATGGCTTGCGACACGTGTTGGCATGTGCCAATGGCACGTGCGGCCATGTTGACCTAGTTGCAAGTCTTGCAAGCCTAGGGCGCTATATTTGGCGTGGGCCAAAGGCATAGCGGCTTAGAAATATGGCTTGCGGCATGTGTTGGCATGTGCCAATGGCACGTGCGGCCATGTTGACCTAGTTGCAAGTCTTGCAAACCTAGGGCGCTATATTTGGCGTGGGCCAAAGGCATAGCGGCTTGGAAATATGGCTTGCGGCACGTGTTGGCATGTGCCAATGGCACGTGCGGCCATGTTGACCTAGTTGCATGTCTTGCAAACCTAGGGCGCTATATTTGGCGTGGGCCAAAGGCATAGCGGCTTGGAAATATGGCTTGCGGCACGTGTTGGCATGTGCCAATGGCACGTGCGGCCATGTTGACCTAGTTGCAAGTCTTGCAAACCTAGGGCGCTATGTTGGCCGTGGGCCAAAGGCATAACGACTTAGAAATATGGCTTGCGGTACGTGTTGGCATGTGCCAATGGCACGTACGGCCATGTTGACCTAGTTGAAAGTCTTGCAAGCCTAGGGCGCTATATTTGGCATGTGCCAATGGCATAGCGGCTTGATTTGGCATTGTTGCCATGGTGCGCAGTATGCGGCTTGGTTTGGCATTGTTGCCATGGTCTGCTTGGTTTGGCATTGTTGCCATGGTGCGCAGATGTGTGGCTTGGTTTGGCATTGTTGCCATGGTGCGCGTGAGGTGTGGCTTGGTTTGGCATTGTTGCCATGGTGCGCAAGATGCGGCTTGGTTTGGCATTGTTGCCATGGTGCGCAGATGCGGCTTGGTTTGGCATTGTTGCCATGGTGCGCGAGTGCGGCTTGGTTTGGCATTGTTGCCATGGTGCGCAGATGATGCGGCTTGGTTTGGCATTGTTGCCATGGTGCGCGACATGCGGCTTGGTTTGGCATTGTTGCCATGGTGCGCAACATGCGGCTTGGTTTGGCATTGTTGCCATGGTGCGCGATATGCGGCTTGGTTTGGCATTGTTGCCATGGTGCGCAAATATGCGGCTTGGTTTGGCATTGTTGCCATGGTGCGCATATGCGGCTTGGTTTTGGAATTAGGGTTACGTGGTCGAAAACCTAATCTGGTATTTTGAAAAATACCCCTATTAATTATTTACACCTGAGTTAAATGCTCTTAGTTAATGTGTTGCGGGTAACACTAGGTCATGGGGTTTTACGATTTTATCCTTTGTCTAAAAACCACCATCAACATTAAGTCCCCAGCTAGCTCTAACAGGGGGCTTTGTTGCGAGGTAAGCATAAGATGGTGACAAACTATTAACAACAAACCGTAAAGAGAATTGAGGGAGGCTTGCACGACCTTCTATAAATAGGATTTGGAATCCTTGCCTCACGTAGTTTTGCACAAATCGGGAGGCCGGCACAATTGGTGGGCCGGCGCAGCTTGGGCGACGTTGGGAAGTTGGCGTGAGTTGGGAACCGAGTGTGCTAGCCGGTGAGACCGGCGCGATGTGGAAGTCTGTGCGTGCTTGTAGGCGTGACTTGGGAAATTGCGCGTCTTTGGGCCGGTGGGGCCAGCACAATTGTGGAAGTCAGGCGTGCTTGCAGTGCGACTTGGGAAACTGAGTGTGCTAGCTGGTGGGACCGGCGCAATGTGGAAGCTGTGCGTGCTTGCAGGCGCGACTTGGGAAACTGAGTGTGCTAGCTGGTGGGACCGGCGCAAGGTGTGGAAACTGAGTGTGCTAGCTGGTGGGACCGGCGCAAGGTGTGGAAACTGTGCGTGCTTGCTGGCGTGACCGATGTAAATAAGGAGGGAGTTTCTTCAGATAGCAAAGTTTCCTTATTTTGCCTTTTCTTCACGCGCGGCTTCAATTAGGGCATCTTCCATGCCAAAAAATCTGGAAGCATTATGTCCCTCATTGCTTCCTTTCCTTTTTAAGTTTCCGTATTCATACCCAACACAACTGCATCATCTCCCTCGTTTGAGAAAGGTTCTTCTTTTTGAATTTCTCTCGGTATGTTTTCTTCTTCTTTGGCGGACTGTCGTACACTTTACCGCCGCTTGTTGTATAAATGGAAAATTTCCCTTTTGTGCAGAGATATCTTGTTGGAGCATGCGTCGGTGTTATCGACGAGGATGACCTAGTCGTTCCCCTTCCTTCGAATCCGTCCTTGTTGATCGCTGCGACTTGGAGGACGCCTGATTTAGGGATCTATCTTACAAAATGGGATGCAATGAGAAGTCCCCTGGTCATACTTCGGTTTGATATGATGGAATGTATGAATACGTGAATGTAACCTTCGGCGTGCTTTTGGAGTTTTAGGTGCACATGTACGGATTCATGTTGAGAAATTCCCGTGGCTCGTAAAACCTCGATAGTGATGATGTTGAAATCAGTAATAACTGGTTGAGGAGAGTGAAAGCATCTTACGCTGGTAGTCTCCATGCATGACCTACTTTCATTATATCGCCTTGAATCCCCCTCTACAGGATTTGATATAAGCCTATCGTACTCTTCTCTGGATGTGACACTTTGGGATGCTCGAAATTACATGATGACATATTCTGATAGTGCAGGCTCGGGATCCTCCGCGGCCTCGTAAAGTGTTGAAGGCGTCTTCTATACGGGGAGGTGATGATGTTCTTGCGCGCTGCACCCTTGAAGAGTAGAGGACCTTGTTGTGGGTACGGATTTTTGGTGGACTGTTCTTCGTAGCTTTGACAGTGAAGGGATCCCATGTATATCTTCCGTCCTCAAGTACGGTTTATGTGTTTCCATCCTTGTAGTAATTGCTACTGCGGTGAAGCTCTGGGCTGGGGAGTGTGGCGGCATGACCCTTTGCAGGAAGGAGTGGCGTTGAAGCGAACGTTGATGCGAAGCCACTGCTGGAGAACGTTGATGTGTAGCTACTTCTGGAGAGAACGTTGATGTGTAGCTACTTCTGGAGAGAACGTTGATGTGTAGCTACTTCGGAGAGAACGTTGATGCGGGCTACTTGGAGAGAACGTTGAAACAACGTCTTGCAACTCTCGAGCCTTGACGGTTACCATTTTGAAGTCGGAGACCGCGTCACGTTCATCAAACTCGACATCCCTCAAGACAACAGAGGTTAGGAGTCCCCAGTTCCATCTATCGATCGTGCTTCCTATGAGAGGTTGGGGTTTGGGAACGGCTTCCCTGGATGGAAATGCCTGCTTTCCTGATGTAGTGCAGTTGAGGGGTGCAAATATGTCTTGACGCTACGCCTTGGAGAAACATAGAATCTCACACAACTATTTCATCATAGACTGTACGACTTTGTGGGGCGAAGTTCCCATTGTGCGGGTCTTGACGAGGGAAGGGTCTCCGTGAACTCGGGAGAGTAGTTGATTTCCTTGCTTTCAATTTTGGAGAAGTCTTTGCCGATCTTCACGTGTGACGAAATTGGATTGCTTATCCCCTTCTACTGGTCGCTCAAGAGCAACGCGAGCCTCTTCATCTATAAACGCGCGTCCTGCTGAAGTATCTTTTGTCTTTTCATCAAATCAACAGCGCTACAAGGAGTTCGGCTTCTTCCGGATCTTCCAGTATCTTGCCCTGATGGTGGAGTAGCGTCTCTGGTGACGGTTGGAGCTGCCATGCTTGAAGAACCGTTGGGGTGGCGGAAGTGGCTCGCAGTTCCGTGATCGTAAGTGTATCGTGCAGAGATGACACGGTTTTGATCACGAAGTCTTTGGAGCCATGGCGTTGTTTCGAAGGGAGAGGATGGTCTTGGAAGGGCGCAAGATGTTAGCGCCTGGAAGGATGCGAACTGATAGCACAGAGTGTGGTATCATGCGGCCGGCATGCGCGTGCGGCATGTGTGCACGGCAAGCGCGTCTGGCAAGCGCGTCTCAGCAAGCGCTTTCGGCAAGCGCTTCGGCAAGCGCCGGCATGCGCGTCCGCAAGCGCTGCGTCGTAAGTGCATCCGGAAACGCGTCTGGGTAGGAGCCGGATCGTCTTGGAATGGGCGCCGACTTGGTGTGGACGCCGGCTTGGATTTCGGTATGGTGTGGACCATTGGCTTGGCACGGTCTGGCTTGGCGTGGCTTGGACTTGTTCTGCGGGCCCAGTTGCCTCTTCCCATACGTAGCTCAAACAGAAATCCTTTCCTTATTCAAATTCAAAAAGTGTTATGCTTATGAAATGGGTTGGCTCCCCTTTTTACCTCGTATCTTTGTTATCACGTCATGGTGTTAGCGGTAGCGCAGTAGTGACAAAGTGGGCAAGCATATCCCGACTATGTACTCCAAATTTCTCTTTCAATTTGTTTTATTGTTTTCTTGTCTTTGGTGTAAACCGTAGCCATAGGTATGCCTTTCATAAACTTGTGGAAATACTTCATTATAAATAATTCTTCAAATGTCACTGTAGTAACGTCTGCTAATAGTGACAGGTAATTGTTATTGTGCAAAGTAGGTATGTACGGGTAGGTGAATTTTTTTTGAAAGGCAAACAAAGCGCCTGGTTTATGGGTTTTGTCCTCCTGGATTTCTTGGTTTGATAGAATTATTTCTTGGTTTATGGTTTATGGTTTTTGTCCTCCTGGTTTATGATTTTTTTGAAAGGATATTGGATTATTTCTGGGATGAATGGTTTTGATAAAATGACTCTGATTATGTTTTGGGAAAGGAATATTGCTTTTATGAAAGTGTGTGCTAGCAATAGGCACAATACTCAGCAGTATGACGGTTTTACTAAGAGCCTAAAAACAGATCGTATGTCTTATGCGATCTAAATTTACTCACTTCATAGGTTTTTGTGAACACGCCCCTCTCCATGTAAAAGGCGGCTTTTTGGTAGTATCGTCAAGAAGTCCCCAATCGTTGATAGCATCTTGGCGAGTCCCAGCTTTTCTCGTGTAGTTCTTGCAACCGGTAACCGGGTCGTCAGTAGTTAAGTCGAATCGAGTGGTAGCATCTTCGGCAAGTCCCCGTTTCTTGTGTAGTTTTTATAACTAGTAACCGGTCGTCTGGGTAGTTGCGTCGGATTGAGTCGCCTTCCCTACCATCTTGACATCCGGGTCGAAGAACGAGATCGACAAATCGACATTGTAGCCGATAGATCAATCCTCCCGCCGTGGTCGCCAATTGTTTATGGGTAAAAATCGTTTCGCTGATTTCGGTGGGTGAGTGAGAAACTGGTTCAAACCCTAAACAAATGTGTGCCGCACGTGAGCACTTTATAGATTCGAGAGATCAATCAGTCACAAGTCCTACCTAAACCAAGAAATGGCCGTTCCGGACTTGTTTCGGTCACAAAGTGGAGGAGAAGGGTTGACTTGGGGAGGGAAGCAAAGAAAGGTGTTGAGGAGAGTAGTATCTCGACTTGTATCGTAAAGTGAAAGCTTAGGAAGCTTGCAAGAGATGGAAGCTTTTGGGAGAGCTTGCAAAGTTGCCTTTACGAGAGTGTGGTATTTTTCTCCCGACCGAGACTTGTTGTCCGGTGGAAATAGGTAAGACCTATTTATACAAGTCGAGATTGAAACGTACTCGGCCTCATGAAGGAAGAGAGTAAAGGGTGAAATAATGGGAGGAGGTGGTAACCGCATGGTTTAATGGGCGAAAACGTTTTTCACCATTATTTCCTCTTTTATTTGACCGCTTTATTCCTTTTCACGCTTTCTTAATATGAGCGTAGTGTACGCCGCATCTTTGTGACCGCCAAACCAAAACCCTAAAGAAGCATCCCCCGGTTTGTGTCGATGTCTCGAGTGTTGGTTGCATCTTGAGTGCAAGTGGCGCGCCGCTAGTGGCGCGTGTGGCATGTGCCAATGGCATGTGCGTAATGCCTTGGTGGTAGGTTGCACGGTTTGCAAATTAGGTTACCAGCGTGTGTGTTTGGCATGTGCGGAATGCCTTGGTGGTAGGTTGCACGGTTTGCAAGTTAGGTTACCATCGTGTGTGTTTGGCATGTGCCAATGACATGTGCGGAATACCTTGGTGGTAGGTTGCACGGTTTGCAAGTTAGGCTACCAGCGTGTGTGTTTGGCATGTGCCAATGGCATGTGCGGAATGCCTTGGTGGTAGGTTGCACGGTTTGCAAGTTAGGCTACCAGCGTGTGTGTTTGGCATGTGCCAATGGCTCGTGCGGCCATGTTGACCTAGTTGCAAGTCTTGCAAACCTAGGGCGCTATGTTGGGTGTGGGCCAAAGGCATAGCGGCTTGGAAATATGGCTTGCGGCACGTGTTGGCATGTGCCAATGGCACGTGCGGCCATGCTGACCTAGTTGCAAGTCTTGCAAACCTAGGGCGCTTATGTTGGGCGTGGGCCAAAGGCATAGCGGCTTGGAAATATGGCTTGCGGCACGTGTTGGCATGTGCCAATGGCACGTGCGGCTTGGTTTGGCATTGTTGCCGTGGTGCGCAGGGTGCGGCTTGGTTTGGCGTTGTTGCCGTGGTGCGCAGTATGCGGCTTGGTTTGGCATTGTTGCCATGGTGCGCAGGGTGCGGCTTGGTTTGGCATTGTTGCCATGGTGGCCGTATGCGGCTTGGTTTGGCATTGTTGCCATGGTGCGCGATATGCGGCTTGGTTTGGCATTGTTGCCATGGTGCGCAGGGGTGCGGCTTGGTTTGGCATTGTTGCCATGGTGCGCAGTATGCGGCTTGGTTTGGCATTGTAGCCATGGTGCGTAGTATGCGGCTTGGTTTGGCATTGTTGCCATGGTGCGCAGCATGCGGCTTGGTTTGGCATTGTTGCCATGGTGCGCAGCATGCGGCTTGGTTTGGCATTGTTGCCATGGTGCGCAAAGATGCGGCTTGGTTTGGCATTGTTGCCATGGTGCGCAAATGATGCGGCTTGGTTTGGCATTGTTGCCATGGTGCGCAAAGATGCGGCTTGGTTTGGCATTGTTGCCATGGTGCGCAGATATGCGGCTTGGTTTTGGAATTAGGGTTCTGTGTCGAAAACCCTAATCTGGTATTTTGAAAAATACCCATATTAATTATTTACACCTGAGTTAAATGCTCTTAGTTAATGTGTTGCGGGTAACACTAGGTCATGGGGTTTTACGATTTTATCCTTTGTCTAAAAACCACCATCAACAACGGGAACCTTCGTTTCCCTTGGAAGCACAATTTGGGTAAGGATTTCTATTCGATGGATTTAAACACACATTCAAAGAAATTTTCCGTTTGTCCTATATAACCCAGCAACCCAATTAGATTCATAAAAATAACCATCGAGTCCACCATATGCAGGGGATTTCACATCATTTACCCGTATCTCAAATAAAAACCTTAATTTGGGTTTATTTACAAATACTTTGAAAAAAAGTAAAGCAAACACACTCCATATCAACATACTAACAACATTAATTATATTTAGGTCACCTGAATTCGATTTCCTTCCCGTCGAAGAAGATTAAACCCAGAGAAGAATAAGAGAAGAAGAACAATGGGGAGAACGGGGAAGAAGAAACAGAAAAGGTGAAATGAAGGCAGCGAGTTGGGTTCTGTTCAGTTTGCGGTATGGCTTATTAACTTGACCCACGGTCCGTTTGGTTAAGTTAGCAACTTGAAGGACTATAACGTCATTTCATAACGATTCTGTTCCAACAAGCTCCACCGATTTAAATCTGTCCTTCTACTTGGAAAAACTGAAACCACGACTGTCTATAAGCCAAAGTGGAAACCTTTGGATTTCCATGACGATGGCCCAAAAATATTGGTGAAAGGATTTCTAACATGACACCAATCCGCTGGTCATTTTAGTTGTTGCACTTGATATGTCTTTGACGAGAATAGTTTTCTGTAATTTTGTGTGAGTTTCTTTTGGCACGGCACATGGACAGAAAGTAAGAGAAAGGCTCAAAGGCATGTTACATTGGACTTGCCATGTTTTAGTTACTAAATTAGTAGCTCCAAAAATAAAATTACACTAGATTTGTGCCCGTGCTAGGCACCGGGCGTATTTTTTCTTTTGGCTTGGTGTGCGCGGGGTTTCGCCCAGCCCCGCCCCGTGACAATGCATTTTTGATTTGGTATGTGCGGGGCCCCGCCCCCGTGGAGATGTATTTTTGATTTGGTGTGGCGGGACAAATACATTAAATAAGTGGAGATTTTATTTATTTTTCCCTTTTAACTTGGTGTGCGCGGGGCTTCTCCCCGCCCCGTAGCAATGCATTTTTGATTTGGTGTGCGCGGGGCTTCGCCCATCCCATGGCAATGCACGATTTGGTGTGCGCGGGGCTTCGTCTAGCCCCGTGGCGATGTATTTTTGATTGGGAATTTTGCTATCCCTGAATACGTATTATTATCACATTTGCTGATGTACTTCATAGTTGGGTTGTTCCTTTGTTAGGTGTGAAATGTGATGTTGTACCCGGTCATTCAAATCAGGCCTCTATTTTAGTCCAACGAGAAGGAGTTTACTACGGCTAGTGCAGTGAGATTCGTGGAACTAATCATGCCTTTATGCCTATTGTTGTAGAAGCAGTTCATATGAAAGATTATGGTTCTTGGGTATCCAATCTCGGCATAAAGGCACCTGAGAAGAAAGCCCCTCTGCCTTTCATTCACGGACTTTTACATCATTTCGTGACTGTTGCCTATGCCAATGACCATTCAGATGGGTCATCAGGCATAACAACAGAGAATTCGACTTGGCTCGAACCAGCTACTCCACGGGCTAGTCCCGAGCAGATAGCCGAAATTCGCCAGCAGGCATATTGGCTCTTTAATATCGGAAGGTCGAAAGAAGTTTCTGAAATTGTTTTCGATCGACATATTCAACACCTGGGGATGGAGAATGCTAGCGTTGAAGGAGCAAGTAAGATCCTTAAACGCATCACTGATCTACAAACCAGACATTGGGGAAAGGGATATGGCTTCCATACAAAATTTGAGTTTGAGAAACCCCAAGTCAGAGAACAATTATACTTTGTTCTTTGGGAAGACTAAAAACGAAATGAAGTAGAAAGGAGACTAAAAGATAAATGAAGTAAGGAAGAAGGTAGTTCTACTAAGAACCTATATCAGAACTTTTGATTTTTGAAAGTTTATTTTATTTTGTTTTACCCGTACTAATTTACACCATCTATTCAGGAATGAGTTCAGAAAAGAAGTTCCCATACAAGTGTAAGCTTTAGAAGAAAAGGAGTACGACGCCCAACCCCAAGGAAGAGAATGGCATAAGTAGCACGGTCTATCAATCGGATATGTAGAAGAACATCTAAGTCAGGGATATGAGTAGTCCGTCTTGGTATGAAGTTTGCCAGAGAAGGAGAGCCTAACGAAAGACCAACCAAGCTAAAGACAGAACCGAAGTACTTGATCTTAGGCGCATGCACTGAACCTTACCTTCTCTGGGAAGTCAGATCATTGGGAAACATATGTATAGAGTATGAGTCTAAGTAAAGCCAAGATATGGTTCGTGGGTCTAACATCATACCTCTCTTTACCGCATCTTCTTTACCTTACTATGCCAGGAATGGATGGGGCTTCGGGTGATCTAAGAGAAGCTGGTGGTCCGCGAAAAGGAGGAGTCGTATGATTAAAGACCTCTGGCTAGTTGCCATTCTAGCCATAAGGTCTGATCTATGGGTGACGCGCAACAAGATTACATATGCTGGTGCCAAGGCAAACTGGTATAAATTCAGGCAGAGGGTATTTCAGTTGATTCATGATAACTCAAGCAAAAAAGTATAGGAGAGAGCGGGTCTCCCTATAGTGGATTAACTAGTAATTCAGGCAGAGGGTATTGAGATCCAGTTGAAGTCTTATTTTGTTCTAAAAGTGACAATGAAGAGATTCAGATCCACTTCACTTATTTGAAAACCTAAATGCACACCCCAGAAATTATTTAAGGCTCCCTAACCTCCCAATGTTTAAGTATATAGGTTGAGAAAACTCTAGCTAAGATACTGAATGGTTTAATGACATAATCTCTAATGAAAGAATGAGGAGTAGGGAGGAGACCAAAGTTATTGTGGTTAGCAAAATGTTGAGCTAAAGAGAGACCACTAAGGTGCTTGTAGAGATTTAAGTGATCTCCCATTGAGCAGGTAGATAGATAACAGAAAAGAAGAAGATTTTGGTAGCTGATATGGCAGGGGTTCATATAGAAGATGGAGATTTATTTAGGAACAAAAGGACTTAAAGAAAATGTTATGCTGCAAGACCCGTGACTGATGGAGAGTTCGAGAATAAGGGTTTCTTATATCATAGCCATTCATGAGACGACAACTTCAAATTAAAATTTAGACTGATGGGGATACTACATATGGGAGGTCTTTTAATAAACTATTTATTGGGATGTGTATCATCCTAGGAACAGAGTCCAACAATACGAGGATGAAAAAACAGGCTTTGCTATGTTTTCTTTAGATACCGCATAAAGGTGAAAGTAATATCGGCAAGGCTAGAAAAAGAGATTGCAGGGCTACATTTACAAATTAGAATCATCATACCATGGAACCATTCTTCATCAGAATTTTAAAGTAATAAAATTGCAGTAAAGAATTAGGTACACCAAAGTTCATAACTATGTCTTAGAATCTATTATCCCTAATAGTAACTCACCCTGGGGAAAACAAGCTTTCCTAAATGTCAATTAAAGTTGCTAGGCTGACTGTGATGATATCTCTATAACATTATTGAGAGTTTAATGAGATGCATGCTCCTAGATGCAGAAAAATGAGAAAATCGAAAGACAATTGTGAAGAAGTTAGATGGTTTTCATTTAATGGATTTGCCTAACCTCATTAAGATGATCTAAGAATTGGCTATATTAATACTGTATAAAAACTTTTTTTGAATCAAGAATATAGAGAGAATACAAAGGGGAGAGGATTATAATAGGGGTTCTATTTCTAATGGCTTGCAATCACAAAAAAATACCCAATAATGTTCCAATCTCCACCACCAGGGTGATGCGATGTAGAGACGATCACTTGCATCGAATTTAGTATTATTATTTGTGTGAGAGATGTGAAAAAGATGTCTTTCTTTATCCTAATCAGGCGCAGTATCTGGCCTATTATAACTTAAAGAGAGAGAGGAGAAAAATAAACTTCATATTAGTGTTAAAAGAATATTCATGTGAAGATTCAGAAGGGTCTGTCTCTTGATGCCATTGTTTATTATAAGGAAATGTCTCCCGATTTTGACTATGGTTATGTCCAGAGAAGAGAGACTAGATATCTTCGCCAAAGATGGAAGGGTCATTATGATGAGATGGAGAGAATGTATGTTGCAGAGAGGATGGAAGAAGAAGATTAAATTGACTCCTATATTTGGTTTCTGTTTTAAGTATTGTGTTGCTGTTATTGTTAAGGATCTGTGTGTTAGGTTGATGATCTATTCTCTAGAATGTTATAAAGGTATTCATAATCTATTTCTAATGTTCAATCTAATTTTCCATTAAACTGATGTTGATGAAGAACGAATAGCATGCAATGGACTAAGAAAATTCAAAAAAGAAGATTTACCCTATGATTGAGATCTACGCTAGACTAGTTTCATTTCTGATTTCTTAAACTTTAGTCCTACTACTTCTGCAACTAATGCAGTATGCAGTTAAATCCATTACCACTCTCAAACCAAAGTAGTTTTAGAAGATAGATCAGGAAAAGATTAAAGGAGGATTTCTAATCCGAAAGAACCCGTAAAGAAAAAATGATCCCCGATAGAAGCAATGGTTTTTGAAAAAACATATAAAATACGTTTTTATTTTCATTTTCTGATCAAGAAAAATGAAAGTGTTTTAAGAAACTGAAGTTTTGAAAAAATGATTTATTTTTACTGCGTGCCCATCGATGTCATTCCCATTTCTTCCCCCTTTTATCTAAGGATTTGACACAAGCAGAGATTTCTACTCCCTAACCATTAGATGCAGGCAAGGTTTTGAAAAAACAAGATGAAGGAAAATAGCCGTTGAAGAGAAGAGAGAGAAGGACAAATCTAATGTATGGGCACATTAGCCATAAGTTTACACTATTATTTGCACCATAATACATAAAAATTACAGAAACACAAGTCTTTTTTCACTAAATTCAAATTTTGGTATATAGGATAGGACCCACCACGAGTCCCTACGAGTGTTCACCATCTCCAAATGAAAAGTTTTGAAGGGAGCCACATTATGCGGAAAAAAATGGGGAAAAAAGGTAGGGGGTATGTAAAAGCTTCTGTGCAACAAACCTACTTCTAATTGACCAGATGGTTGATGCTAGCTTGTTAATTGTAGAACAACTAAAATTAGAGTTGGTTGTGTTGTGAACCAGTCTACCGTATTTGATCGTAAATGATTCTCTTCTAGCCATATCCGACTGAGGTTACTATTGTACTTTCATACCTTTTTTGTTGAAGTCTTCACCTTCATCATATACGAAATTTAAACACACTATCGAGGACCCTACTCATCTTCTTCTCTCTTGGTCATGGGTGTTTGGTCAAAGATAATCGAAGGAAAGTCAATCAAAATCTTTTCATCACCATTAATGAATCTCTGAAATTATGAATGCTGCAATGTCTAAAAGTAGTTATTAAACCTAGTGTATTGTTTCTATCTTTGTTCTGATTCTCCTTTAATGTTTTTTATGATTTAATTTTGTCCTGTTACCCCCTTTGAGATTTGCATTTCCTCGATCAAGACTTCTTTGAAGCTTTTGTTCGATACCACCCTCTTGGTTTTTGTTTTATAGCTTGCATGTGCTAAGGTTTTCGCCTGGTCTTTGTTGTCTTATGTAAGATACAAAGTAGTAATTGTCAAAGGTTAGTTTCCCCTAAAGGTTCTCTTCAGTAAAGGTCAATGGCGGGAAATCAGATGATCAAACTAAGGCCCAATTCTCAAAAAAAAGGTCAGAACTCTGGTTATTTTTCTTGTTGAAAGATTAGTGGAAAATTTGTATGACAAGCATAGCACATATCAATTCAATTTCATGCATCAACCCTATAACTTGGAAATGATTGAAGTTGTTTCTCATCATTATTATCTTAACCCATCTCAACCCAATCTACAAAACTCTCCTTGTTTACGTTACAATAGATCCAAACATGGGGGACATGAAATTTTTAGAAGATCAAGTGATGTCCACTTCTCTCAACAACTCTGGTTCAGATGAAATTCGCCAAAATTTTATTTATTGTCAAGTCAATCTTGATAGAGCCATATCCAAATGGGCTATCAATATTTTAGGAAAATTATTATCTCCTGATCCTGACATTTTTGAGATTCGCCTCAAAACCTATGGCTAAAGCAAGTCAAGAAAATTCATATAAGAAACCCACTCCCAAATCATTTCATTGTTAAATTTCAAAATGGGATCACGTAAATTGGGTTCTAGAGAACGAATTCCATGTTCAGTGAATGCATATCTTTTCATGGTCAAGCAATACAATTCTTTTGTTCAAATTCATAATTTTGGATGGATTCCAAAGACCTCCCTCCGGAACTTTTTGATGCAGACACAATGTTCAAGTTTGCAAAAATACTAAGAGAAATGAAAGAAATTGATACTGAAGATGGAAACCAGTAGAATTAAATGCTGTCAGTGCTAACATCAAAATCAATTTGAAGACTCCACACATCAGAGGTTCGTTAACTGAAAATGGTGTTGGTTTTACATAATGGATTCCATTCTACTATTAAAAACAACTGGGAAATCTCTATCCAGCTTGTTTCATTCTCGACCTTGATTAAGAAGAATGGGAAAGAAAAGCGAGATTTGTCAGAGTTCTTGCTAACAAAGCTCTCTTCAAGTTTGGACAAACATATCTGTCACTCCAAGATGTGAGTGCCGTTAGTTCTAAATATGGAGATGGATCACCAATCACTATAAAAAAAATTCAAAGAAGAAAGATGCTACTGCAAAAAAAAGTAGTATTTGAAAGACCATTAGAATGAATATAATGTCACCACATTCACTGAAGAAGTTGGCGGTCATTCAAATTACGGTGAAGGCTCTATTCAGAGAAGAGGAAAGAAAAACATGGAGAACGTAGGCAAAGCCATCAAATTTGGTAACACTATTCATATGGATTATGCTAGTCAAGATGATGTTAGTGTGTAACAACCTACCCAAGAAATATATTCTCAGGACTACTACCAAGGAAGGGATTGGGATTAATATTGTAATGCAATTACTACGTACCAACACTCAGCAGGGCAAGAAGACCAAGTATTCTAATACTCTCTTAAATTTCAACTATTTGCTTATTTATTTTATCTTTTCAGGCTGTTCAAAAATTTATTTCAATTATATATGTTGTTTACCTTTTCGTAATTTAGATCTCAATTTTTTAAAATTGAAAATAATAGCATGGAATTGTCAGCCCTTTGTCAAAAAAACACTAGAGATCATCTTAGACATTGCATTCATCAAAATGACCAATATCTGAAACCAAAACTGATCATGATAAAGCTAACTCTTTTATTAAACATTTTGGCTATCCTAATTATTGGTGCGGTCCTCAAATTGGTCTCTCTGGGGGTATTGCTTTACTTTGAAAAGATGGTATGAGATTGAAAATGGTTAATGAAAATAAAAATCGAATTGAGGTATTGGTCACAACTGGTCCTCAAAAATGCAATGGTTTCTAACTTGTCTCTATGGAAATCCATGGTATAATGAGAAGAAGACTCTGTGAGAATCTATCGCTTCTAAAAGTGAAAATATGACTATTCCCTGGATAATCGTATGAGACCCGATCATCACCATTCACTCTGAAGAAAAAAAATTCAAACTCAGCACCCCCTCAATTCCACATCAACAAGTGTATTAAGGATATGCTTCTTCAAACCGATCTACTAGATATAAAATTCTCGGGTTATCCTTATACAGTACATGGAATAACTACAAAAAAAATATCTCCCGTTTCTACAATATCTTCAGTAGTATCAACACAACCATTATGGTGCTTTTTACCTTCAGGTGATCTTTATCACCACCCCGACGCTAGTTTGAAACACCACCATCCATGTGTTGGTTTTCAATAGTTGTATTCTCAGGTTTCCCACCAACCTCTAGCTTTTTACTCAGATTCGATTCATGTTTCAACTTCTTCAATTGCTCTTTTAAAACCCTCTTTTTAGTTGGGTTTGTTTCAGCTTCAACTTTTTTTTTTTTTTGGTCATATTCAGCCTGTTTGCACCCACCAAAAGAATGTTTGATAACCCACAATGACTATAGAATTTAGGTATGTTCAAAATTTCAATATTATTGTCAGAAATCTACTTCCCCTTCTGGTATGATAAGTATTGTCTTTGATATCCTCATAAAAATTGATATTAGCGAAGAAACCATATTCGTGATCTAGTGTTTTAGCATGAACAACAACATGCTTGTCTAGAGCTCAAGACACACAAAATAAAATCTCTTCATCCTAGATACAAAATTGGCTGCTGCCCTTGAAGATTTCAGCTTCTCAGGATCAAACTTAGATGACCATTAATTCATGAATCTTTAGATCGAGTTTGTTTTCTGCGAAATCATGGACCATTATAACTAATTGTCCTTCTATCGACTTTGTTACTTAATTTGATTATGAATTAAACTTTTAACCAAGGTATGAATTAAACATGACTGGTTAGCTTGAATTGTTTGTTTAGATCTCGTTAACATATTCAAAAAATAGGTTTTTAAAATCCAAACGACCAACCAAACTGAAATTTCATTGAGCCCTAGCCCTAACATGACTAGATTTTGGTAGCTTCATCCGCAATAATCAGCATGATTCACCGAAGGTGGATAAGACAAAGAATCAACATCAGTCTTAGATAAAACATGTTTTTTTTTTTTGATCAGAGATAAAACATGTTTCCGCTTCTTAAAAAGAGACGCAAAAGACAGAGCTTCACCTTTTCTAGGGCTTGGGTTTAGGAATTTATTTATCATTACAAACCTTTCTAGTGCTTTGAACGTGATTGGATTTAGGAATCCAAGTACCATTCTTTATCGTAATCCTGTTCGCATCAGGTGATTTATCACCTAGATTCGCTATCATGAATCAAAACGATGATCCAAGAGACAAACCGGTTAAGAATTTTCGCAAACCCTAGAACCGAAAAAACCGGAGCTGTAAGGGTTGCTCCGATAACAATTTTTTAATGTACTCTATACGAAGCAAAGCATCCAGAGGGCTCATATATGTGTCTACTCTTTTGCGGTATGCATGTAGAATAATGCTTCAGATGAGAAATCTCTCAACAACAATTTGGGACCATATGATCCCATCCTTTTATTAATCAAATTGTATGAAGCGACTCTATTATGAGTATAACATATCCTCATATAATCTTTCTTTATTGGACCAAATAATTTTCATGCTTCAGGAGAAAAAATAAATAAATAAAATGAAGGCATCATGAAATTTTGATGCCATTGAAGCCCAAATATTTTCTTTTCTTGCTTGAGCCCATATTATCTATATGTTTTGAATTTTCTTTTTGGTTCTTATATAAATCTTTTAATGAAACCAATATGCTTGCTTTTAAAACCTGGCCATATTGGGTATACCCAGATTAATTGGGGTATACCCGTTTTATTCCCATCCAAACTAGTGTGATAAGGGGTGTCTAAAAGGTGTTAAAAGATCAAATTGCCCATATTAAAAAACCATGCCGACTAAAACATATGTAAAAAAAAATTCAAAATCTTTCTTCAAAACTCTAACTATACAAAAAAAAAAAAAAAACACGAAGAATCAAAACAGATCGAAAGTCGGCAAGGTTTTTTTTGTCGACCTTGCCGACTAAAATATAGTTGGAAGGGTATAAGGTTGAATACCGTGCCGACTTTTCATCTCTGAAATCAGTAGTTACAAGGTCGGCACGGTATTCAACCTTATACCCTGCTGACTATATTTTAGTCGGCACGATATTCATCCTTATACCTTGCCGACTATAGTTTAGCTCGGCGAGGTTATGAAATTAATACCTTGCCGACTAATCGGGCATTTGTAACACCTCTCTCAGATGTCAAAAATCCTATAGTCTAAGAAGGTATTTTTTATCGACCTTGCCGACTATAAGGTAGCCTAGAAGGTAAGAAATCAATAAGATGCCGACTAGTGAAGCATTTACAACTGTCTCATGTGTGTCAAAAATAATAAAGTCGATATCTTCTTCATTCACCGACCTTGCCGACCATAAGTTGTCGGCATGTTCTTCATCCGCAGACCTTGTCGGCCATAGTTGGCATGTTCTTCATCCGCCGACCATGCCGATTTTTCATACTTTCGAACTCGAAAGTGTTGATTTCTCGATCTAATTTTGAGTATGATTTCATACAACAGCCTTTGCAATCCCCTTTTAGAAGTGTTTGGGTAGTGTGCTTTCATTTCCGTTTGCAAAAATTTTCTCAAAACATTTTTTTTTTCCTCAAAAATCTTCCCAAATAAGTTCAATCAAAAACAAAATTTCATTTCATAAGTTTTAATCTACTCAATTAATCAATCTAAACTCAATTAATTAAGCTAATCAGATTTTTTTAGTGTTAATTAAACAAGGGTATATTAGCCATTTAGAAAATATATGGTTAAGGGGCGGCCTCTTTTACTTCAAAATGACCATATTTTGTCTTATTGGGTATACCCCAATCAAGCCAAGTTTTAAAATTAAAAAGAAATATGGCCAAAATGTAATTTATTGGATAATAAATGGACTCACTATGAGCTGCCACCTCGGCAAGATAAGGTTTCCAAAGAAATTGTACTTTGGCACTCTTTTCACCAATGGTGGCCTTATCATTATCTACTACTAGTAAGCACCAGTACATTACTTGCTCTCTCCTCATAGTTCTTCATTGTTCAGTCCAACAAAGCGAAACCAGCAATTCATCATGGCAGCAACTTCAGCTACATTTTCTAGCACCATCAATCTTAAGTCCTCATTTATCAAGCGCAGGCCAGCAGCCAGCCTAGGCTCTTTTGCAAATGTCGGCCAAACTCTTTTCGGATTAAAAGCTGACCATGGACGTATAACTCTAATGGCAACATACAAAGTGAAGCTGATTACACCAGAAGGGCCTCAAGAATTCGAATGTCCAGATGATGTTTACATTCTTGACCAAGCTGAGGAACTCGGTATTGATGTTCCATACTCTTGCCGTGCTGGTTCTTGTTCTTCTTGTGCAGGTAAAGTTGTGGCTGGGAAGGTAGATCAATCCGATGGAAGTTACCTTGACGATGATCAGATGGACGAGGGATGGGTTCTAACATGTGTCGCATATCCGCAATCTGATGTCACTGTTGAGACTCACCAGGAAGAGGCACTCATGGGTTAATTCTGTTTAAGTTCTTTGTGTTCTTTCAGGGATGTAGGAGTTGAACTCCATATATGACACACTCATTATGGTTTTGATTTCTTGTTCAAACTTAAGTTTACAAGGAATTTATTTGCATGTTTGGAAATAATTAGCAAATGATGAAATTATTGTGTTATTTCTTTTGTTCATGTAATTGCTACTATTTATTACTAGTACGACCGTTGCCACGGTGGGAGGGCCGACCGAAGAAGAATATGAAGATGGAGTTTGTCCACGAATATTTTCGTCCCGTTTCAGAAAAGGTAATACTTTCACCTCGTTTCAGAAAAAGTGACATTTTCGCCTCGTTTCAGAAAAAAGTGATACTTTCTCCCCGTTTCGGAAAAACTGATACTTTCACCCCGTTTCGGAAAAAGTGATACTTTCTCCCCGTTTCGGAAAAAGTGATTCTTTCGCCCTGTTTCGGAAAAAGTGATACTTTCTCCCCGTTTTGAAAAAGTGATACTTTCGCCCCATTTCAGAAAAAGTGATACTTTTTCTGAAATGAAGCGAAAGTATCATTTTTTCCGAAACGGAAAAAAGTATCACTTTTCCCGAAACAGAACGAAAATATCACTTTTCCCGAAACGGAGCGAAAGTATCACTTTTCCCTAAACGGGATGTGATAGTATTATTTTTCCTGAAACGAGATGTGAAAGTATTATTTTTTCTAAAACGGGAAATTAGTCGACCAATAAACCAAAATATGGTTGCATGATGTGTTATGCATCCTTTGTGGTGGTTTGCATAATGGCTATGCATTCAATTTTCGAGAATTGTGCCTAAAATGATAGTATCATTTTTCTTGAAACGGATGGAGTACATCGTTTTATTAGTTGCAATGAAAAATTAGTTGATGCATAAACCAATATTTTTCTACATAAAGTATTATGTATCCTTTGTGATGGTTTGCATAATGGATATACATTTAATTTTCTAAAATTGTGCCTAAAATTATATATATCTCCGAATTTTTCGTAAAAAACTCCAAATTTGATATTGCTGTTTTTGTACTTGTTGCGTAGAGTTTTTTTATAACCTTTCTAACGAGATAAAATTTGTAAAATTCCAAGGCACGGATTTTTAGATATGTTATATTAAAGTTTGCTTTCCAATTATACCCCTGAAAAGATAGGATATACAAGGAGTTATGGTAATTGGACTAAAAGGGAGGGACATTTTTGGTTTTTCGGCCCTAACCATTTCCAATCTTTTTGTGGTAATTGATCACTTAGATTTTACAAAAAAAATGGCCATATAAAGACCTCCCTCGCTTCGCTCGGTCGGCCCAATCATACAGACATACATGGTATGGCCAACAAGAACTGTATTGCGAAACTGGAACAAGATTACGCCGCACACCGTATAAATTATAAGTTATTCAAAGTTGCCATAATATTTTGACAATTGCTAGTTTCTAAAGCAATGTTTCTTGCCTGAAAACTTCATAAAAACAATTATGAGAACATAACAAAGTTCTGCACATATAAAGAATGAATTCCTAACTCGATAAAAGTTCATGTTTTCTTAAACAATTCAAGAAGAGTATCAGGTTTACACTCAATTTCGCTCGTATTGCTTTCAGTGTTGCCGAAAGGAAGCGTATCCGATTCTCTTCTGTCATCTGGATGAGATGGATATTCTGGGATTGGAGAGGAAACATCAAATGTTGGGTTATTTGTTATCTCAAAAGCTGTTTCGTGTTTATCGTGGCTTATTTCAGGGATATTGTCTAATGAAGCAATTGAGCTAGACCGAGATAGAGTGCCGGAACCAAGTGTTATTGTTTCGTCTTGTTCATCTATTGTTGAGTCTAGTGAACAAACAGACCGCGTCGCTCGGGAATGTACAGATTCACGTCTAGTTTTTGCTCTTTTACACCAACTATGCAGTGATTCCCTTACACTTTCAGCTACCAAGGCTTTTTTACACCTAGAACCCATCTGGAAACACAATCACGAGCGTTAGAATTGACTGAATATCATAAGTATTGAAGCACATATTGTCGTGTTTGCTTGGCGAACCTGCGTGATAATGACGTTCAGTGGCACCGTGCTATAGCTGCACCAAAATTGAACAAGTACCCTGCATTTCCCAAATGTTATATTGTTATTCATGTGTACTGCGATTATTGCAAACCAAGTTATTCTGGAAAAAGAAGCTCACCCGGAGACCAAGCGAATTGTGACCATTGCATGGTTCTTCATGAAACAATCTCGTTGCTTTAGTCCCCACTGGAGAAACGAGATTTGTTCAGTAAGACAACATTTGTGTGTGTGTTAGATATACGCGTTATAATCAACTTGACAGCACAAACTGCGGTTCCATAATCTTACCAGAGACCATAGGAACGTCGCCATTTCAAAGGCATTCTGCATAGACAAAGAAGAAAAATCGATATAAGAATGATGGAACAACACGCGGAAAATTAATGAGAGCGAGACATATCAAAGGAGCATCGAGCACAACCTGAAAGGAGATAAACTGTATCAACCATAACAAAATTTCAGGTTTTCTGAACCAGAAGTGATCATCACGTGGTTTTACTTGACCCGTTCCTGCAGGACCTGTTGCCTCCACGATTTCAAGGGCTAATAGGGACACAACATGTCTCAGCTTTGTGCCCACCAACATGACCAGCTTTATCATATGAAGCATATAACATGGAGAAGTATTAGCAGAAACTTAGAGAGAAAATACAAAGTTTTACTTGGTTTACAGGACGAGAACGAGTAAGTTTGTTGCGCTTACAATAACAGGGATGAAGGAGAGCCAGAAGTAGATATTAAGTCCTGGCGGAACATATAGAGAATTAGTTGCATTTTGAATTGAAAATCTAGAATGTGAAGAAAATGACTGAAGTTTCAGTTACGCGAACTAGTGATAAACTTACCATGGATATTTACAAAGATGCATAGTATGGCATAACCCCAAAGAGGCCAACTGCAAAACAAACAAAGAAAAATCTTAACTTGTGAACTAGAAGACAATCAAACGTCTAACTAAAATGATACACTTTTGAAATTTTATATGTTGAAGTGGTGAAACCAAACTGAGTAATTTTAGAGCGTTACCTGATACCCACAATTCCATGAAACTCGTCCTCCATGCTTCGGACCATGTACTTGTGGAAATCGTAAGAAAGTGGCAATTTGTGATTCTGAATGTCATATCGTAAGAAAGTGGCAATTTGTGTTTAATATTGCTAACTCCAGGAGGTACGCAAATATGGAAGGGTTTCAATAAAAGATACTTACAGTGACGAAACCCAGTCGTAATGCAAAATAGTCTGCCTTCTCTATGGAACTCTTAAATTGCCGAAAAAAGCAAAGCTGCATCATAAGTCATTTCCCTTAGCAACTTGGGTTTACTAAACCTCAAACAATCATCCAATTAACTAACATATAGAATTGAGTTGCATTTTGACACGAGCAATACAGAGAACGGCATTAAAAAAAAAAAAAAAGAAGATGAAACTCCACATGGAATGAAATAGGCAAATATTTGAAACAGGCACAGGAAGAAGAGTTTCACCATCCAAATGAGAATGCTGCTCCTACTCCATGGATGAGATGTCTGATGGGAAATAAACGTAGACTGCCGCCTCATTATTTTGTACCTCTTTGCTAGGAGGTAAAAGAAAAACTTTCAAGATTATAACCGTCGAGACATTATACTGAAAATCAAGCTTCAACTAGAGTTGTTTTTTCTCACCTTGCATCTCCACGGCCAATATGTATGCTTGGCTTTCCCATTTCCTCCAGCTATAAATCTATTGTGAAAACAGAAATCTTCATAACTTCAGTATACACTTTAATATTGACTTTCATACAAAAGCCAAGAACAGATAACACACCTTATACATAGCCAAACCAATTGCCACACCACTATAGATTACATGTGTTATCCCGAGAACAAACAAGAACCGGTGAAGTTGCTCGAGACCTTCATACGAGACAAACGGTTCACGCCCCTACACAACAAGAACAATGGAACTAGTTGAGTATCACAACTGAAGTAAACAACAAACCGATGAAGAAAGAAATTAAGCACAGAGAAATTTTACCTTACCGCAGGAATGTGACGGTGGCACTGAGTGAACAATATCTTCTGATGGATGTTTACTGGCAACTGTATGATTTGGATGATGTGCGTCTTCTTCACGGATTAAATGCTGAATTGGTTTAGGTTGATGAAGTCCATAGTCTTCTTCAGAACAAAGATAAAACCGACTATCGAAAAGAGATGAATCAACACATATCTCAGATATCCACCTTGCCCATTGTACCAATAACAAAGATATAAGGCCAAGAAACATCAATTCTGAAAACAAACATGAAAAGGCAGGGAATATTTAGAATTGAGTATATCTATCGTTCAAATCTAATTCGACGAAATCACTAGTATAAGTAGAATTACCTTCTTTGATCTTTATTAAAGATGTTAAGAGAGCTTTCCTCCTTGTCCTCTTCAACCACTACAAAAACCAAAGGAAAAAAAAAACGGTCAGGTGGTAATAGTTCTTACTACAAGAGGGGCTCGTCTGCATTCTAATACACACATCTGTAAGTTGACTGATGATCCTAACTTCATTTCTATCAAATCTTTATCTCTAAATTCTAACTTTAAACTTGCGAACCTTTCCGCATCGAACAATAGATCTCTGGGCAGCTAAACAAACAAAAACCATGACAGTAGTAACAGTAGCAACAGCCCATGTAGGAGTTTCTGCTAAAGATCTTCCTTCTAATGAACTCTCCATTTTCTTTCCAACTTTCACAAGAACACTCACTTAGGGTAGTTAGATTCATAAGGTACTTGTATCAGACAGCCATTTCTATTTTTTGTTTTTTAGGCACCACCCCGGCACCCCTACTGTCTCTGACTTCCCCAAATCTCCATTAGTTATATATTATCCTTCTTCTTTACATTCATTGAAATTGCTGCAAAAGATGGTGTCTTCTTTCTCTCTCTGATTCTTGCAATAGCTTACTGCCTTCCTCTTGTCTTTTCTCTTAATTGTTACGTGCAAAACCACAAAGAACGGCCAAACTCACATGTTTACTACTAAGAAAAAGTAATTAAAAATGCTAAGTCCAATTAGAGAGAATCAGAACAAATGAATTCTTTCTTATTCAAATGAGTTTCAAATATACAGATGGGAGATTATTTGATTATGTTATATGTGATGAAGGCAGCAAGGGAAACAATACTTAGACAGTTAGTGATAGACAAAGCAGTGAGGTCTCCTTACAACTGTTCTTTTTTCCTTCCCTCAAGTAATGTGGGAACTGCTGAGAGGTTCTTTAAAAGACAAAATAGTCATGGGTTTTTGTTATTGGCCATGGTTAGTTATTGGGTATCGGGCAAAGGTTGAGATATACTTCAATAAATCGTAAATGAGGATCTCTCAAGTGGGATTTTTTCTTCTCATTTTTCACTTAAATAACTTGTTAACGATATTTTTGGAAAATGCTTAATTTACACGACTGCATTATATTTGAGATGCAGAGGCCCACAAATATGACCCATCCGTCGAAAAAAAGAAAAAGTGCATCGACTTGCTTGCATGATTTTCTACGTGGCTAAATTGGGGCCTATAGAACTTAATTTGTGCCTATAGCTAGATGACAAAAAAGGTAATTAGAAATAACCTTCACACCACCACTTATCAAAATAATTACCCAAGTACTTATTTTATCCCTGATTAATTAACATTAATTAATCGTATTATGGGTTAATTATGTTTTGGATGTGAGATTAACTAATGTTAGGGAGTTCTTCAAAACATCAAACATTTAGATTTTTTTTCGTAAACCGTACTCAGAATCGGTTTATGTTCATGCACTTGAAAACCGATTCTGGATTGGTGTTTCCAAATTAACAGACGACATCTATAATTGGTTCACGTTGCCATATGTATAATCCGATTTTCCTAATCGGGTTTTACATATTACATATATAAACCGATTGTTTCCTTTCATACGATATTTTTTTTCATTCATTCCATTATTATTGTATGATGCATTTAGCACATGCATCAAGCCTTTAAACCCCTAGGCGACCCTAATGGACGAGTTATAGTAGTCTCGTGAGGGTTTACATAGAGGTCTACCCACAAAACCTATACAAAAACTTCTAAAGCCATCAATCTTCCTCCGAAGACGATACAGGATCCATGAAGTCCAGGTCATCCTCCAGGATTTTTCTACCAAGAAGTGATATCTTGCATCGAATGCGAATGCTTCCCCCTTTTCCTCCAAGTAGCGCGCTTTCACGACTTCGTGCTACAAAAACACAAAAACAAACTTACATTTGTTAGTGGTGTTTCATTTGAAGATAAAACAACATGGGTTACGTAAAATAAACCACAAAAATACTTACAAATTTTTCAATGGACAAGTTAAAGGGGCGAGTGTTAAAAATCCGAGGTTGGATAGCTAAATAAGCAAGTATCGCATTTTCGATGACTAAGTGCCTATCATGGACTTGTTGAACACTTCTTCCATTAGGATTTCCAAATTCTTGGCTAAATTTGTTGTGTACCCTAGCCCAAAAGGTTACGAAATCCACCCTTACGGAAGACTGACGTCTAACTCGAGTTTCCGCGTACCATGCTTTGGTGATTGCCAAATCTTCGTTTGAATCAAATGATGCAATTTATTGTATGTGGAGGTATGAAATGAGTAGTTGTGGAGTATATGGAGTGAGGGGGAATAAAATGATCAATTTTGGGGCAAATAGGGTCCAAGGGTGAGGTATCTATTTATAGAGAAAGTCCCTAACGGCTATTTTTTTTTTTGAAAAACGTGAAATAATTTGGCATAATCGGTCTTCTAGAAGGTATGTATAACTCGATTGTGTTTTAATGCCACCAGGAATCGGTCTTATGAGTGACCAACATAAACCGATAAAGACATGTAAAAAAAATTGAATTTTCACCGAAACTAATAGGTTTATATATATTCATATGTGACCCGATTCTAGCTTGAAAAACATACAGGAAAAATAGCTTGCATGATCGGTTTATGTTGACATATCGAGTATCCCGATTGTTGGCATGTCAGGCTATAATTATTGAGCAACAATACATAGTTATAATTAAAACTTCAAGTGCATTAAGTTCAACACAAAGATCATCCAAAATACGAACCTTAAAAGAGTGTTAAGAACTTAAAACAACCCCAAGTCTTATAAACCTAAACTTTTTATATCTAAAGCTTAAACGTAAAAACTTAAAGAGCAGGAGCAAGAAAGATCATCAGAGAAGTTAAAGCAGCAAAGACCACCGGAGCATTTGCAGCACTAACATCACCAGCATCAGCACCATCAGGAGCAGCAGCTTGTGCTTCAGCCATTTGTTCCCACATACCTTCAATTTCTGCATGGAGCTCCCTCTCAGCTGAAATCATGTTTCTCCTCATCCTAGCGAACCTCATGACCTCATAAATCTCCTTCAGTGCAAGCTTGTCAATCAATGCGAGGGCTTGTTCAAGATGGGTCTCACGCCCATAGGCAAACTTATAGAGGCTTCTTTTTGGCACTCGTTTTGGTTTCCTAAGAATGTCTTCCAATGTGAGCTCTCGAGAGTAAAACACTAGGTGTCCGAAGTCCATATCTATATAAAAAAAAACTAGTTAAGAATCGGTACATAATTAAACATATGTAATCCGATTATGACTACAAAAACATACAGGAGTGTAAAACATTAGTAATCGGTTTATGTGGTACATATATAAAATCCGATTATGAAAAAGAATCTGAAGAGTCAAACATAATCGGTAAATTATCAGGCACATAAAACCCGATTATGGGATCGCATAATTAAAAGAAAAAAATGTATCCAGAATCGGATTATTCTAAAGCACTTATAAACCGATTCTCGTTGATGTATTTTCATATTTCGCTTTCTAACCCTAAAGCTCGGTTGATGTTAATCATCATATAAACCGACATCGTATGCTCTTCATGGCGAAACCAAAACCCTTAATCGGTTTATTCGATATGTCAACATAAACCGATTCTCGATGTAATCGAGATTTTGATTTTCGAAAATTGAAGATTTAAACATGTAAATCAATCAAGAAATGCAAATCATAGAATGGGTTGATGGAGATTTACCTTTTTCTTGGTTGGATCAAGATCTTGGAGGAGAGGATCAAAAAAAAATTGATTAGGGTTTTGAGAATTTGGAAAGATTATGATGAAAATAGAAACTTTTTTAGGTTTAGGTTTTTATGTTTTTAGATTTACTAAAAATGGTAAGGATTAGTATTTATATGAGATTGTTTTAGGAATTAATGTGGGGGTAAATTAGTATTTTTAGAAGTTTGGGTGCCCAGAGTAATTTGGTGGTGTGGGAATGAAAATCTGATAGGCCCCAATTAAGTGGTATAGGCCCCAATTTA
This sequence comes from Papaver armeniacum, assembly GCA_023531295.1. Taxonomy (NCBI): domain Eukaryota; kingdom Viridiplantae; phylum Streptophyta; class Magnoliopsida; order Ranunculales; family Papaveraceae; genus Papaver; species Papaver armeniacum. Next base: position 2,028 of record JAJJWW010006087.1, on the reverse strand, counting down.
GCCAGGCTTTTTTAGTTGTGCTGCAAATTTTGATTTTAGAGTTAAATCTGGAATTAAAGTGACAGATTTACACTCCCTTCGTCCGTCCTAGTGTACTTAAAGGTTCTTGTATTTTCTGACAGATTAGGACAAACGAGAGGGACTTTAATTTTCCCTAACATACCCCTTAATATTATTTTTTAAAATATTTAAATTTTCTGTTATTTTTTTTTGTTTCTAGTGGATGATTTTGTGCAAGGACAAATTAGGAAAAATTTAGAGAAAATATAAAAACCTTAATCTATTTAGGGACTAAAAATAAACCTTGAACCTTAAACTAAATGGATACACAAGATATAGTACTCTCTCTGTTTCAGAAAGACTGTCCGTCCTGGATTTGTCAAAAATACTAAGGAGACCATAGTATTTTACTTGACTACCCTTAGATACCGGTCTATTTTATTTTAATAAAAATGCTAGCAATAAAAACTACCTAAAAATTGTAAGGAGGATTGTAAATACGAAATATAAAAGGAAAATTAAAATGATATCAAATTCAAGGAGTATAAACTTCATATGGAGTATAAATCTTCTACAGACCTGTCTTCGGAAAAATGGAATAAAATTCATGATTTTGAAATGGTCCACTTTATTTTATTTAGTCTCTCCTACTTTTAGTGTGGTGGTTATTATAACAATCACATCGATGGATGCTATGTGTAACTGAGAGCTAACTCTTCTTCCTCGTCTTTCATACTCTTGAGAAATAATCACTGAATAAAAACTACCTAAAACTGTCAGGAGGATTATAAATACGAAATATAAAAGGAAAATTAAAGAGGGATTTTGTGTTCCCCTCAAAAAAGATAGCTAATTTGCATTACCCCTTTTAAAACTTACAATTGGTGAAACCCCCTATCTGTTATAACAGCCGTGAGTTAAGTTAGCACGTACAGTGCACGTGTGTACTGTTAAAGTGTAAAAATCGTAAAACCCAAAAATACCAGAAGTCAAAACTCTCGTTCTCTGTCGTGAAAAACCAGAGCCGCCGTTAATAAAAAAATAGAAAAACCTAATCCTTAAATTTTTACCCGAATTCGTTGAATAAAGATACTAATACTCATGTTCATAACAATTAAATTTGAGGAATAAGCTCATGTGCAGTGCAATTAGTAAATTCGAAGGAAAATGATTTCAAGTTGCTAGTGGCATCAATTCCCATCTATCTCATATCACTGCAATTCCCGTTTATAAAAATGTAAGTGATATCATCATAATTGATAACGAACATCATTATTTCTTCTATAATTAAAAAAAAATAATCATTTCTTCTAGTACTTTCTATATATAGTTATTGTGCTAGTGATACAGTTTTTGTTGGAAGGGATACGAAGATCTAAAATTCTGATGATAGAGGAGAAATATAGAAGAACCGGTGCTATACAACCCAGCCCCAACATATGCACTCCCTATCAATTTATTAACAGATCCAGAATTGCCACCATGACCACAAATTAGGGTTCTCTTCTACCATATATTTTTATTTATAGCATTCTCTTACAATATCGTTGATTTGTAGCTTCAATTAACTGCTAGAAATACAAAAATAGCAGTGGTGGCTCCGATGGCGGCACTGTATCAGACAAGAGGAAGAGGAGAAATAGAGAAGAAGAAGAAGAGATGACGATAGCCGTTCAATTGTTTTTCTTTTTCTTAATATGTGTGGATGAAAAATTTCACACATGCGCGTAGCATGTGCCAACCTAACAGGGTTATCATGGCAGTTATAACAGATAGGGGGTTTCACCAATTATCATTTTAAAAAGAACGCGAAATTGGGGGATAAAAAAAGGAATTGGGGGATATAAGAAAATGACAAAAAGTGGATCCAGATATCAATTCGGGGTCACCCCTTATCTAAGTATTTTACGTAATACCTAATCTACCCCTCACTAATCAGGATTAGTGATTAATGATAATTAGTAAAATCATAAGATTTTTTATAAATGAATAGTGTGTGTGTTTTATTTGAATTTGGGTTAGTGAGAG